>WOXC01011865.1:0-511925 GCA_011680675.1 Gymnobelideus leadbeateri | reverse complement strand
CACATCTTATCTCCCTATTACAAGCAAAAGAGTATTAATATTAGTATTTATATATATATTTGAAACATTTAATGTTAAGACCTCGAATTTCAGATCCATTTCCTTCCTCCCTTGTTACCCATTCCCTCTTGGGAGATAAGTAATTCAGTACATGTTGTACATGTCTGGCTATGCAAAACATTATCATAGTAGATATATTGTACAAGGCTGCTTATAATTCCCTCCCACTCATCCCACCCCTGACCTGGTCCATTCCCTACATGATCCTGTCCCTCTTCTATAGTGGGTACTTCCAACCTCCCCTCCCCCCATGGATGCCCTCCCATCCATCATCCCTCCTCTCACCCCCTTCCCCCTATCCTGCTGCAGGTTGAGATATCCCATTTACTATGTATGTCATTCTCTCCCTGAACCAAATTCAATGTGAATGTGGTTTTGCCTTTTTAGCCTTCCTTATTCTCCCCCTCCATTGCAACCACTTCCCCTTGCTTCTTCTACTTGGGATAGTTTACCCTACCCTGTCTCTCCCTATCTCCTCTTGCCACTTTCCTCTCTCACATCATAATTTCATCCTTTGAGTATTCTCTCTTCCCAACAAATTCGACCTATGTCCTCTATCCATATATAACTGTAACCATATACGCACATATTCACATATGTATTCATATGATCACAACCCTTCTTCCATTATTTTCATAGTGAGAAAGATATCATCAGTCACAGTTATTGCTTTTCCATATAGGAATGTAAATAGTTCAACTTTGATAAGTTCCTTTTGATTTTTTTTCCCTGATTACCTTCTCAGGCATCTCTTGCTTCTTGTGTCTGGATGTCAAATTTTCTATTCAATTCTGGTTTTTTCCTCAAGAATGCTTGAAAGTCTCTATTCCACTGAATGACCATATTTTCCCCTGAAACAAAATACTCAGTTTTGCTGGGTAGGTGACCCTTGGGTTCATTCCCATTTCTTTTGCCCTCTGGAATATCGTATTCCATGCCCTTTGATCCCTCAGTGTAGAAGCTGCCAGGTCCTGTGCTATTCTGATTGTGTTTCCACAATATTGAAATTGTTTCTTCCTGGCTGCTTGTAGTATTTTTCTCCTTGATCTGGGGATTCTGGAACCTGGCTATAATATTCCTGGGAGTTTTCTTTTTGGGATCTTTTTCAGGAGGTGATCTGTGGATTCTTTCAACCTTTATTTTGCCCTCTGGATCTAAAACATCAGGGCAGTTTTCCTTGAGGATTTCTTGAAGGGTGATTTCTAGGTTCTTTCCTTGATCATGGCTTTCAGGTAGTCCAATAATTTTTAAATTGTCTCTCCTGGATCTATTTTCAGGTCAGTGGTTTTTCCCATGAGATATTTCACATTGCCTTCTAATCTTTCGTTTGTTTGGATCTGCTTAACAGCATCTTGATTTCTCATAAAGTCATTGGCTTCCATTTGCTCCAGTCTAACTCTGAAGGAATGAATCTCCTCAGTGAACTTTTGAGATTCTTTTTCCATCTGGCAAATTCGACTTTTTAAGGCATTCTTCTCCTCATTGTCCTTTTGGGCCTCCTTTGCCATTTGTGTAGTCTATTTTTTAAGGTGTTGTTTTCCTCAGTCAGGCTGTTGACCCTCATTTCTTTTTTGTCTTCTCATTTCTCTTTCCAATTTTTCCTCCACTTCTCTTATTTGATTTTTTAAATTCCTTCTTAAGGTCCTCTTTGGCTTGCAACCCGCTCATGTTTTCCCTGGGGCTTTTGGAGCAGGACTTCTTACCTCATAGTCCTTTTCTTGCTCTATGCCCCCAAAATAGGAGTCTAGGGTTGCATTTTTCTGTTTCCTTTGCCTTGGCATGTTGCCACTTATTTGCTTGACTTTTGGGCTTGTTTCCACACTATGGCTTTAAGGCCAGATAGAGGAATTTTCGTCCCGAACGTGTGGGGGGCAACTTCCGTTTCTGGCAAGCTGTAAACCCACCCACGACTTCCACCCTAGATCACAATCCAGATCCAGGGAGGTTAAAGCAAGAGCGATTACCCCCAAGGACTGATCGCTGGATCTCCCTACGATTTGTAGGCTGGGAGCGGGAGATGCCTATGAAAACTACAAAATGGAGTTTGTCCTCAGTGGCTTCTAGCCCCCAGGGGAGGGAGCTGACGCATTCCCTAATACAGGTCCCAAAGTCCATAGGACACTAACCTCTTACTTTGTCCTAGGCAAGTCTATGTTGATAATTCTGGAGTCTCCACAGTTCTTGGTGTTCTGGGGTTCCTCCAGCCGGCTGCTGGCCCTGCCGCCCTGGGGCTAAAACCTCAGCTCACGTGGACCTGGGCTCGGCTCGGCTCGGCTCCTGCGCTCTGCGCTCTGCACGCTGCCGCGCTGCCGACTCCCAGACTGCTGCACTGGTCCTTCCTGCAGGGTGCTGGGCTGTCCTCAGCGGGAGGTTAGCTTCTCTGTGTCGTTCTGTGGGTGCTGGGGCTCCAGAAGTTTTTCAGAGTCCTTTTTTACATAGTTTGTGGAGAATCTGGGGGCAGAGAGGCTTGGAAGAGCTGTTTCTACTCCTCCATCTTGGCTCCGCCCCCCTAGCCCTCTTTTTAAAAAAAGTAAAAATATTACATGGAAAATAATTTTTAACTTTTGTTTTTTTTTAAATTCTGAGTTGCAAGTTCTCTTGCTTCCTTCCTGATCTCCCCCTCCCTGAAATAACAGTAGTTAGATATAGATTATACATGCATGTTCTTGCATATTTCCATCTTAGCCATGTTGCAAAAGAAAAAGCAAAATAATAGCAACAAGAAGAAAAATAAAGTAAGTTAAAAAGAAAGCATGCTTTAGTCTGTACTCAGACTCCACCAATTCTCTCTCTGAAGGTGAATAGCATTTTTCATCATGAGTCCTTCAGAACTTTCTTGGATCATTGTATTGCTGAGAATAGTTGTCATTCACAGTTGATCATCATACAATATTGCTGTTATTGTGTACAGTGTTCTTGGTTCTGCTCACTTCACTTTGCATCAGTTTATGTAAGTCTTTCCAGGTTTTTCTGAAGGCATCCTGCTCATCATTTCTTTCTGTTTTTTTTTTTTTTGCTTTTTTTGGAGGGCAATTGGGGTTAAGTGACTTGCCCAAGGTCACACAGCTAGGTATTGTTTGTGTTTGTGGTAAGTGTCTGAGGCCAGATTTGAACTCAGGTCCTTCTGACTCCAGGGCCCACGTCTACTCACTGTGCCACCTAGCCGCCCCTGCTCATCATTTCTATAGCACAATATATCTATCATTATGTCCAAACTTGTTCATTTTCCCAATTGATGGGATCCCTCAATTTATTCTTTGCCATTAAAAAGAGTTGCTATAAATACTTTTTACATACAGGTCCTTTTCTTTTGTTTTGACTTTTTGGGATATAGACCTAATAGTGTATTGCTGGGTCAAATGGTATGTACAATTTTATAGCCCTTTGGTCATAGTTCCAAATTGTTTCCAGAATGATTGTATGATTTTACCATCGCACGAATAGTTAGTCTCCAATTTTTTCCATGTCCTCCAACATTGGCTATTTTCTTTTTCTGTTATGTTAGCCAATCTGATAGGTGTGAGGTAGTACCTTAGAGTTGTTTTAATTTGCACTTCTCTAATCAACAGTGATTGAAAAAATTTTTTTCTATGACTATAATAGCTTTGATTTCTTCTTCTGAAAACTGCCTGTTCATATCCTTTGACCATTTATCAATTGGGGAATGACTCATATTTTTATAAATTTAACTCAGTTCTTTATATATTTGAGAAATAAAACCTTTATCAGAGAAAATCACTGTAAAATTTTACCCAGTTTGCTGCTTTCCTTCTAATCTTCACTGCATTAATTTTGTTTGTGCAAAACCTTTCTAATTTAATGTAGTCAAAATTTATGTCCTATAATGCTTTCTATCTCTTGCTTGCCTATAATTTCTTTCCTTATCTGAGATATGACAGGTAAAAATTCCATGTTTCTGGGGTGGGGAGGCAGAGACAAGATGGTGGTATAGAAGCAGGAAAATTCCCTCTGCTCCCCCATAACCATCTCAAATACTTATAAAAATGACTCTAAACAAACTTTAGGGATACGGAACCCACAAAGTGACAGAGAGAAACAAATCTCCCACTGAAGACAGCCCAGCGGGCATACAGAAAGGGTTCATCACAGCCTACTGAGAGCAGAGCCAGGCTCCATTTGAGCCTGCAGTTTTAGCCTCAGGGCAGCCCAACCAGCCATGGTTAGAGGGATGTTGGGAGAGTAGATCACCAGGAGCGATGGTGGTTTCCAGAATTATCAACCCATAAATGCCAAAGAAAAAGTGAGAGGTCAGTGTAGACTTTCAGAACACAGAGTCTGGGAGTGTGGTCTGGCCTCTGCCCCTGGAGGGAGAAGCAGCCAAGGTGCAGCAGCCACAGCCATGTGGCTGCTTCAGAGCTCCTGGCCTGCAGATTGTAGGGGGACCAAGCAACCATTCTGAGGGGTAATTGCTCTTGCTTTAACCTGCTTGGATCTGGATAGATGTCTAGGGTGGAGGTCCTTGGGTGTGTGACCAGTGAGCCAGAGAGTGTGGAGGCTCCAGAGAGGGTAGCCAGCTAATAGCTTTAGGAGTTGCAAAAAACCCCAGTGATTTGGGACAAAGCTCTCCTCTCTGGAAGCAGAGTTCTACTGTGGCAGAAAGCTCAAAAGTCAAGTAATTTTATGGCAACATGAGCAAGCAAAGGAAGCAAAGCAAGCACAGAAATCCAACTTTTTGGGAGACAAAAAGGATCATAGCATGGAATGGCAGGAAGACAATGAAGTCAGAACTCCTGTACCAAAAGCTAACAAGAAAAATATGAATTGGTTACAGGCCATAGAGGAGCTTGAGAAGGATTTTGAAAACAAAATAAGAGAAGTAGAGGAAAAATTGGGAAGAGAAATGAGAATGATGCATGAAAAGCAAGTCAACAACTTGACTGAAGAAAACAATACCTTAAAAATAGACTAACTCAAATGGCAAAAGAGGCTCAAAAAGCCAATGAGGAGAAGAATGCTTTAAAAAGCCAAATTTGCCTGATTGAAAAAGAATCTCCAAAGCTCACTGAAGAGAATAATTCCTTCAGAATTAGAATGGAGCAAATGGAAGCTAGTGACTTGATGAGAAATCCAGATACTAATAAATAGATCCAAACAAATGAAAAAAATAGAAGGCAATGTGAAATATTTTATTGGAAAAGCCACTGACCTGGAAAACAGGAGAGATAATTTAAAAATTATTGGACTACCTGAAAGCCATGATCAAAAAAGAACCTAGAAATCATCCTTCAAGAAATTCTCAAGGAAAACTGCCCTGATGTTTTAGAACAAGGGGACAAAATAGAGGTTGAAAGAATCCACCAATCACCTCTTGAAAAAGATCCCAAAAAGAAAACTCCTAGGAATATTATTGCTAGGTTCCTGGAGTTCCCAGATCAAGGAGAAAATATTACAAGCAGCCAAGAAGAAGCAATTTGAATGTTGTGGAAATGTTATCAGGATAACACGGGACCTAGCAGCTTCTACATTGAGGGATTGAAGGGCTTGGAATATGATATTCTGGAAGTCAAAGGAGTTGGGATGATAACCAAGAATCATCTACCCAGCAAAGCTGAGTATCATGTTTTAGGGGAAAATATGGTCATTCAATGAAATAGAGGACTTTCAAGCATTCTTGATGAAAAAACCAGAGTTGAATAGAAAATTTGACATTCAGATACAAGAAGAAAGAGAATCATGAAAAGGTAAACAGGGAAAAGAAATCATAAGGAACTTATCAAAGTTGAACTATTTTCATTCCTTTATGGAAAAATGATAATTGTAACTTATGAATTTTTTCTCAATATGAGAATAGTTGAAGGGAATATAAATGTGTATATATACATACACATACATACATATGTCTATATAGGAGGTTATATGGGTTTATGAATACAGATATGAGTGTGTGTATATATGTGTACAGGTATACATAGACAGAGGGCACAGGACCAATTGAATAGGAAGGGATAATTCTTAAAAGGTGAAATTGAGAGGTGAGAGAGGAATATAGTGAGAGGAGATGGGGAAAGACAGAATGGGGTAAATTATCTCATATAGAAGAGGCACAGGAAAAGTGTTACAATGGAGGCAAAGAAAAGGAAGGCAAATGGGAATGGGTCAACGTTACTCTCCTTGAACTTGGCTTAGGGAGAATATGACATACACACTAAATAGGGTATCTCACCCTGTAGGAGAGTAGGGGGGGAAGGGGATGAGAGGGGGATGATGGAGGAAAGGGCAGGTTGAGGGGAGGGAAGTTAGAAGCACACACTTTTGGAAAGGGATAGGTTCAAAGTAGAGAATAGAACAAGTGGGGGAGGACGGAGGGAAATAGTCTTTCACAGTATATCCACTATGGAAATGTTTTGCATAGCTACACGTGTATAACCCATATTGAATTGCCTATCTTCCCAGTTAAAGTGGGTGATGAGGGAGGAAGGGAAAGAATCTGGAATTCAAAGTTTTAAAATCAAATGTTTAATAATAATAATAATATATACATGTATATATAATCATTATTTTTACATGCAACTGGCAAAATAAGATGTACAGGCACTAGAATATAGAGATCCATCTTACCCTACTTGAAAGTGGGAGGGGGAATGGGGGAGGATATAGGAGAGAGCAGATTGTGGGAGGGGGTATACAGTGGGATCGCTGTTTTGGGGTGGTGGGTAGGAGAAAGATGGGGAGAAAATTTGTAACTCAAAATCTTGTAGAAATGAATGATGTAAACTAAAAATAAACATAAAATTTAATTTTAAAAATTCCATGTTTCCCTAATTTGACTATGGTATGGATTTAGACTAAGTCTAAATCATATACCCCTTTTCACCTTATCTTGATATATGGTGTGAGATATCAATATTTTCCTTGTTTCTACCAAATTGCTTTCCTGTTTTCCTAGCAATTTTTGTCAAATAGTGATTTCTTGTTAGAAAATCATGTATCTTTGGGTTTGTCAAAAACTAGATTACTATGGTCATTTACTACTATTTATTATGTACCTGATCTATTCCACTGATCTACCACTCTATTTCATAGCCAGTACCAGATTGTTTTAATGATTATCACTTTGTAATATAGTTTGAGATGTGCTGCTAGACCACCTTTCCTCCTACCCCGACCGTTTCTTTCATTGATTCCCTTATTCTTTACCTTTTGTTCTTCTAGATGAATTTTACTATTTTTCTTACTCTATACATTTTTTGTAGTTTGATTGGTGTCATACTGAATATGTAAAATTATATGTAAAATTGGCATTTTTATTATATTGGCTCAGTTTACCCATAAGCAATTGTTATTTCTCCACTTGTTTAGATCTGACTTTATTTGTGTGAAAAATATTTTGTAATTATGTTCACATAGTTCCTGGTTTTGTCTTGTCAGGTAGACTCCCAAGTATTTTACTTTTTCTACAGTTATTTTAAATGGAATTTCTCTATCTTTTGCTACTGAGTTTTGTTGGTAATGTATAGAGATGCTGATGATTTATGTAGCTTTGGCTTATATTCAGCAACTCTGCTGAAGATATTAATTATTTAAACTACTTTTTTGTTGATTCTCTAGGATTCTCTTAAGTATACCATCATATCATCTACAAAGAGAGGTAGTTTGGTTTTCTCATTGTCTATTCCAATTCCTTCAGTTTCTTTTTCTTCTTTATTGCTATAGCTTCCATTTCTAGTACAATATTGAATAATATTGGTGATAAATGGATATCCTTGCTTTACCCTTGATCATACTGGAAAGACTCCTAGCTTGTCCTCATTAACAATGATGCTTGCTGATAGTTTTAGATAGATAGATAGGTAGTACTTGTCATTTTAAGTAAGCTTTATTTATTCCTATTTTTTTCTAGTTTTTCTAATAGAAATGAGCATTGAATTTTCTCAAAATCTTTTTCTGCATCTATAGAGATAATGATGATTTTTCATTGGTTTTATTATATATAGGTTATGTTGATAGTTTTCCCAACACCACCCATTTTTTGCATGACTATTGCTAAAACCCTTTATTCTTCTTATAGTTTCCCACCCCTATTAAAAAAAGAAAGAAAACAAACTCTTGTACCAAATAATGATAGTCAAGCAAAATACTTAGTTCAAAAAATAGATCTTTTTCTGCATTTAGAGTCCCAAACTTCTGCCAGGAGTTGGACAAAATGCTTCATTATAGGTTCTCTGGAGACATAGTTGGTCATAGCATTGGCCAGAGTTCTTAAAACTTTTAGTTTATTTATTTATTTATTGGAGTGGGGAAGGCAGGGGAATTGGGGTTAAGTGACTTGCCCAAGGTCACATGGCTAGTAAGTATTAAATATCTGAGGCTGGATTTGAACTCAGGTCCTCTTGACTTCAGGGCTGGTACTCTATTCACTGTGCCACCTAGCCACCCCAATAAAACTTTTAAAGTTGTTTTTATTTACAATGTTGCTGTGCTTATATAATCTATTCTCTCGGTTCTTCTCATTTCACTCTATATAAGTTCATACCACCCATTATTTTCTGAAATTATCTTATTTCTTACAGCACAATAATATCCTATTACATTCATATATTGCAATTTGTTCAGCAATTCTCCAAGTGATGGGCATTCTTGGAGATTCTAGTTCCTTGCTTTTTATTTTTTTCTTTTAATTCCCATTTCTGGATCAGAGACCACAGAAGGAATTATGAACTGGTCTCAAGCCCAAAAAGCATTCTTGGAGGAGGTTAAGAAAGATTTTAAAGACCAAATTAGGGAGGCAGAAGACAAATTTAAATCTACAGTGACCAAATTGGAAACAAGTTTCACTGAAGAAAATAAATCCTTAAAAAGTAAAATGAGTGAAGTAATTGAAGAAAATAACTCCCTAAAAAGGACCTTCAAAAACTAACTGAAGACTATAATTTGCTAAAAATTAGAATCAGTCAAATTGAAACTCAGAACTCTATGATGCATCAAGAGTCAATCAAGCAAAACATGAAGATTGAAAAATTGGAAGAAAGTGTAAAATATATCACTGGAAAAACAACTGACCTAGAGAACAGATCCAGGAGAGATAACTTAAGAATTATTGGTCTACCAGAAAAGCATGATGAAAAAAGTAGGCTGGACAACATCCTCCAAGAGATTGTCAAAGAAAACTGTCCTGAAGTCCTGGAATCAGAAGATAAAATAATTATTGAAATAATTCAACAGACTCCTACTGAAAGAGATCCCAAATTGAAAACTCCAAGAAATATAGTAGCCAAATTCCAGAATTACAAGATTAAGGAAAAAATACTGAAAGCAGCCAAAAAGAAACAATTCAAATATCGTGGATGTACAGTCAGGATCACACAGATCCTAGCAGCTTCTACATTAAAAGATCAGAGGGATTGGAATTTGATATTTCATAAGGCATTCATAAGGACTGCAACCAAAGATTACCCAGAAAAACTGAGCATAATCTTTCAGGCAAGGAGATGGTCGTTTGATGAAATAAGGGGCTTCCAGACTTTCATGATGAAAAAGCCAGAGCTCAATGGAAAATTTGATCTCCAATTAAAAGACCCAAGAAAGACATAAAAAGGTAAACGAGGAAAACACACACTCACACATGCACACATGCACATAACTTGGGATGCAACAAGAGAAAATGTTCACAGCCCTATATGAGAAGCTGATAACTGTCAATATCTAAATTTATATGATTATCATGACCTTTATATGATTATCATGACCTTAGAGAGACCTCATAGATAGAGGGTGTGGGTATGAATGAACTAATCTGAAGATTAAAAAAAAAACTTATTAAGGGTGTCAAAGGGACTTTTATGGGATAAAAGGAAAGGATGAGACAGAAAAAGGTAAATTATGTCATTCGAAGAGGCATAAAAACACACTATAGTAGAGAGGAAGGAAAGAGGGAGAGAAACATCATTTGAACGTTATTCTCACTAGTTCTGGTTCAAAGAGGGATCAACATAATCAGTTAAGTTTAAGATTCTAATGTGAAAAGACACGAAGATTCATTAAATAGAGGAAGAGGAAGGAGGGAGGAGAGCACTGTATGAAATTTACTCTCATTGGTTTGGAGTCAAAGGGGGAATAACATACTCTGATAAGTATAAAAATCTATGGTGTCCTATAGGCAGTATGAGGATAAGGGGGGAATCAAAAAGGGGTATTAGAGGGGAGGGAAATAGTAGTAAGGGGTGAGGGTATGTAAAGAAGGAGGATCACTGGGTGAGAACACTGAGGGAGGTGGTGGTCAAAAGGGAAACCCTTAAGAAGGGGAAGGGAGAAGGAAGAAACAAAAATATAAGCAGGGGAGGGAATAGGATGGAGGGGAAGAGACAGAGAGGCGTCATTATTGTGAATATGAATGGGATGAACTCTCCCATAAAACAGAGGCAGATAGCAGAATGGATTAAAAACCATAATGCTACAATATGCTGTCTACAAGAGACACATTTGAAACAAAGGGATACCCTTAGGGTAAAGGTAAAAGGCTGGAGTAGTATATATTATGCCTCAGCTAAAGTAAAAAAAGTAAGGGTAGCAATCCTTATCTCAGAGAAAGCAAAAGCAAAAATAGATCTAATTAAAAGAGATAAGGAAGGAAACTATATCTGGCTAAAAGGCAATGTCATTACTTAACATATATGCACCAAGTGGTATAGCATCCAAATTCCCAGAGGAGAAGTTAAAGGAATTAGAGGAAGAAATAGATAGCAAAATTATACTAGTGGGGGACCTTAATCTCCCCCTCTCTGAACTTGATAAATCTAACCTCAAAATAAACAAGAAAGAAGTTAAGGAGGCAAATAGAATTTTAGAGAGACAAGATATGATAGATCTCTGGAGAAAAGTGAATGGGGATAAAAAGGAATATACTTTCTTCTCAGTGGTTCATCGTACATACTCAAAAATAGACCATGTATTAGGGCATAAAGACCTCACAATTTGGTGCAGAAATGCAGAGATATTAAATGCATCATTCTCAGATCATGATGTAATAAAAATTATATTCAATAAAGGGCCATGGAAAGAGACTAAAAACTAATTGGAAATTAAACAATTTAATCCTAAAGAATGAGTGGGTCAAACAAGAAAATATAGAAACAATCAGTAATTTCATTCAAGAGAATGATAATAATGAGACAACATACCAAAATATGTGGGATGAATTAAAGGCAGTTCTTAGGGGAAGTTTAAATCCCTGACTGCGTACATGAATAAATTAGAGAAAAGGGAGGTCAATGAATTAGGCATGCAATTGAAAAAGCTAGAAAAAGAACAAATTGAAAATCCCCAATTAAATACCAACTTAGAAATATTGAAAACCAAAGGATAGATTAATAAAATTGAAATTAAGAAAACTACTGAATTAATAAATAAAACTAAGAGACGGCTTTATGAAAAAAAACAATAAAATTAATAGACCCTTAGTCAATTTGATAAGAAAGAAGAAAGAAGAAAAGCAAATTATGAGTATCAAAAATCAAAAGGGTGAAATCTACCTCCAATGAAGGGGAAATCAAAACAATTAGGAATTATTTTTCCCAATTGTATGCACATAAATTTGACAATCTTAGTGAAATGGAGGAATATTTACAAAAATACAAGTTGCCAGATTAACTGAAGAGGAAGTAAATTACTTAAATAACCCCATCTCAGAAAAAGAAATCAAACAAGCCATCAGTGAACCCCCTAGGAAAAAATCTCTAGGGCCAGATGGATTTACTAGTGAATTCTATCAAACATTTAAAGAACAATTGATTCCAATACTCTACAAACTATATGGGAAAATTAGTGAAGAAGGAATCCTACCAAATTCTTTCTATGAGACAAATATGGTACTGATACCTAAATCAGAAAGAGATAAAACAGAGAAAGAAAATTATAGACCAATTTCCCTCATAAATATATATGCAAAAATTTTAAATAAAATATTAGCTAAAAGACTACAGCAACTTATCACAAGAATAATACACTTTGATCAGGTAGGATTTATTCCAGGAATGCAAGGATGGTTTAATATTAGGAAAACCATCAGTGTAATTAATCATATCAACAATAAAACTAGCAGAAACCACATGACTATCTCAATTGATGCAGGAAAGGCTTTTGACAAAATACAACATCCATTCCTATTAAAAACACTAGAAAGAGTAGGAATAAATGGAGCCTTCCTTAAAATAATAGGCAACATCTATTTAAAACCATCAGCAAGTATTATATGCAATGGGGATAAGCTAGAAGCATTTCCAATAAGATCAGGAGTGTCTACTATCACCCCTCTTATTCAATCTGGTACTAGAAATGTTAGCAGTAGCAAGTAGAGAAGAAAAAGAAATCAACAGAATCAAATTAGGCAAAGAAGAGACCAAGCTATCACTCTTTGCAGATGATATGATGATATACTTAGCAAATCCTAGAGAATCAAGTAAAAAACTACTTGAGACAATAAATAAATTTGGCAAAGTTGCAGGATATAAAATAAACCCACATAAATCCTCAGCATTCCTGTATATCTCTAATGAAATTCAACAGCAAGAGATTGAAAGAGAAATCCCGTTTAAAGTCACTGTAGACATTCTAAAATATTTGGGAATCTACCTGCCAAAACAAACCCAGGACCTATATGATTACAACTACAAAACACTTCTCACACCATAAAGTCAGATCTAACTAATTAGAAAAATATCAATTGCTCATGTCTGGGTCGAGCTAATATAATAAAAATGACAATTTTACCCAAACTAAATTATATATTTAGTGCCAAACCAATCAATTTACCAAAAAACTACTTTATAGAGCTAGAAAAAATAGTAACAAAATTATTTGGAAGAACAAACGGTCCAGAATATCAAGGGAATTAATGAAAAGAAATGCTAGGGAAGGTGGACTAGCTATACCAGATTTTAATCTGTCTTATAAAGCAGCAGTCATCAAAGCTACTTGGTACTGGCTGAGGAATAGAGTAGAGCATCAATGGAATAGATTGGGCGCATGAGATTCAGCAATCAATGAGTATAGTAATCTTTTGTTTGATAAACCCAAAGACCCCAGTTTTTTGGGATAAGAATGCACTATTTGACAAAAACTGCTGGGAAAACTGGAATATAGTATGGCAGAAGCTGGCCATAGACCATTATCTAACACCATGTACCAAAATCAAGTCTAAATGGGCATAAAAGATGATTCTGTGAGCAATCTCGGAAAGCAAGGAATAGTTTACCTGTCAGATTTTGGAAATGGAAAGACTTTATGACCAAAGAGAATCAGAGAACATTATAAAATTCAAAATGGATAATGGTGATTACATTAAATTGAAAAGCTTCTGTACAAACAAAGCCAGTGTAACCAAGATTAAGAAGGAGGTAGGAAATTGGGAAAGAATTTTTACAACCTATGTCTCTGATAAAAGGCTCATTTCTAAAATATACAGAGAATTGAGTCAAATCTATAAGAATACAAGTGATTCCCCAGTTGATAAATGGTCAAAGCATATGAGCAGGCAGTTTTCAGAGAAAGAAATTAAAGATATCTATAAGCATATGAAGAAATCCTCTAAATCACTATTGATTAGAGAAATGCAAATCAAAACAACTCTGAGATACCACATCTCTCCAGTCAGATTGGCAAAGATGACAAAACAGGAAAATGACAAATGCTGGAGAGGATGTGGGCAAATTGGAACACTAATGCATTGCTGGTGGAGTTGTGAACTTATCCAACCATTCTGGAGAGCAATCTGGAATTATGCCCAAAGGGCTATAAATAATTTTATACCCTTTGACCCAGCAATACCACTTCTAGGGTTATATCCCAAAGAGATCATAGAAGTGGGAGGAAGACCCATATGTACAAAAATATTTATAGCAGCTCTTTTTGTGGTTGCAAAGAACTGGAAATTAAGGGGATGCCCATCAATTGGGGAATGGATGAACAAGTTGTGGTATGTGCATGTAATGGAATACTATTGTGCTATAAGAAACGAGGAGCAGACGCACTTCATATTTACCTAGAGAGGCTTATACGAATTGATGCAGAATGAGAAGATAGAACCAGGAGCAATTTGTATACAATCACAGACACAACATATGTGTGATGACCAACTATGATACACTAGACTCTTCTCAGCAATGCAGTGATATAAATCAATCCCAAAAGATTCATGATGGAGAGAAATGTCTATATCCAGAGAAAGAACTAGAAAGAATTGAGTTTGAATCCTGATTGAAGCAAACTACTTGATCTTTTTCTTTTTATTGTTTGGTTTGATTTCATCTTTACCATTTTTCATTACATCTAGTACAGTCCTCCTTTGTAACCTGATTAATGTCTAATATGAAAGTATTTGCAGACCCTATACTGGATTGTATGCCGTCATGGCGGGGGAGAGGATGGAGGGGGGAAGAAAATTTGAAACTCAAGGAATTGTGGAATTGAATCTTGTAAACTAAAAGCAAAAAAACAAATTAATAAAGAAAAATTTTTAAAATTCTTGATCATTTTTCAATATATTGTGAATTTCTAGTTTTTGCTGGAGTATATATGTAGGAATTTCCTACATATGTTTCTTCCCCCATTCAAGAAGCTCTTTTGGCCAGAGAATCTATCCTTTTCTAATTGTATGATCTTATGATGCTGAAAATTCATGAAAACTGTTCTTAACATAATTATAAATGTATTTCAGTTTAGGAAGCCTTGAGAGGAGGGAAAACTAGTCTTAATACTGGGCAGGGTTGTTTTTGTTTGTTTGTTTGTTTTTTAGTTATCAGAGTAATTTCTTTTCAGTGATGTTTCTTCTCCCTTTCCCTTTTCCTGTATCCTCCAAATAGCTTCCTTCTTTTCCTTCCTTCCTTCCTTCCTTCCTTCCAGCACTTTTAGAAACATTATTTCGTCTGATATTGAGAAGCTCTCAGTGACCTGTCATCAGAAGAGAAGAATGACAAGCCCCTAAGAAGAGGCCTGTGCTGAAAGTCAATGATGATTTAAAGAAAGAAAGAAAAAAAAAACTGGTTCAGCAGAACTTTAAAGCTATAGCTCTGTAAATTGGGAATGGCTAGGAAACCAGAAGAGGGAAGAAAAAGAAAGAAAAATCTGTGAAATAGATTTCAAGTGTTCTGCCATTTGAATAATATACAAGTTATTTAGTGGTTTCAGAATGAAGGATTAGCAATATTCTCTGCCAAAGTCAGGAATTCAATATGTAAAGGTAGGCAGAGTAGATAGCTACTTAAGGAGTAACAGTAGGGCAAAATGAAATCTTTAAATATGACTTAAAATAAATATACACAATTTTATGCTGGAAAACCCTGTTCTCCTTGGCACATAAAATTAATTTTGCATTATGTTGCAATGTATTTATTCTAGAGAAGACTCAGAACTTTTGGAGCGGAGGGGCAACTGGAGAGGGTCAATTTTCATATCTTGTGTAGGATGCACAAAAATGTCTTGTCCCAGTTCTGTCATCAGCACTTCAAAGCATATGTGGGGAAGGATATGTCCCTGTATAGATTCCATGTTCTCTAAAGACTATGACTCCCAGAAGCGTTTACCTCTCAAACCCATGTATAATGCTCCCAAAGTGATTCCTACCTTCTGTCTTTAAAACAAAAACCTCTTGACCCATGTTGAATAAATTTTTTTTAATTTTTTAAAATTTGTTTTGTTTTTTTAAAACCCAAACACAGATTCCTGGGTGTGTGTGTGTGGTGGTGGTGGGGGGTAATCCAAAGACAACACAGAGTCAATGAAAGAACACATCTCTAATCTGATGTAATTTTTGATCTCATCATTGGTAAACCTATACATTTTTAATTTTTGTTGCCTCAGAATTATGTCTGATGTTTTCAAATATATTGGATTCATGAGCCATATCTGTTATTGTTTATCTCTCAGTTGTCAAAAAATTGAAAAAGGCAGATATTCTTTTCATGTATGAAGTCTTACTGAGCCACTATTTATTTAAATAGTGGAGCAGAGATAGGGTGATAAATGGATTAAATCATGAGAACAGCTTTGTAGCATATACCCAAGGATGAGTAGTGGGAAGAACACTGAATTCTGTGTTCAAACACTGTTTCTGTTAATACTACATGTATAACCTTAGGAAAGTGACTTTAACCTCTCTTTGACTCAGTTTCCTCATCTGAAAAATTAGGAGGTTGGGCCAAAAACACTAAGCTAGTAATTTTATCATGACTTCAAGCAAAGTTTTTTTTCCAATCTCAAAATAATATTGAAAATATTGTATTCCTCTGTATCTGGCTTTTAGTTTCCAAATCATTTGTGATATTTAAACACAAGTGGTTCACTAACTGCATAGTGGTAGATCAGTACACTTGCCCAGATTTGCTAGAAGACCCTCTTCAGAGGTTCTTGCTCACCTTCCTCTTTTTTTCCATAGTCAAAGGCATTTTTCACTCTCAAGGGAGGGCTTCTTTGTTGTTTGGGATTTTAGAAGGGAGACCAACTCCATTGTGGGTTACACTTACATATCTTTAATAGCTCTTAGGAGTCCACTACTCTACATCCAGGAATATAAGCTATGCCAAGCTTTAATGATATTGATGATCAACATAGCAAATAAGTATAGGGTTGTGGGCATGATCTAGAACTACTAAAAATGACCAGAGAAGTGCCAAACTAATTTTAAACATCCCCAAAACACTCTTATTTGTCAAGGATATGTTAATAAACTGGGAGGGACTGCATTTTGAGAGACAAGGCATTCTGCACCCAGATGGAAAAGATCTGCTCTCGAAGCTTTCCCTGAGTGGGCAGTTGAGCCTTTGATGTTTATAAGTATGGTCACTTATTTGGCCAAAAGTCCAGATTCTTTCTAGAAATGGGGCAGAAATGGGGTGTGGTGTGGGGTAGGAAGAGGAGGGGATTAACATCAAATGGTTAACTTCAGTTTAAGAATGTGTTAGCATTAGTGGTCAATGGAGAGCCATGAGGCTTATACTACACTCATTAGTATTTACCAGGGAATAGAGAAAAATATCATTGAAGTTAAGGACGCTATGGATACCTATGATAACTACTCTTTCTTAAGTCACATCAGGGAAAACCCCTCATTTTTAGATCATTCAAGAAAATAGGCAAACTGTTATACTAGTGACATTTCTAGAAATCATTCATGTTTTGGAGTCATGTAGGTTTTCTTGATATATAGCTGGCTGTTTTTTACCCTGAGGATGATTTTTTAAAAAAACTTGTTGAATACATAAGAAAACAAAGGAAGGAGGAAAATAGAACAAGAAAGTACAAACCAAAGCTTGGAGACTACCACTGACTTGTCTTTAAGACTGAGGCAACTTGTCATTACTGATGTTCTTCCTCCTCTTAGTGCATTATACTGTTGTTATAGTGTTGTGAGTACATCATGTGTTTCCATGATCATTTATGGGAAGGCTCTTAAGATCGCTTGAATATCTTGCCATCTGCCTATATTTTGAGAAATGGACCAAATAGAGATGTTTTTTTAAGTTTTTTTTTCAACTTGACATAAATCTAGTTGCTTCTTGAGGCTGGAACATAAGTGGAATGCTAAAGGGACAGGAAACAGGATGGATAACTGCTGCTTAGCTCAAGTATTTTTTTTAAAGGACTCACCCCAGAAACTAGAAAGGGTTGAATTGTTGAGCTAGTTTATGGCTCTGAAGTTAGCTTTCCAGCTCAGTGATTTTTAAAACTTCCTTCACTTTGTTCCTATCTGTGCTTCAGAAATGATGCTCTTTAGCTGAATAATGAATAATTTCTTACATGAAACTGAGGTTGTTGCAGGGACAGGCTTCTAATTATTGTTGTTGTTCGATTGAACCTGACTCTTCATGACTCTGTGGTCCATACTGTACATGGGGTTTTCTTGGCAAAGATCCTGGAGTGGTTTGGCATTTCCTTCTCCAGTTTATTAAGGTAAATAGAGGTTGAGTGACTTGCCCAGGATCACACAGGTAATAAGTATCTGAGACTGGTTTTGAACTCTGGTCTTCCTGATTTCCAGTCCTGTAATCTATCCACTGAGATATCTAACATCATTTACTATGTCTTATATATTAACTTGAGTTCAAATCTGGCTTCAGGCATTTACTAGCTCTGTCACTTAACCTTATTTGTCTCAGTTTTCTCATCCATAAAAAGAGCTGGAAAAGGAAATGGGAAACCATTCCAGTATCTTTGCCAAGAAAATCCTAAATGGGGTTACAAAGAATTAGACATGACTGAAAATGACTAAACAAGAACAAGCAATAACATATTAACCCTTTGGGTAGAAGGAGATTATCCCTTGCTTGAAAAGCATGGTATTATCTGTGTTGATATGAGTTATATGTACCTTAAACCAACCCAGTGTGTGTGTGTATATATCTCATACATGTGTACATGTATACACACATATATCACAGTTACATCTATGAATCTCATTGGATCCGCAGAACCACCTTGGGAGGGAAGTAACAGAAAGATTAATTCCATTTACAAATAAGAAATGGTGACTGGCCCAAGGTCTCACAGTAATTAATTGGTAGAACATCCACTCAAACCAGGGTCTTCATACTATATGACCTAGGTTCTGCCAATTACACTGTACTACCTCTTAGCATTCCTTTAAATTAAAATAAAAAAGGAACTTCCAGGGCATTGGAGCTGATTTAATTTTCTAAAGCCCCTTCAGAACATTGTATAGCATGAAGCAAGGTACTTTGGTACCATGCCTTCTGATTCAAGGCAGCTACAGCCAGTGAGGTAATTTAAATGCCTGTAAAAAGAAGAGTAGCCATTTTAATGATGAGAAAAGGTAAATTGTCAAGCCATTAGTAATGGTTCTGTCTTTACTTTTGATATCCCCCCAAAGAGGACAGCGTGTGTCGTCTCCATAACTCTGAGGATCTGGAGGTGGCATGAGATAAGAAGTGGGTTTAAGATCTGGGAAAGAAAATTTATCTTCTTGTATGTTGTATCCAGTTACCTCAATGAATAGATCCTTAGGGCATGTAGCTATTTTCAGATGTTCCTCTCTAGTTCATAGTTCTTTAGGGATTACTCACCCAGGGCTACCCCTAGTCAGTTTGGACCCTGAGGTAAATCACACTGTGTGCTTCTCTTAATTGCCCCAGTATTTTCACACAGTTTCAGACTGGAGTGAAGGTCAAGGGAAGAAAGGGATGAATTTCAGAATGAAGCATTCATGTGAAAGAGGGAGACCCACTCATCAACTCTGCTTTGGTTTTGATGAGAAGGGAAGTGACATTATGGCTTAATTACATGTGCACCCTCCTGTTATTGCTGTTTTGACACCAGCTGACACATCAGCTTCAAAATAATTTCTTAAACATTTTATTGATGTTAAAAAAATACTGTCACTTTCCATTAGCCCCTCCCCCATCCATTTCTTTAAGTAAAGACAAACAAGTAAAACAGCTATGTTTGACAACATAGATAGCATTCTGCATCATTAGGCTATCACCCCTGTAATAAGAGGAATGAAGAAGCTTTCATGACCAGTCTTCTGAGTCAAGATTGGTTTTTGTATTAACCTGAATTCTGATTACTTTGAGTTGTTCTTCTTATATTATTTTGGTCACTGAATACATTTTTTTCTTCCTTCTATTTTCTTCATCGTACAGTAGTTAATTGAGGTCTTCTTGGGTTCTTCATATGCTTCATTTTTTGTGGCAGACTTATATTTCCTTAATGCATGTCCCTCAGTTGGTTCAATCATTCCCTCTTTCAGAGCTATTTTCTTTGGTGCAGTGCTGGTTATACCCTTTTGCCAGTTGTTGCTTTCTTCCCAGCATTGTGGAGCCTGGGGAGCCCTAGGTTACTCTTCCTTTTACAGGTACTTGAACTACCATACTGGTTGTAGCTTCCTTGAATCAGAGAATATGGTACCAAAGTACCTTGCTTTGGGCTACACAATGCTCTGAAAGGGCTTTTGAAAATTGAATCAGTTTCAACACCACTGTGTATATGTACACATGTATAACATGCATACATAGATACATCAATCAAAGCTTTAGACT
Organism: Gymnobelideus leadbeateri; assembly: GCA_011680675.1. Taxonomy (NCBI): domain Eukaryota; kingdom Metazoa; phylum Chordata; class Mammalia; order Diprotodontia; family Petauridae; genus Gymnobelideus; species Gymnobelideus leadbeateri. Next base: position 491,859 of record WOXC01011865.1, on the reverse strand, counting down.
TGGGAAAACCAGTTCACTGTGCCCCTACACTAGCGATGACTCACTTTTTACTTTTACTTCTTTCATTCCTCTTACTTGCCTTTTCACTGTTCATCAGCATCTCCAAATGAGGGTTTGGGGACAGAAAGGAACTGTCAAGGAGATGTTGTTACTACATTAGTTAGAAGTTCTGACGGTAGGTTTTTAATCAGCAAGAATGTCAAAACATATGATTATCTGTTGTTCTCATTATCTCTACTCTCGTAATCTTTTTACTAAGATGGTAGACAAGAGATAGCCATAATTTGAAAGAAAGGTATTTCCTTTTGGCAGTATCATAGAACAGGTTAAGTTCTTCCATATTTGTTTTATTCCTCAGCTATCTAAAAATTATTAAACCAAAGTCATATATCTTCTCCAGAAAATGAAAGAATTCAGTCAATAAGAACTTGTCTACTTCTTATTCCTTGAAAGCTTTGAGAGACAAAGAGATTGAAAAAATAAAGAAAAGAGGAAAAATCCTAGAAAAATTTAATGAATCATTGATGTTTGAAGAAAATTATTCTCCCATTTTATTTATTAGTTTACTTATTTTTATTTATAAATTGACTTATACATGGGGAGGGTGGCAAATAAACATTGAGCAAAGTCAAAGTAAGAAACATAGGTGGGGAAGATTGGAAAATTTCCCTCTCAGCAGAAAAGGAAGAGGAATTAAAAGTGAACTAAACAAAATGTAAATATCAAGTCAGAGTGTGGACATTCTCCTCATTTTTTTTTTATCTCCCAGCATACAGTCACTTATTCATGTGTCTTTACTTCCAACAAGCAGTGGGCTCACATGTGTGACAGATGTCTCTACAGGTGATTCTTGTTCACAATTAATTTTCTTGGTTCTTTGCCGTAATTCTTTGCCCAATAACTGTCCTTCAGTGAGTTAAACAGATGACATTGGCCTTGTCTTTATAAACAACCAACCCAAATGAGATCTCCCCTACAGGATTAGTTAGGGCTTCACTAAATATTTTTGTGGGACTCTCTTAAATCAATAAAGAGAAACTATCAATCAGAGCCCAGTCTAAGCCACATTAATACTTATGCCTTGTGATAGAAGAGTATGTTTTCACAATGAATCTACTTATAAAATAAAAATATTGCCTTCAAACCTGCAAGAGGCAACTCTTATTGATTGAGGTTGAGGTTAAGAATTTAGGGTTTTTATTGCTGTTATTGTTGTTGTTGACTTAGCACATGAACAGAGCGAATCCTAAGAATTTTTCACCCAGAGGAAGAACTGTTGTGTGGGAGGACAAAAACAGTGTCAAAATGTGTTGTGTGGTGATAAAGAAGATATATCAACTCCAGGTGTTGTCATGTTAGGAGATGTAGCTACCTAGAAAGCTTTCCCCTTATGAAGGTCAGAGGAAGAGATGCTGTTCCTGGAGAGGGGACCTTGGGATTGGTTGCCTCTTTGTGGTTATGCTACTTTCATAAAAGCTGGTGGTTGCAAGGTGCAGGAATATTTGGCAAGAGGAAATATGCCCTATCTATCTAGAAGGGAGAGATTTCCTTTTGGATGTTGGCTACCTGGTACAAAACCCCATTTCTCCTTGGGCTAGTTACTTGTGAATCATAATGTCATTCCTGATCTGGAAATCAATCAGTCAGTAAGTATTATTAAACATTGACTGAATGCCAGGCACTCTACAAGGCACTAGAAAGTATGAGTTTCTACCATCAATAGACTTGCCTATAGAGGGAGCATGCCTAGCATTTATGAGATATAAATGGCAACAAAAAGTGATTTTCAAAAACTTGGTTGTCAGAGCTCATTGCTGATCACCAAAGGGATTATGACATCATTTCTTTTATTCTCTATGTAGTCTGGGCTCTAAAGGCCAACAGGTAGGTAGGCTGGGACACTGCTTTGGTAACTTGCCTTGGAGGGAACTTTTTAGGAATTGCTTCTAAATGTGAAGATATAGCTAAACCACCTCTGGGTGTGTTGTTGGACAAATAGTTTTTTAAAAAGCACAGTTCACATATTGTGCTTTGTTGTTAGAATTTGTTTTGGTATATTCAGCTGCAACCTGTTGCATAATCTACAGAATCTTCCCACATTGCAAAGTCCAGCTGTTTCTAGGAGTTTAGGTTTGGAGCACAGTCTTTGAACCCAACTGGAACTTGCAGGAATGCTTCCACTAAAAACTTCTTCTCTCTGTGTGTGTGGTAGCAAATGTGAGCTTTTAAAGTCCAGCGAAATAACAGAACAAAAACAAAGAATGTGAGATGAAAGAACAGTGTGTGTGTGTGTGTGTGTGTGTGTGTGTGTGTGTGTGTGTGTGTGTTTGACCATATACTCTGGACTTTTAAAAGAACAGAGAACAGCCCTAAGAGATCACCATCAATTGAGGGAGCATTATAATTTCTCTCCCACTTGGGACAGAGCCCCTTTCCCCCCACCCCAATCTCTAGTCATCCCGTGCCCAGAGTGATGCTTCAGTATTTGGAAAACTTATCCATTCTGACAAAGAACATTTTATTGATTTCTGAGGCAAATAGGACAAGAGAACTAGTAGTCTGAAATAGTCAGAGTCAGTTGGGAGGTGGCCTTGTGGCTGAGAAAGCGTCATCACCATTGAAAGACTAGAGGGAAACATGGTAGCATAGCACCCAGTGAAGTCCATACAATAAATCTCTCTTTCAGATCATAGGATCACAGACTTAGAGCTATAAGGGCCCTTGCAGATCATCTGGGCCTTAGAGATGACCTTATCTACCCATTACAGTTTAACAAATGAGGAAACTGAGGTCCAGGGACATTGTCACTTCCTTAAGGTGGCACAGTTATTAAGCAACTTGTTTTCCAATCTGTACATATCTGTGTCCAAACTAGACAGTCAGGGTTAGTCAAGAGCCCTACCTAGCGTCAAGTTCACAGTGCCTAAATGAACTGATCTGACAGCACAGTCCTTGAAAATTACCTTTGGGATTGATGAAATCTGGTGAGGATTGCCAACCACTCAGGTTCCAGGACTGACATTAGCAATTATTCCATCTCCTCCCGCCGATTATCTGCAGTTTTCTTCCATCTCTGTTGTCTGTTTCCTTTTTAATAACTTCTTGGCTGCCAATGTTCCAATCAATATTGGGCGGGGGACAGGGGATAGAGTGAAAGTGGAGAGATATAGAAAAGCTCCCAGTGACAAGAGATTATTTAGACAATAGAGATGTTCCAAGCTCTTTTTTTGCTGGAGTCCTTTGTGCTCACATATTTGGGTTTTATTCCAAGCTGGGGGTCTAGCTAGGGGTAAGAAGCTTTTGACAGGTTCATTGAACCACCCTATGAGAGACAGAAGAAAGGTAGCATTTTTGTACTAACTTTGGTCATAAGAATGCCCAGCATTTTTAGGCTTAGCAAGAATTGAGCTTGAGACCTTCTGGGAAAGAAAACATCACTTCTTGTAAGCTTGGACCACAAGAAACTCAGTGACAGATCCTTAGGCAGTGACAGATCCTATGTGCAGATGGTCCTCCCCTAGTACGTAGTTCTTTAGGATTGTCTTTCTCAGGGCCATTCCTAGAGAGTTCAGGCCTTGAAGCAGGCTAGTTCATGTTTGGTAGCCAAGAGCTTTCCTTTTTGTGAGTGTTGATGAGGAGGCAAGGAGGGCGGAAGAGCAAAGCCCTATTCCATCATTCTGTCAATGCATGGTCCCTTTACAATCACCATAGAAAGTATTCTATGCCAGCCATATGTCTTTCTTAAGATGGGGAATTCCAGTTTATAGAATTCTGTTTACCTCAGTTGTTTTCCCAAACCATGAGTTCTGTTTGAGGAATTCAGATTTGATTGGTCTGAGTGATGGATTATGGATTTGAGATGTGAAAATTGGGAGAGATATGAACACAGGATTATTTTTTAAAAAGAGAAAGACAAAGCATTAGGTTCTGTTTGGTGTGTTCAATTGATTTGGAACATTGGGACATTACTGTGTAGAGGCTATAGTGAATCAGCAAGGAAGAATTTTTCTTTGACAGACTTCATTTCAGTAGGGATTTCCCTTTGGAGGGGTCATAAATCATATATCTAGAACTAGAAGAGACCCCAGAAGTATGCTAAACTCCATTTGAAAGAGGAGAAAACTGGGGTGTCAGGCATGTTAGTTGACTTGCCCTGGGTCAATAGTGCCATTTATTATCAGAAGCAGGCTTTCTGACTTTACAGCCATTGTGTGATCTTTCTACTGTACCACACTCATTATTCCCATTGGAACTGTTATAATATCATAGATTTAGAGGTAAAAAGAACTTCATAGTTCTTTTAGACAATCTCCCTCATTTTATGGTCGAGGACACTGTAGCCCCATGAAGTTAAATGATTTGCTCAAAGTTATAAAGGTTGTTAGTATCAGAAGCAGGATTTGAACACAGGATCTTTGATTCCAGATTGAGTGGTCTTTCTGCTGTACCTTACTTCTTATTCCCAGTTGGACTTTCTTCCACTATGAGTTCAGACTTTCTCTGCTAAGGACATGGAGTTCCATAGAGTTGTTTTTAGGGTAATGAGGTAGCTTTGGGGGGAAGGGATGAGAAATGGGTGAGGAAAAGAAGGAAAGAGACTTATGTTTAGGAAAGTGTTGGTGTCTGTGACTCTGTGTGCTGGAACTTTCTCTTTAGCTATTTCCATGCCCTTAGTAGTAATGAGTACCTTCACTCAGCATGGAAGTATTAGGATTGTCAAATAGGGATGACAGAGGCAAAGGAAAGTGAGGAGAGAGTAAGATACTAGCTGGAAAAATAGTGGCTATAACTGACAAATTTTTGAAGACATAGCATGACTTTTTAAAAATGTATTTCTTACTATGCTAGAAACATACATCATTATTTCAATGGATGAATAATCTTAGGTGCAGACTCCCTATATCAGCATTGATTAAAGCCCATATTTTTTTTTTCACTACAATTATTCTTTTCCACTACAATTATTGACACATTTTCCCAAAAATCCTTAGAAAGGGCCTGCCTAGTAGAAGAGTTCTTCTTCTAATTTAAAAAATATTTTATGACTACATGGGAAACCCAGATGTATGTTCCATTTATATGATGGACTCACTTTTTTCTAGTCATATGTGTCTTTGATGAGGCCTTGTGCAATAATGCTTCATGTTAATGGGACATCTTGGATCATATACTGCTGTCTACTTATACCTACCCATCAACCTATTGTGTCTTTGAATTGTCCTTTGGGTCTCCTGCAGTTTTGATTCTTCTAAGATACTGTACATGTGAATATATACACACATAAAGAACTGCTTTAACTCAGTTTCTGATTGATTTTTCAATTGGACATGGCTGCCAACATTTTACTTTTAATGCCTCTATCAAGTAGTTAATGATCTGTAAACCAACACTTAAATTTACCAGGGGCACTCTCTCTTTACAGAAATCCTACAGTAATTCTTTTGGTAAAGTAAAGCAAGGTTTTCAAGATTTTGCATTATGACTCTTCTTTCTCCAACCTTACTCATTTTAGAGGGTCAGATTTCTGAGTGGCCTAGATCACTCCCCTCTTTGCTCTGCTTATGAGGGGAAGGGGACAGCTCTTGACTGGAAAGTCATTCATTCAGCATGACCTATGGCTTCCTTTTCTCCTCTGTCAGAACTGATCAATAAAGAGGACCTGGCTACTTGACATAAGCAGAGATGCATTTAGAAAAATGCATCTAGTAGGAGCTACTGATCCCATGGTAAACAGTTAGCATTTTAACTTACACTTTGGCATTTGTAAGCTATATGTATCTTTATATGTATTTATTGTGTATATGTATGTATTACATGTATTATATGTAATATATGTATATATAATATATAATATATATAGGAATAATGTGTGTATTACATATATTATATGTATTATACATAGTATATGTATAGGATTATATGCATGTATCTTTATGTGTATTAGAATACATGTAGATGTGTGCATATGTAAAGGGCAGGTGTGGGTAGGTATATACATGTATGTATACATGAAGTATACATAGGCATGTGCATATATATTCAGTGCATGTGTGTGCATATATGTGGATCTGTTTAAAATATATAATATATATTATATTATGTATAATATATTATATAAAATATCTCTATGTAATATATACATATATAGACAGAAGTAACTATAACAAATAACATTTTGTCTGTAAAGTATATAGATATAATATACATCTATATGTTATATATATAGATAGGGAATATGACCATATTTTACATATGTAGATATGGTTTACACATCCATTTTATAAATACATGTATTATATTAATTTTAGGACTTATAAATATTTATGTAATGCATACATACACACATATATGTATGTATGTATATATATATATATATATATATATATGAAGATTAAAAATAGTTCTGTAATTATATCATTAAATCCACAGGAAAAAAATTGTTTAATTTCTAAGAACTCAGTTTACACGTAGCTGTTTAAGAACATAGACTAAGATCCTTTGGAGCTCTATTCCACTTGAACACTGCCTCGGGAAATGGACTCTGAGAGAGCCGGCCTTTCAGTTTTCACACTCATTTCTATCAATATCTTTTAAGAAGCAGATTGCCTAATAAGGCATTCAGCCTTGGATTTAAAGATCTCCTATTATCTAAGGAGTCTGAAGATTATTCAGCTTACAATTGCTCACCTAGTTCAACATGTTAAATGAAACCTAATTTTTCCCCCTTAGCTAGAAATCATGAGTGTTGTCTGTTCCCAATGAGCTTGTTTGGGTAGAGCATGGAGGGAGTCACTTTTGAAGGCTGCCTCAGATTGTCCCCCATCTGTCATGAGCGTGTGCCTTTGCTCACCAGAGTACTGATCAACAGATTGGGGATGCTTTACTATAAAGATAACTTCAGTATTAGAAAAAGAAATTAGAGGTAACCTATGCACCTACTAGTCATGATTCAGTTGTGTCAATAATCTTTGATTATGAATACCAACATATTCAATGACATCAATGCAGTGAACATTTCTTATGTACTTGCAATACGCACAGTACTATGCTAGTTAGACCACAGGAATACACACTGTAAAATTTTAAAAATAGCCCCTGCTTTCAAAAAGCTTACATTTTGCTAGAGGATACAACATGTAAATAGGCAGGTAAATATAAGAAAGTTTGGAAGGGAGAGAAAACTATCAAGACTTGCCTTAGGAAGTGGACCATGAACTGAGCTTTAAAGGAAATTGATTACTATACAAGATAGGTAAGAGCTTTCCATGCATAGGACTGAAGTTAGCCTGCCAGGGCTGGGGAACCTGGAGCCTTGAGGCCACATGTGGCCTCTAGATCCTCAAATGTGGTCTTTGACTGAATCTAAACTTCACAAAAAATGTGTTCAATTTAGTCACAAGCAGTCACAAGTGGAAAAAAGTTTATGAAGCCCTGGTTTATGGGATAGCAGTAAGGGAGAGGAATGTGTTTAGGATGATTACAAAATTGTAAATCTTGGGTGACTGATGCCATTATAGTTTCTGCATCAGAAAGAAGCAAATTTGGAGGGGAAAGGGTCAGCTTTGGGATTAAGATATTGAGTTACTTGAGATGCCCACAGGATATCAACATGAAAAGGTTCAGAAGGTAAATGATGATATGGTACCAGAGTATACCAGAGAGTTTAGGGTCGGGCATCTCAATTTGAGAGCCATCAGTATTTTTTGCTGTAGAATTGTTCCAGTTGTGTTTGACTCTTTGTGACCCCATTTGGAGTTTTCTTGGCCAAGATACAGGAGTGGTTTGCTTTCTTTCTCCAGTTCATTTTATAGATGAGGTAACAGAGTTAAGTGACTTGCCCAAAGTCACACAACAAGTGTAGGATTTTTAAATCATGAAGATAGGTCTTCCTGATTCCAGGCCCAGTGATTTATTTACTGTGCTGCCTAGCTGCCATCAGCATAAATGATAATTAAAGTGGTGGGAACTGATGAGATCACGATCAAATGTAACTTTTTTAAATCAGTTTTTTTTAGGGAAATAGGTGTATTTTATACCATGAAAGAAAATACCAGAGAAAAATATTTTCACTTAAGAATTTTTGTATTTTTATACATTAAAATGTAAGCATCACAAAGACTTAAAAGCATAATAAAAAACCTATACAAGGCTGAATACAATAGAAATGTCTATATTTTGATCTCACAGGATAAAGAGTGATCCAGAGGGGTGGTTAGGTGGAGCAGTGAATAGAGCACCAGTCCTGGAGTCAGGAGGACCTGAGTTCAAATCCAGCCTTAGGCATTTAACCCAAAACTAGCCATGTGATCTTGGGCAAGTCACTTAATCCCAATTGCCCAACTTCCGACTCCAAAAAGCAAAAAAAAAAAAAGCATGATCCAGACCCACAGAAATGTGGATTAGTCAAGAGTTTCTTTTTGACCCTTCTGGCTCCCAATAGCTTTATTCTGATTTTTTCTCCCTGTTTTCAATTCCTTAAATTCTCTGAGCCAGCTTGTTTATCACCCTCATTCATTTCATCTAATTTTTTCTTTCTCTGTTCTAACCCTTGATTTCTGCCTCCTTTGGTAAATTTTCATCCACCCTTACCCTATTTCCAAAAGATTTTGATATGGTCCCAAGAATATTAGATCTTCACAGAAAGGATGTATTTCCTTAGCCAGCATAGTACCTGTCATCCTTGTAAGATCTGACAAAGGAAAATGCAGGGATGCACATTTAGGGTCAGGGCAGAGTTAGAGCTTGAAGCTCAACTTATACCCCAGCCTGGTATCCTGTCAGTACTACAGCGCTACTAACCACAGCCAGCCTACAATAGAGTTGTAAGCATTTCACTAGAGATTTGTGAAACAGTATAGGAAACAAAGCTTTTGTCTACTAAGATTAGATCCTGACGTGTTTTAGTTTGTGCAACTGCCTGTTTGTCTCTGGTGGGATATCTGGAAGTTCTTATAGGTTTAAGAGTTTTGCTGAACTTCATAGTAGACCTTGGAAAAGCAATCAGTCTTTGCATTTTTATTTGACCCTAGTGTCATGCCTTTGGAAGCTTTTCTTCATATGAACACAGATGTGTCTTTCTGGTACCCACTACATATTTCATTTATTAAATCTAAAAGTGAGGTCAGGTGGAACACTTCTCTATTTAAAAATTTAAAAGCTAAAAGCTTGTTTTAGGAAAGTATTTCGTTTTAATGGAAATGCCACATAGTGGGGGCGGGGTAGGGTTGGTGTCTGCTTTTGAACATGCTGGAGTGAGGGGGGGGTGGGTCTTTGTTCAAAAGAGGCTTCATCACGAAAGAACCTTCACCCTCAGGAGAATTAGGTGTATCAACAGAGGAAGAAATTGAGAGCTATCTAAATCTGGAAGCTTACCAGATGGAACAAAAACCCTGGCATTTTTAAAAGAAGGAGGGTGAAGAGAGGAGGGATCCATTTATGAGCTGTATAAAATGTAATTTTGTTTTAAACCTCACTAAAAGCTATATAGGTCATGGAGACAATCAGTCTTTTATTCTTTGAAATAATTCACATTACAGTCTTGTGTATTACTTGCCTTATCAAATAAAAGCCTTTAGACTTGTGTGGGCAGGTAATTACAAATTGATTTCTGGACCTCTCATTTTGGGAATGGTTCTTACCCTCACCTCCTCTCTCTCTCTCTCTCTCTCTCTCTCTCTCTCTCTCTCTCTCTCTTTCTCTCTCTCCCCTTTTAGCTTCTTAAGGTTCCCCCTCCCCATATCCTATAAAGATGGAAGACTAGTGAAATTAGCTGGTTAGATAAGGTAAACTGCAAAGCTATATGAAATAGCCATTTTTATTTGAAACTGGAAATTGAATTATAAAGGTGTTGGGTGCACATCCATCCAGACAGAGTATTTATTTTAAAACCATGTTCTATCTCTGTGGGCTTCAAACTAGAAAGAATGATCACAGACTGGAAGCAATAAGCCAGCAAGAAATGGCAATGAAGTCCCCAAGTATATATCCCAGTCTGTCTGCCTATGTTTTAGTTTCTTGCTGTAAAATCTTTCGGGTGAAATATGGAGAATTAACTACGGGATAGCATCCTGGTCACTCACAAAAACATGGACCCTGAAAAAGACTGGGCTTCAACAAATGGGGTTTATGTTAAATCTACAATACCATCAATATTTCTGGTACTGAATGATATGAATTGATATCAGCATTAAAGCAAGACCTATGCCATAAAAATCTTAGATTCTCTAACAAAAGATAAGATCTTGGATTTAGGGTTAGAAGAGATGTCAGGGGCGATTTAGTCCAACCCCCTCATTTTACATATGATAAAATTAGACCCAGAGAGGTAAGTGATCACAGTTGGCAGAGTATAGAACAGTACAGTCAGGAAGACTTGAATTCAAACCTTGTCTCAGACATAAACTAGGTACTTACTAGCTACTACTAGTACTGTTAGCTACTACTACTAGTGTGACCCTTGGAAAGTCACTTAACCAAGTTGTGCCTTAGTTTTCTCATCTGTAAAATTAGGGGGTTGGGTTTCCTAACACCTGAGGGCTCTTCCAGCTCTAAGATAATGATGGAAATTTAAGGTCACCAAAATAGTAACTTGTAGAGCTTGGATTTGAGCTGAGTCTCTGAGTCCAAATCTTTTGCTGATGTGTGTGTGTGTGTATAAATATACATATATACACACATATAATATATATATATAGATATACATATTTATGCATATGCACATATATATTTCCAGAGCATAATTACATACATGAATCTCTATCACCTAATGGAAGAGAGAGTAGAAAAAAACATTTGGAATTCTTTTTTTCTGATTAAAGTCTTTCTGGTCTTTCTGGGCTTGTTTGCAGTGACTGATGTTAATTATCTCCTTAACACCTCCCTGCTCTCTGAGAACATTAACTACTCTTAATTTCTGCCAAGGCTATCCTGGAGCTCCAAACCCTATTGCCACATGGCTCAGAAATATCCTCAAAATAGAAACATTTTATTTTTCTGTTCCCTTTTTACTCTTTTATTAATACACTCCTGAGAACACGTGGTTTTCCCCCTCTTTGGGCTTGAGTCAAGAGTATTCTCTAGTGGAAAGTTAAGATGCACTCACATTTCCATATATTGATTTCCATATGTGGATTAAGCATGTATATGGTCATTGAATTAAGTTTTAGTCCAGTGTCATGCATATCCCAGGTTTCCAGGGGGTGGCTAGGGACCATTTCCCTGGTTATAAAATGAATTATACAGAGTGTATACAGATATTGCCTGCTTGCCTCTGACAGACCACATGTATTACTCATTTAGACAGATCAGACATTACCACCAACTGGTGACTACTTCTAGCCATGTAATGACCCATCCCTGAAAGAACTTGACATTTTGGTTTAGGTGGCAAACTCAATCATTCTCTCAAATGGTGACAGTTTGTATATGTAGGGGAGGAGGAGCGGTGGATTGGTTTCTTCCTTCAATCCTTCAGGTGGTATTGAGTCTTTCAGTGAGGAATTCAGGATGAGCTGGACCTCCCCTACCTTATATCATTGTGACCATTTTAACATAGCACTTATAGTAGGGAGACTTGACTAGGTAAGCTTGCACCTGGGTCCCCTGGTTGCCTTTCCTTCTTTTCCTTTCCTGAGAAGGTGACTGAGCATTAACCTTGAGATAGATATGTCCAAGTTTGGAGGCAGGCGGAGTTCTAAAAGTCCAGTACAGCTGACTAATAGCAAAGGGAATTTATCAGAGAAGATAGTTGAAGGTAGAAGAAGGAGACCAAAACCTTAGCTTGGCTTACTTAGCAAGCCTTACTTGGCTTGAAGACATAGACTTTGAGAGACAGTACAAAGCCGAAGTACAATATAAAATGCCTAATCAGTTCCTTGTAAATTATCTTATGTCTGATGAGGTTTAAGTATGAGCCTCCAAAGTATATCGTACAGTAGTTACAAATTGTTACTGAATCCTCTTTGAAGTCATTAGTCAGTGTGCACTGGTAAGAGTCTTTTGTGTTTTAGTTTTTCTTTTGTATGTACGGTTGGGAAGTTGGGGAAGAAAAGTTGATCTGATCACATGGAGAAATCCAAGGATAAAGTTTTGAAGTCTTCACACTGAAGCAAGGCAGTTGGTATAAAAATAGCCAGGGAGTATTGTGAATAATGGCTATGGCCAGGCTGAAATTGTGGGGCCTTGGGATATGTGTATTAATTTGACCATTAGGGCAGCGACTGGAAAAGATGATTCATACCCTAGGGCATGGTTTCTAGTGGAGGAAGGGGCAAGATAACTGGTAAGAAAATGACTGGGAAAAATTCCTTTTAGAAAGGTTATAACCCAGAGTTTTACACCTCAACAGGTATGTAGTTATATAGAGGCTACCTTCTCTGTTAGAGTGTAAGCTCCTTGAGGGTGGGGCTTGTCTTTGTCTTCCTTCATGTCCCCAGTACTTGGCATGGTGCCTGGCCCACAGTAAATGCTGAATGAGCAATGGTTGACTGAATGACAGGTATTAGCATAGATACTGCCCCATTGTTGTCTCAGCCAGTAATGAAAAGAAGCTGCTGGCCATTAAGATTTGTGCTAAGTACATGATCCTATTCCTGTTCACAAGTAGGCTTCTAATTCAAAGAGAGATCAGCCACTTCCCCTTACTGCCCTGCAGTCAACACTTTCCAACTTCTCTATTCTCAAAAATAATAGCACTCAAGTTCAGCTCCTCGCTAATTCTAATGCACACCCACTTGGGGAAAGAATCCCAAGATTGCTCACACTGGCCATCAGTACTCATCTCTTCCAAGACTTCATCCTTGGATGTCCCCATATAATCAGATGAACTTGCCTTCCCTGCTGCCCCCGAGACCTCCTCTCAGGTTAGTAATATGATGGAAAACTGGACGTGCTTGTGTGTGGATAGAGGGAAGAGTTTGATTTGGCCGCTAAGGTGCAATGTAATGAAAAAACAAAACAAAACAAAAGTGTGCGTTGGGTAGGCAAGAGACTTAGGGGAGTGATTTCTCCCTTTACCATTTAACCCTTTTCTGATCTTAGGCATCCTCCATGGTCCTCATTTTCTTCATCTGTTAAACAAGAGTTTGACTTGGTGATGTCTAAGCGCCCTTCCACCTTAGTCTTTATATAATACTCTGATGAAATAGGGTCATGAAATGGAGTGATTTCCTTGAATATTGTTTTCCTCCTTATTCCCTTCTTTCAGCTTGTTTTCCTTCCATAGGTTAGAGGAGGCAGAATAATCATTGGAAACATCCCTGATTCCGTAGTTAGAAGAACATGGCTTTAAATTTTGCCACTGAAAAGTCATTCACCAAGGCACGTCATTTGATGTGTCAGTTTCTTCATCTGTTAAAAAAGAGGTTTGCTCTAGATGGTTTCTAAGCTTCCTTTCAGCTGTTAATATGTGATCATATATGTCACCACTAACAATTGTTTCCTTCCACATAGATGTATTTCATCAATATCCCTTCAATCTTTTTTCTGAAGAAAATTTTTAGAATCCTCTGAGGATTCAAACTGGATCTTTAGTGTGGTTCCTGCCCCCCCCACTCCCAAAGCAGGGTAAAAGCCCTCTGTGCCTTTGTATACCCTCTTTCTAAGCTCTTGTAATCAAAATAATTCAAAACTAAGCAGTCATAATTGTGATGATGAACCCCTCTAGCCTTAGTTAGACTAGTCCTCAGTCATATAATCTGTCATTGGGCCTTTATGCTAAGAGCCTCCAACTTAATAGTAACTATTATAATTTGTGTTCCATTGGCATTACTTTTGAGAAGTCAGAGTCATCTCTGTTCCACAAGGAGGTATAAGGGTAAGATTTTAATGGATATTAAAGTGTCCTTGTCATTATACAAAGGAACACACATATTTCAGCTTTTAATTCTTAGTTGTGTTAAGTTTTTTTTTCTTCATGAGATAACTGAGTCCTCTTCCTTAGCCTCCCATTTTGGGGGAATTACATTTTTGTCTTGCGAAAAATAGGTTCTGCGACTCCAGGGAAGGCATCCTAACTGGGAAGGATATTACTTGGACAGATGGTTCATTTCTTCTGTTTAACTGCTTTTTTTTAAACTACTACTTCCCAGTGATAATTGGAGAGTTAAAGACAGTGACTCTATTATCATGCACAATTAATCCTTGCTCTTTTGGCTCATCGTGAGGAATCCTATAGGCTTTATCAATCAGTGGTCAGAATTCCTTAGCTAAATGCAAAAGTCTCTATTCATATCCCAAAGAAGTGAATCTGTCACCTAAAAATTGTCCCAGGATTCTCAAAGGATAGATACTTTATATAGCTCAATGATTTCCTCAATGGTGTGTCCAGACATTATGCCAATCCACAGAGGTGATATACTAAGGGAGAATTAATCTACTTTCCTAATACTTCAGTACTTTTAAAAAATCATAATGGGGGACTCAAGTGGGGATGGCCTTTATATTTCCTTCCAATGCTAAATCAATGACCACCTTCCACTGCCTGATCATGGCAAGTAAGTGACCCTGAGTTCTCAAAGGCTATGCTTGCCTTGTTCCTACTATGCAGAAAAGACTTTGAAAATGGTCTTGAAGGTAAACTGAGTCTCCTGCATAGGGACCAGCCTGCCAAAATACCAGGTGGTTCACAATACCAGGCTAGTCATAAAAGATTAATACTTCTGTCATGGCAACCCATGCAACAAAAACAATCCAAGATTACTTTCATTCTTATGTGATCTCCTTCTGCTTCCACAGACACTGGCAGTGGTAGTAAACCACATGAGTAATGATGATGACAAATGACATTAGGAGATAAAAAGATGTTCCAGCTAAATGGATGGTTAGATGACCTCCCCAGGGTGACACAGTTAATAAGTGACAGAGACAGGATTTGAATCCAGTTTCTTGGACTTCAAATAATAGAAACAATGTTTCAGTTGTGTCCAATTCTTTGAGACCCTATTTTGGAGTTTTCTTGACAAAGATACTGGAGTGGTTTGCCATTTATTCTCCAGCTCATTTTATAGGTAAGGAACTGAGACAAACAAAGTTAAGTGACTTGCCCAGGGTCACACAGCTAGTGTCCGAGGCCAGTTTTGAAATTAGGGAGATGAGTCTTCCTGACTCCAGGTCGAGGGCTCTATCCATTGCATGATCTGGCTGCCCCAGCTAATAGTCAATAAAACATTTTAAAGTTTGCAAAGCATTTTATGCTTATCTTGTCTGATTCTTACAACAACCGTGTCATGTAGGTGTCATGATTATGTCCATTTTGCAGATGTAGACATTGAGGTTGAAAAAGGTTAAGTAACTTGGCTAGGGTCACCTAGGGAAAAAAAATGACAGAAACAGAACTTTTATCTCCATACTCTGACTTCCATGCCCACTGTTTGGTACTCTATCAACCTTAAAATGACCAGTGGAATTCCCCATTTCCACTCTTGTAGTTGTTTGACTTTTATTTTTCCCAGTGCTTTCATTTTGGCAAGTCAATAACTGTTTAAAAATTTAATTGCTTTTAATACGGCTGAGGGTTAGGACATGTGAATCCAAGGAACTTGTTACTATAGTCAAATACTATTTTGTATAGCATTGAACTAATTGAAAATAATTATTTTCTGTTGAGTTGGAGCTTCCCCCTGTAAAAGTCTGTGTGATCCTATCCTATCTTCTCCCTGTGTCCATGGTATCCTTGCTCCAAAAATCCTCATCACAGAGAGCAGTGCAGCTTTTCCTGGGGTGGTAATATAGTCCTCAGAGAATGAGGTTTGTGATATTTACTTCTTTTAAGTTAATGAATTGGGCCAGTGAGTCTACAATAGTAAGGCATCCAAAGATTTGCTTTGTGGTTGTGTCCCTTTTCCGTGCTGTTGGTGAATCCCGTTTTTTCTTTCACTACCTCACTCTATTTTTCTTCTTTTATCATTTCCCTGTGCCTTTCATCTTCTGTTTCTCTTTTCATCTGCTGTTCCCCCCTATCCCATGTGCCCCCACTCTTTTCTCCCTTCATCTCAATGCTGTAATGAAAGTCCTAGTTTAAAAAAAAATTCCCCCAGAGAGGCCCAATTAAATATATAAAACATGGTTTGTGTGTGAAGATTGGAGTCTTTGGGCTCATGAAAAGCAGGAGTCTACAGGTAGAGAATGAAAGTTAAGAAGGATTCTCCTTGTAATCTCACTCCAACTCCCTCTTTCCTTGACAGATTATCTAACTAGTTAGGGGCATTACTAGGAAATGAGCCTTTGGCGATTTGCCCTTCTCCCCTCTCCCAGCAGTGTACAGTTCACCAAATAATTACATTCTCTAGCAGTTGTCTCAGCATGTATTAGAGGAAGAAATAGCATTTTCTAAAGTTTTACGAGAAACCAAGGCTTCTCTCTCTCTGTCCTCTGGTCTGCCTGGGTACAAGCAATCCCTTCCTCCCCAAATTGGAACTTTTGCACTCTTATTTGGGTTTTCTTATATACTAATCATAGTCCAACTCAAACTTCAGTTATCTGTGTAAATGTATTTTCTTTGTCTCATCCCTGTTGATTATACATTTCTAGAGGCCAAGGAATGTATTGTTACTCATTTTTGTAGCCCCAGCGACTAGTAAACATTAACTTTATTATTTTTATTATAACTATCACCAGCAGCAACAGCATTATTCTATTTAGGAGAAGGAGAAAAAACTGTATACTTGATAGAGTAAAACTTAAGAAATTCCAAATTTGTTATAATTATAATAAAAGCTAAAAAAATGAGTTGTGCTGCTTATGAAGACAGAATTTGCTAAACAAATTAAATGCTGGTTTAAAAAAGGTGAGATTTTAAAGTTAATTTAAAAAACTACTGGCGGGCAGATTTTGAAAGCACCTCCAAAATGGAATAGAAGAGCTATATAGAATAAGCATACAAATTATATATTAGGAATCATTGTAACCTACTTATTAAAGCAAGTGCTCTCAGACCCTCTACTAGTCAACGCTTGGTTAGTCAAATTCTATTTAACGAATAATAAAAATCATAGATCACTTGAACATACTGCTTTAAAGTATACAGCATGTTTTCTGTACAGCAACCCTCCGTGCTAGTATTAAGAAGAAACCAAGGCTCCAGATTTGAAGCATCTTGTCTGAGGTCACACACAGATAGTTGATCTGATAACAAATACATGCTCTTTCTGCTTTCCTTCTGTTATACTTAAAAGTAATGAAGTAGCATTTTGGGGGGAAAATGCATAATTTTCACTAATTTAGAGTGACTTTCCTCTCTATTAGCTCAAGAATGAAGTTGTTACCTTCATTTACCTGGCCTTGAGTATAAAACAAAATATAAATGGAGGAATGGGTATAAAGACTGTGATGGCTACTCACTCTAGGAAAAATGATCCTGAAGTGTGATTTTAGATAGGGCCTTGTTTATAGGAAATCTTGCATAGCAGAGTTTCACAAGGTGGGGCTTTAGGGACATGTCTTTTTCTCTATTTACATCTCTACCAAGAGGCCCCCTTGCCCACTTTGATTTCCAGGGCTTTCTGAGCCCTGAGTATGAATTGAAGAGCCCTGAAGTTGTGGGTGGGCGATGCTTTTGGAATTTGACAGATACTTGCCAGGATAGCATCAAGGTGAAAATTTAGCCTTTTTATGTCACCCAAGAGTTTCAGAAAACATCAAAGAACAAAGCCTGTTCTGCATACAAAGGTTATTTTCTCTCTGGAGCATTTCTTTCCCTGAGTGATACTGTAGGCTGGACATTTTCCAAGGGTTCATAATATGTCGAGAGCCTTTCTCAGACAAATTGTGCATAGTGACAGAAATGAGAAGAGCAAAATGAGGGGTGAATGGAGCAACTCAGAGAGAGAGAGAGAGAGAGAGAGAGAGAGAGAGAGAGAGAGAGGGAGAGGGAGAGAGAGAGATGGAGGGGAAGGGAGGGAAGGAGAGGGAGAGAGAGGGAGGGAGGGGGAGAGAGAGGGGGGAGAAGAGAGAGAGGGAGAGAGAGAGAGAAATGGAGAGATAAATAGAGAGAGAGACAGAGAGAGAGAGGGAGGGAGAGGGAGGAAGAAAGAGGGAGGGAGGGAAGGAGAGAGAGAGAAATAGAGAGTTAAATAGAGAAAGAGATGGAGAGAGAGAGACAAAGAGAGACAGAGAGAGAGAAAGAGAGAGAGAGAGAGAGAGAGAGAGAGAGAGAGAGAGAGAGAGAGAAAGATTGTCATTCTACCCTGAAGATATTGGAATATGTGTCCAGCCTTTGTTCTTGTAGGTGCCTCCCATCTCTGCTCACTATTTCTTAAATGGGAAATAATTGGGGAAAAGAAAGAGTTAAAATGCCTTGAGTGAATAAATCTATTAGATCTTGGGCTCCTCTGTGTATGTCTTTGTTTCTCTGCTTCTGTGTCTTTCTCCCTTTCTCCTCTATCTATGCCTTGCAAAGATTAGGTGATATCCTTTTCTATCTTTATAGGTATAGCTCCTGCCTCCATATATCTTTTTCTCTCTTTTTGTTTCTGTTTTTTTTCCTCTCTCTTTGTATCTCTGTTTTTGCGAATGTTCAGTGACAACCATTTCTTGACTTACAGGCACAGCCCTTGTCCCAGTATATACTATGCTTCTGAAAAAAATGCTACACAGCTTGTGGGGAGTGACATCTGGGAAGACCTTAGTTTGTGAAATTTTGTGTTACAGTTACAGGATGCAGAAAGAAATGAGGTAGAAGGACCAGAGGCAATCTTTTTTGTTTGCAGTTTTTCTCTAATCTGCTTCAAATGTAGTGTGATGCTTAAAACAAGGCCATGGCCCTTTGAATCCTGTGGAGTCATCCTCATGAGCACACAAAGCAAATGTATCATAGGCATAATTATTGGGAAATTTCCATAATCAAAAGATGCTTAAGAAACATTATAAAAAGTAGTGGTCCCAAGGACAGTGGCACAGTAGCTTTTATAAGGTAAGAAAATAATAGAGGGGAGGTTGGGTACCTGTCATGTTCACTGCATTGAGGCCATGATTCCTTTCAGTGGTTTTTGAGAGGAAAATTTTTCCCCGTCCCTGTCTCACAAGAGATTATTTTTTCTGCTCCCAGAAGAACATTCATTCCTACAGTCCCCACTGCTGATATTCCCTCTCTATCTAAAGAGCTCTCTGATTTCTCTCTCCTTCTGCTAATCCTCCTGAGTTAGTGTGTGATTCCACACGAGTAAGTGAAGTCAGGGAAAGCAGAGCTTGGTCCAGTTATCAGTTTCCTAGATCTGTGCTAAAGTGGTCTCTCCTGTTTAAACAATTATTTTTTTAGGTAATCATTAAAAATAAATCAAATCCTTTTTATCAATGTCAGCCATTTCCCCAGAATTATTATAGTAGCTAGTGGGTGGGTTATGTGGGGCGATGAGGTACCCAGTGATACCTGGGGAGAAACAGAGGACTATTTATAGATTATAAGCCAGGAACAGAATTGCCTTAATCCTTTCTCTAGAAAATAACAAGTTCTGAATTTTAAGTCACCCAACAGAGAGAAGAGGTGAATAATTATGTCACGATGGAGTTTAATAATCCTTAAGTCAGGGCCACCGTGACAAGGGGGCTAGTTTTCTCTAGCCCTCTGTTCAGCTATTACTATTATGCCCCTCATTTCTACTCATAGGATATGTTGGAAGTCTCAGTCTGCATCTTTTAGTATTTTGTGGATAGCAGGCTATCTGTTACACTTTGTCCTTGATACATGACAAGTCCATTTTTTTATCGTGTATTTTCATCTTGCTGGTATATCTTGCATCAGTTCTTGCATGCAAATACTCATAAGTAGTGGGCTTCAGTCTGTTTATGCTCACTATATACCTTTCCATCATCCTCCATCTCCCTCTTACTTTTGATTCTCAGTTCATTGTGTTTTATGATTATAAATTGTTTACTTAGAAGTATCAGATGCCACCCCCATTTTACCAATAGCCACATAAGTGAACATGTTTGGAAAACTATGTAACATGTTAAGTATGTGTGATGGCATTAACATCATTATTGAATAGAAACTGGGAGATGGGCAAACAGATATCTGGGTTGGCATCTATTTCCTTCCAGTTGGAACCTCCTGGTTTACTTATAGATTATAACCTGAGACCTGGATTTTTAAATCCCATTATGATCCTAAGTTGTAAATTTGTTTGATGGTCACTATAGAGATATGTCATAAATCATTTCAAGAATTTGCAGACAAAGAGATGTTCTTGACTACTGGGCCTTGAAAAAGTGCATGTATGAGTGTGTGTGTATGTGTGTATGTGTAAGGGTCTTGCCAGCTAATAGTGGCAAGAAGTTCCAGTTTATAATCACTTTCAGACACATGCCAACATCCTATAACTTAGGTGTCTTTTATTGCCCACTCCCCATTCAGCTGTGCATAAATGACATGTTTTCAAGTCCTATTGAGTTTGCCTTTATAGCATCTTTTGTAACATCTCATATATGCTCCCTTCCATCCTCTGCCACTGCCTTGGTGCATGCCCCCATTGCTTCACACCTAGGCTAATGCCATGGTCTGATGGTTGGTCTTCTTGCCTCTTCCCACTACAGTCTGTCCCTCCACTCAGCTGTCAAATTAATCTTCCTAAAGCACAGATGAGACCATGTCATCCCCACACTACCATTCAGTAAATTCCAGTGGCTCCCTATCTCTTCCAGGATCAAATAAAATTCCTCTGTTTGATGTTCAAAGTCCTTAAGAACCTAATCCCCTCTTACCTTTCCAGTCTTCTTACACTTTGCCTCTACTTGCTCTTTCATCTAGTGATGCTGGCTTGCTTGTTGTTCCTCTCATATAATACTCTGTCTCCTGACTCCAAGAGTTTTTACTATCTGTGCTCCATGCTGAGAATTCTCTCTCTCCTCATCTCTTTCTTTTGGCTTCCTTTACGCCTCAGTTACAATTTCATCTTTATAGTAAGAATTTCCTGATCTACCCTAATATGAGTGCCTTTCATCTGCTGATAATCTTGTAAATTATCCTTGTAAATTATTTGTATGTTGTCTTTTTCATTAAACTGTGTGATCCTTGAGAGCAAGGATTATATTTTGCCTTTCTTTGTATAACCAGTACTTAGCACAGTGCCTACCACCTAGTAGGTTCTTAATAAATGTTTATCCATTAATTGACTGACTGAATAAAAAGAATGTATTAAGTGCTATGTGCCAGGCAATGTGCAAAGTACTAGGGATATAAATGCAATAACCCATTATGATAATCAGGTCTTTTTAAGTATAGGAGCAATATAATGATTCCTAAGGTCCCTGTGGTTGCTTCTTCTCTATCTGTAGGAAATTTATTTTTGATGAAAAGTTGAATTTAATAACTCTGAGCCCCCAGTTAGGAAAATTCATTTTTTTCTTTTTGGAGGGGGGAAGGCAGAGCAATTGGGATTAAGTGACTTTCGGTCACACAACTAAGTAAGTGTTAAGTGTCTGAGGCTGGATTTGAACTCGGGTCCTCCTGACTCCAGGGCCTGTGCTCTATTCACTGTACCACCTAGCCACCCTTAGGAAAATTCTTAACATTTTAGCACAGATTGGGCTCTCTTCATAAATTTACATTTTTATTTTATCTTTACTTGACCTCTTTGAGATTGAGGTAAAATCCAGATTACTGGGAATGTTTGGGTAATGAAACAGCAGATTATATTATAATTTCTGTGAATAGACAGGCAAATGCAAGGGAAGTTAGGGAAAGAATCAAACCTTTGCTTGGGACTTCCTTTAGTCTTTGGGTATGCTTTTGGCATCAGTCAGGGTCCTTTGCTATGAGCATACTGTAGAGTTAATGACCTTTCTTGATATCTTCCTTCTTTGCCACATCTTAGTCCTTCTTTCTTTTTCATCTTTCCTTGATGAATGATAGAATACACTATGGTAAGGGCAACAAGTAACACAGAAATATTTAAGATGGTTCCTATGGTCAGGATGATTTCTATTTAGCCTGGAGACATAGTAGCATGAACAAATACCTAATGGTATGAAGGAGTCAATGAAATTAAACAAGTTAGTTGTAATTAAGTAGCTGCTCTTATTTTAGTCAATCAGTTAATAAACATTTATTAAGCTTTACTAAGTGCCAGGCACTGTGCTAAGGGAATATAAAAAGAGAAAAAAGTTCCTCCTACCCTTGAGGAGCTCACAATCTAATGAGGGAGACAAGTTAACAATATGTACAAGAAAACTATAGAATAGGATAAATAGGAAGTACTTAAGAGAGAGAAGGTGCTAGAATTAAGAGGATTGGGAAAGGCTTCCTGAAGAAGGTAGGATTTTATTTGGGACTTAAAGGAATACATGGAAGCCAGTAGGCAGATATACCGAAGGAGAGCATTGCAAATACAGGGGACAACTAAAGAAAATGCCCAGAACTGAGATGGAGCATCTTATTGGTAGAATAAAAAAGAAGCTCAGCGTCAGTGTACTGAAGAGAAAGAAGACTGGAAAGGTAGGAGTAGTCTAGGTTATAAAAGACTTTCTATGTCAAACAGAGGTTCTTTTTTTTTTTTTTTTTAAAGCAATCGGGGTTAAGTAACTTGTTCAAGGTTACACGGCTAGTCATTATTTATGCGTGGGTGCTCATTTTCTGAGGCCGGATCTGATCTCGGGTCATCCAAACTCCGAGGCCGGTGCTCTTACTCACTGCGCCACCTAGCCGCCCCTTTAGGACAATTGGGGTTAAGTAACTTGCCCAAGGTTACACGGCTAGGTTTTTGTTTGTATGGATTAAGTGTCAGAGGCCGGCTCTGAACTCAGGTCCTTCTGATTCCAGGACCGGCGCTCTATTCACTAAACAGATGTTCTTAAGATCTTTTTTTATGGCATGCATCTCTTTGGAGTATGGTGAACATGCACTCTTTGGTGGAGTTGTGGTCTGATCCAACAATCTGAAGAACAATTTGGGACTATGCCCAAAGGGCTATAAAACCCTACATACCTTTTGATCCAGCAATAACACTACTAGGTCTGTATCCCAAAGAGATAAAATAAAAAGGGGAAGGGAGGATTTATAGGTATAAAAATATTTAGATCAGCTCCTTTTGTGATGGCAAAGAATTGGAAATGTCTATCAATTGGGGAATGACTGAACAAATCATTGTATATGATTATAATATAATACTATTATGCTGTAAGAAATGATGAGCAGAATACTTTCAGAAAAATCTGGAGGGACTTAGGCAAACTGATACAAAGTAAAATGAGCAGAACCAGAACATTGTGTGTGTGTGTGTGCACAGTAACAGCAATATTGTATGATGATCAGCTATGAATGACTTAGCTATTCTCAACTATACAACATTTCAGGACAATTCCAAAGGACTCATGATGAAATACGCTGTCTGCCTTCAGAGAAAAGACTGATGGAGTCTTAATGAAGATCAAAACATACTGTTTTTCATTTTATTTACTTTTTTGTGGATTTATTTTGGTTTGTGTCTTCTTTCACAACATAACTAATATGTTTTGCGTGATTGTGCAAGTATAACCTATATCAAATTGCTTATCATCAAGAGGAGTGAGAGGGAAGAAAAGAATATGAAACTCAAATGTTTAAAAAATCAGTGTTAAATATTTTATATCTAATTAGAAAAAATGGATATTATTCAAAAAATTAAAAAAGAGACACGGGGAAGCCTGTGGACACTCATTATAATTATATTTTTAAATAATTGGAGGAAATGCTAAATTTCAGTTAGAGATTAGTGACAATGAAGATAAAAATTTCCCCCACAAAATCTCTGGACCTCCTGAAATCTAGCCATGGACACCTGGTTAATAAGCCCCGATTATAAAGCTTTATGATTCATAATATAAGTTATAGGCATCCATGTGAAGAAGGAAAAACTGGTCAAAGAAGAGTTCATGGAGCAGATCAGGTGAGAACTAGACTTTGAAGGATTAATACATAGGATTTGAATGTGCAGAGAAAGGAATGGGGGAGCATATTCCAGGTGGTGAGAACAGTGTGAACAAAGCTATTAACGATTGGAAGGTAAGATAGATTTGTAGGTGAGTGAGTTGAGGGAGTGGCAGATCATGTGTGTAATGACAGTATTGGGACATACTGCTGACAAGGTGGAATTCAAGACTAAGGAGTTTGGACTCTGTCTTGATTTAAAGACAATTGAGGTGTAAGTGGTCCTGTGTATTTCAGGAAACCTGAGTCAGATTTCCCCTGGCTTTTGATAGAGATATAATCATTCCATGGAGATTTGTAGATTATTGATTTGGTTTTGTAATAATCATTCATGGTTGATCACTGTCCCCCTGTCCCTGACTTCTTGACGGGATATTGTCTGCTTGCCAGAATCCTGGAAATGCAGGACCCCCTTCATCCAAGATAGAGACTTTAACTTTTCAGAGAGATGATTTTGGATCCCAAGGTGTTGTTTTTTTTTAAATGGTGCCCAGTTCCCTCACTCTTTGGGGCCTTGGCCTAGGCTGCCCACACACAAGTCATGCCAGCTCTGTGCATTCCTAGGTAAGGTTTGAGCTCATTGGGTGGAGGGTAGGGTTAGGACAGCCCCTCCAGGCACTGTACATGTGCAGCACCTTGCAGCTTACCCAAAGAACAAAAATTACTAACAATTACACGTAATTAGCAATTGAAATTATTAATGGTGGTGAAAGAATGTGTCTATTCAACAAGTAATTAGTTGTAATTTTTAGTAATTGAAAGTAATTTCTAGCAATTAAATCCCAATTTAGTGCATTTTCTGGGTGTTGCCTTTATTCTAGGGACGCCTCTGATTAAAAAAAAAAAAACACTTCATTCAGTACCATTTGCTGGGTGGTTTTTGTAAAGGGGGCAGAATAGATAACCAAACTTTTAGGAACATTGGCTTAAATAACAAGGAGGTTAGTAAGCCCCAATCCATTGAGCTGTTTTCACTTGGAGAGCTATGAAAGGAGGTATGGCCCCTTGTCTTCCCAATGCCAAGACTCCACAGGAGAGAGCAAACTTTCCCTCAATTTGTTCACAGTCATTTAAAGAAGGTTGAGCAATGGGCCTGCAGGGAAGAGTTGGCACCACCATTTCTGCCTCTGCTCAATTCTCTTTGGAACTTCATCTCTGTGATACCTCCTGTTGTGACCATTCATTTTGTGACTGCCTGTGTGTAGCCTACAGCTGGTACACACTTGAATGCCTTTTGCCAAGTACTGGACAGTGGCAGGGATTTCAGAAGCTGTGACTTTTGGTATGATGGGTGCTGTGGACTCAAAAGCATGGCCAAATCAGAAATGCAGTGAAATGCGATCTGATTCTTCCTCATTATGTCTTTCTCCTCGTTCCCTATTCTTTTTCTTTTCTCTTTTAAAAAATATTCTCTATTTTCTTCCGAGCTAGAAACCACACATTTTAAGAAAAAGGGTGTGCATTTATGTGCATATGTGCAGGCACACATGCACAAAAACACAGGCACACACACACACACACACACACAGAGAAACATGGGATCACTAAGCTCACCACAGGGAGAAGAGGTAGGAAACCTAATAATTGATGGATTTAAATATGAAAAGCAGCTGTATGATTGTCTTTGTTTAAAGGGGGGAGTGAGAAGATTTTTATCCCTTATGAAGTCTGTCATCTCTTTTGTCAAGTACTGAATAAATATTCTGCCTAAACTCTTCAGAAATGAAATGACTTCAGTTTATCTGGAAATGGGCTTTATTCCCTTTGCAAATTAGGCGTTTCAGCTATGCATGACTTCTTCCCACCATTCTGGGCTGTAATTGAAACTTTAGTAGTTGATACTGCCTTTACATATTTATTTCCTGTTGAAAATAGTTTAGACCCACAGCTAGAGATAGGGAAGATGAAAACCTGATCGTGGATATAAACTTTTATGTCTTCTCCCCAAGAAACTGCTGTGACCAAAGTGATTTCCTGTTCAACAGAAACCTGAACCACGTGTATTTCATATTCCCAGCTATCTCTATGTTCAATAAAACAGAAACTATCAACAGAGTTTAGTGAACCCACTTTTAAGTTCTTTTAGTCTGAGCTGTGATGAACTTTCCCTGCTAAACTTCTATTTATGATAATTAGATCAAGTACTTCTAATTTGAGGCAATAAGATGGCCACATGCATGGGGAAGTTGTTGCCACTGAGATTTAATATTGTTCACTTTGCATGGGCCAGTCTTGATGCCTCTGCTCCTATTTCCCTTGTACGTAAGGCCTTCTCTTTGCTTCTGTCCTTAACTTCATCCTTCAAGACTCAGTTCTAGGTACATATATATATATATATATATATATATATATATATACACACATACACACATACATACATGCATATACATGTTTATATATGTATGTGTAGAGTGGCATGATATATAAAGATTACAAGTTCAAAGGAGATGGAAATGATTGAAGCTTAAAATAGTTAATGGAAGAGGCACAATGTTGTTTGAGCCTTGAAGGATGAAATCAAGGATAAATAAACACATATATTTGTGTTTATATATGGATATATATGTATATATGTGTGCATGCTTTGTACTATATATATATTTTGTATACACACATATGTGGTACTTTGCAAGTCACAGTGTTCTATAACCATATGTGATTATTTTTGTAATTCTTCAAATTCTTTTCTTCTCTTTCAATGGAGTTCAGATAGAACCAAACTGAGAGAGTAAAATATGACCATAGGACAGGTATTCTTCACTTTTTTGTTTATCATAGACCTTTTGGGCTATCTGGTGAAGCCTATGATTCCCTTCTTAGAATAAAATTTTACACGCATAAAACAGAATACATAGGAAACCAAGTATATTGAAATCCAGTTAGCAAAATATTTACAGAAGTTCACAGACCATCAGGGTCTTAAACCCCTGTGGGTTTAAGAACCCCTGTAGCTAGGTGATACAATGAATAAAGCACCAGCCCTGAGGTCAGGAGGACCTGAGTTCAAATTCGGCCTCAGACACTTAACCCTTACTAGCCATGTGACCTTGGGCAAGTCAACCCCAATTGCCTTGCCTTCCCCCTCCAAAAAAAACAAACCCCAAAACAACAAAACAAAAAACAAAACCCTGCCCCAGGTTAAGTCTAATTTTTCTATATTTCTTTTATATTTAATGTTCTATGAACTATCATATAGGTTAAAAAATACTGCTTCTTGAAATTAATTCAAAATATTGAAATGTAAGCCAATTTTCTGTGGGCTCACTCAGAACACCTTTGGGATGTGTCCAATAGCAGAGAGGATGATAGATAGAGCTGGTATGTACCTTATCCTGTTCCCACATAGTTTTGTTTTCTTTCTCTGTCTCCTTATTTTGAAAGGTTTTCATTTCAGATAACTAGGGTATAAATGATGAGTTTTGGTATGGAGGCATTCATTGGACACACAAATGAACTAGCCTGCATTCACACTGGAAGTTTAAGAAGGGAGCATATTCTTAGGGAGAATACTATAATACCCTCTTTTAGGGTACGAGACTCTGTTGGGGGGGGGATCTAAAGGAGTTCATGTTTGATTATTTAAGTAAATACTATAACAAAATGATGCACTTAAGTGGTTTAATCCCTCCCCCTCATCAACTTTTAGTTAGAATGTATTTTATGAAAAGTTCCTTACATATAAGCCTTGCTATTGGACAATAGGTTATTTCAATACATAAAGGCCAGGTGGGAGGAGTGAGACGTGGGAACCAACTGAAGCTGAAGAAATTTTGGCCTCTTGTGTTTATCCTGCAAAAATTTCACAAAAAGACAGGAGAAGCTACTCTGAATTTATTGAATCTCTTCTTCTTTACTTCTCTCCCCCAAGCTCTTCCTCCACCCCAGCAGAGCTGAATCACAAGTCACTCCATGCTAGGCTTCCTGCTAGGAATCCCTTCAAGTCTTGGAGTTCAAAGAGCACAAGACAGTTCCAACCATATCCCTCAATGCTCTGTTTTAAGAAGTAATCAAGACCTCCAACCTACAGTTTTTGTGTTTCGTAAATTATGCCAGGAGGAAGGTCAGCGACTAGAAAGAAAGCTTGTGTTTTTCGCTTTTCCAAATCATTTGTTAAGGGCAATTCTGCATGGATATCCACGACACCAGCAGTGAGGCACGGCCTTTTCCATTTGGGTTTATTCTGTCTTTTTGAACACACAGCAGCTGTACCTGACAACCTTCCATCAGGCAAAAGTGGTTAGGGACTGAGGAGGAAATTGAACAGTTTTAAGTTCTTTCTTCACTACTTTTATTGTAGGAAAAACATAGGTGAGGTCTGGACACTGGAATATGAAATCTGTAAGCTAAATAGAGTGATTTAATAACTTTTTTCCAAATAGATTACACATTAATCCTTTAATTAATAATTAAGCATTTGTTAAGTGTTTATTATATGCTAAATTTTGCCATAAGTGCTGGGGATAGGAGGAAAAAGTAAAAGCAGTTCCTGCTCTCCAGGAGCATACATTCTAATAGGGGAGACAAGTATATAAATAGGAACATATAAGATATATGCATTGTAGATGGAAGTTAACCCTAGCAGACAAGGATATAACATCTGGTGGAACCAGGAACCAGAATAAGTCTTCTACAGGAGATGGCACTTGAGTTAAGCCTTGTAGGAAGTTAGGAATGCCAAGAATTGATGATCAGTAAGGAAAGCATTCCAGTCAATAACAAAGGAAGATTTGGTCATTGGAGAGGTAACATCATAGGTGAGGAATAGAAAATAGGTTAATATGGGTAGTTTGTACATTAAGAGAAGTAGAATAAAATAAGGGGATGGGTTCAACCATTCATGTTAGGGTTGGCTTTGACAAAGAGAAAAAAATCTCTTCCTTAAAGACTAGAGTAAAGTAGGAGATAGTTAGGGATGAAGTCAGGGGATAGGAGAGAAGAGAAGGGGAGAAGCAGACATTTGTAGTAAGTGACCTGGATTTTTCCATGAGAGGAACAGTGAGAGAGTGCTTTGGAGGCTAGCTGATAAAAGACATTTGGAACAACAACTCTGATGAATGAGATACAAAATTGATTAGGGAGGAGTGGCAAGAACATGCAGTGAGATTACCGAACATAAATTTGTAGCAAATCCAGGCAGCATGGTTTCATGATTTCTTCTAGATTTATTCTTTGGCACATGGATAGGAAAGAAAAAAAATGGTGGAAGCAATCCAGGATTTGGGTTTCACAAGATGTGGTTGGTAATAAACAAGGGCGCAAGTGATTCAAGAGTGGAAGATAGTGTAGATTTGAATTGTTTTATCAAGAGGTAGAAATTTGGAAAGGAGATAATAGCCAGAGCTGGTGTGATTGCCTGTTAGTATTGGAGATTATGATAAGGAAGAAGAAGATGTTTAGAAATTGTGAGGTATAGAGACAGATGGAAATATAAAATACTATGATTAAGCCAATTTTGAGTTCTTTAATATGGAAATGAAGCATTTGTGAATAACAACAAAATCAAGGAAGAATCACTCCTGGGTATAGCTTCAATGAGGTAGAAGAGGACTTCATAGGAGTTGAGTAGATTGAGAAACCTGGGAATTAGGGCATTTGAGAGAACATCAACATTTCTACTGAAGTACCTGGTGGTCGGTAGGTGATATTTACTAGAATATGAACTGGATGATAAGTTTGAATTGCAAATACTAAAAGTTGCAAATAATGACAATAAAGAGAAATTGAAGTGTCTTTTGGGAGCAAGAAATTTTCTGATTCTCTCCCTGTGGTCTGTGGGGCTGGGAGATGGTTAATGAATAAAAAAGTACAGCCAATACTTTAATGCAGTGTCATCATGGGGGATCCAGTTCTCAGTGAACTCCAGAAAATGGAAACAGTTAAGAGAGAAGATAGTTAATTGGCAAAATGAGAAGAAATGTGCTACTTAGGGAACAGGCATTTCAAAGGATTCAGTAGAAGAAGCACATGGTGGGGATAAATTTGAGTTAGACATGACTGAGTGAGAGGACAAAGAGGGGTTAAAGAAAGGGATTTGTTCTTTGGAAGTTGAGAGTTTAGTCATATAGGACCATCAAGAATAGGAAGAGATGGGAATATGCCAGCTAACCATTGCAGGATATAGAATAATAATGAGGTCAGCTGATAAAGGCTTAGAAGTTTAAGGTCAAACTTCTAAGTTCCAGCTCTGCCCTCAGTTGCACTAGTTGCCATGTTGGTAGATCCAAGGAAGATGGTGGAAGCCTGTCTCAAAGATTAGGATGTGGTGTGTTCCTTAGAATAATCTCACTGTGCACTATGGAGCTATGGGCCTTTCCCTCCTTTAATAGGTTGCTAAACACTTCGGGCCTGCTTGGGTTGTTGTGATGCCTATGGGTCTTCAGCTTTGAATAAATCCCAGGATTTCTGTCTACAGTTCAAGCCTAGCCAGTATTTATTGAAGGCCTACTCTGTGCTTAGATTGATGTTTTTGAATCAGTATTCTCTGTACTGGACTGCTAAAGGCTCCTGGTGAATCTCAACTACTGCCTTCCTGCTTTCCCCAAGCGAGAGTGGAGATGTCTCTTCTTAGAGAGGACTCAGAAGCAATGTAAAAGCTATCTTTAATATCTAAGAGCTGTCATGTGGAAGAGGGGATCTAGATTGTTCTCCATGGTCACGGGTGGCAAAGCTAGCTGTTGTGCAAGGAATTTGGAAAGAGAAAAATAAAAGCTTAATATCAGGAAAAAAAACTTCTTAATAATTAGAGGTATTCAAGACTAGTGGGATGCCATCCATAAAATAATGCATTCTCCCTCATTTGAGGTCATCAAGCAAGGGCTGGGTTATGGCTCATCAATCATATTGTATAGGTGGTAGTATTTCAAGGATGGATTAGATAGCTTCTTGAGTACCCCTACCCTCTGAAAGGCTGGATCTCTGTGACCTAGGAGGTCTCCTATTATACAACATCATTGGCTAATTGCATTGTAGGCCAGTGATAGTGATAGATACAAAGAAATCGAGCTACCTTTCTCTCTTGTGATGTTATTTATCACTCTGTTCTTTGCTGGACCTCATCCTTGCTATTTGATACGTCTCTGTTGCTTCAGACTGAGCATCTTTGCTCTATTCAACATTCTACAGGGTTAGTAAGCTTCTCCTCTGCATGGGAAGGGATACAGTTCTTTTCGGTGAGCTATTTCAGTTTTCCTTTGGACTTCAGCTATACTCTTTCATGCTGTCAGCTATTCTGTCCATCACATATTGGAGAAGTTTTCATTAGTAAGCGTAGTGATCAGTAAGGAGGGGAGGCCTGTAGCTTTCTTCAGTCAACTCTTTCAGCCAGTCACTATGAAGATCTTCCTTTCAGCCAACATTTTCAAACAATGTAGCAGATATTCAAGCTAATATCACATATATACTTTGAGCTCATGTCTCTTCTACTGCCTCTTCTGACTTCATTCCTCCTCTCTTCTGACCTATATTGAGATACCCATTTTTATAAGTATTTAACTCCTTGACTGGAGCCTGGGGCCTCTACTTCCTCAAATGGAGCATAAGCTTAGTGAATCAGAGTAAGAAACTTCTTAATTTCCTCATCATGCTTCTCTTTTCTGTGTAATCACAAGTGCTGGACTGTTTGGAGAAGACTGAAGAGTTTTGTGACTCCTTGTCCCATTTCTTCTCAGTAAGAAATCACAGACTGGATCACCATCTCTAGTCCCTCTACACATCAGTAACCATAATATCCAAAACAGATGATGAGTGCTTTAAAGAGGCAGGAAAGAAAATGTGAGGTGGGATCTGAGAAGGAGATTGATTCAATCATTCAACATTTTATAATGATAGTAATAACTCTACCTTATAAAGTGGAAGGTCCTTACACATCTATGATATCATTTGATCTTCACAACTAGGATACAGTCAAAAGTATTATTCACACTTTACAATGAGAAAACAATCTCAGAGAGTGCAAGTAATTTGCTCAAGGTCACACAGATGACCAGATTAGTGACTGAGCAAGGACTGGCATCCAGAGCTTGTGAGTGCTGTTCTAATTCTCTTCAATTATGCTACATTAATTCAGTTCATACCATTTTAACTTGAAATATTCTTCCCTTTACACTTTACTTCCCCCCCCCCAACTGTCTCCTGTCACTCACCCCATTTCTTTTTTCCCCTATTTTAATCTCTAATCAGTTTTTAATCTCTTGGGACCCTTTCTATGATTGAGATTCCTACAAAAATACAGTGTAGGCCCTGATTGCTCTAATTCTTTATTTCATAAGATAACATTTTAAATTACGAGAACACATTAAAATTTTTATTATGAAATTTTTCACTTTTGAAAATTATATAAAAGTTACCTCAGCGTAAATTTCATTACTAAAAGTGAATCAGCATTTCCTTCCATCTACCAGGCGTAAAGGAAAATTACTAGAATCTCAAATCTTA
The DNA here is from genome assembly GCA_011680675.1 of Gymnobelideus leadbeateri. Lineage (NCBI taxonomy): Eukaryota > Metazoa > Chordata > Mammalia > Diprotodontia > Petauridae > Gymnobelideus > Gymnobelideus leadbeateri. Next base: position 459,530 of record WOXC01011865.1, on the reverse strand, counting down.
TGAAATTTAATCAATATCAGAGACAAGTAAGGTCACTTCTAACAGTTTTAAATGAAATAAGGTTTCCTGCTTTGAATCAGTTGAAAATGTAGAGCGAATCAACCTTATGAGTATAGGAAATGTTATAAGTTTGTTTAAGCAGTGAGAGAGCCAATTGGACATCCCCAAATCTCATAGAACTACACGAAATTTCAAAGCAAGACTAGCTTTTGTACTTTTTTGTAGGACAATAGTGAAAGTTATGTTAAAACCTTAGCAACCTCCTTTCATGACATGAGGCTGAGGTACTTGCTGACACCTAATAGGTTTGGTTTTGTGAGAGGAGCCTTTTTAAAACTGTGTAGTCCAAGGTCTTAGGGAGGCTGAGACACTGGACACACAGATACTGAATTTACTCTCTGTAAAGGGAGTAGTTTACTACTTGGCACATAGTAGGTGCCTAATAAATGCTTATTCTCTTCTTTATACCCTGCTATCACCTAATAGTGTATTACATATAGTAGATGCTTAGTGTTTTTTTTTTCAATCGAATACTTCTTAACCAACAGGCAACATGATACCAGGAAAAGAACACTTGTTTCTGAATTAGGGAACATGTTCAAAACCTGTCTCTGATGCTTAATTTCCATATACCCTTGGTCCTGTCACTTACCTTCCATAGGTCTGAATTTTCCTGTCTTTAAAATGAGGGGACTGGATTAGCTAGCCTCTGAGATTCCTTCCAGTTCTTGCTATATGATCCCTGAGATAATTTTAGTCTGATCATGACAGCATCAAATGACTGCTTCAATTATAGAATTTATGATTATATGAGACTTTGTTGTTCAGTCATTTCAGTCTGACTTTTCTTGATTCCATTTGGAGTTTTCTTGGCAAAGATACTGGTTTGATATTTTCTTCTCCAACTCTTTTTTACAGATGAGGAAACTGAGGCAAAAGGGCTAAGTGATTTGCCCAGTGTAACAAAGTTAGTTCAATGTCTGAGACCAGATTTGAACTCAGGTATTCCTGATTTCAGGTCTGGTACCGTATCCACCTAGTGACCTGGCTGCCCTATGAGAGACCTTAGACATCATTTAATTCAATTTCCTCATTTTACAGATGGGGAAACTAAGACTTACAGCCCATGAGTTACTTATACAAGTTCACACAGGTTGTAAGTGGCAGAGTTTCTACTTCTGTAGCTCCAAATCCAATACTGTTTCCCAAGTCATCCTTAATTAATGCCTAATCTCCATAATCACTGGTTTCTTTGTCTGGCTCTGCAGATTGGGTATTCCATTATCTGCACCTGTTTTCAGTACCCTTTCTTAAAGGAGCTTTGTCTTTTTTTCTTCATAAGCCTTAAAATGAAATTTAAATGCAACAAAATATTTTTAAAATAAAAGTTTAAAACTGTGACTCTACGCTTATAAAGTATATCAAAGATATATTAGCAGCTGTGTCTGGCTTGATGCACATGGGCAAGTGGCTATCACAATCCTTTCCATTTCAGGTGAATTGGATCATTTGCCTCTGCCCGAATAGGGTCAAGAAATGGGGACACAGAAAGCTTCCTGTTGGCATAGGAGGTAAAGACTGGGGGCTCCCTAGAAACAAATAGTCTGATTACTTTTAGACATCATCAGAAGAAAATATTTTCTTCCCTCTTAATATTATTTTAGAGTAGCCTCTGGTGTTTAACAGATATCTTCCTCTCCATTCCAATTAAAATCCAGTGAGCTGACATTCTGATACCTGAGTTCTTTAGACTTTTGTACTAATAATTTATTAATCCTCCTTTATTTTAAGTTTCTAGTAGACACATTTGTAGATCAGTAGGTGCAGAAATGATGAAAAGGTTTCTTTAGCTTTCACTATATAAGATACTAAAGGCAAAAAATAATTCATATATAATGAAGTCAAATTCCAGGTATATTTTCCTCTAGGTGCTAGCCAGTAGGCTGAAAGAAAGATATATTGGTTAAAAACAAAACAAAATAAAAAACTTGTCATGGTTAAACTGTACTTTCTCAAGGTTGCCAAACTTTCAGAACAAGAAGAGTAAGTGTTTACACTGTGCTTTGTGCTTTGGGGAAGACCATATTAAGATGTGATTTCAGTGTCCAAGAGTCTGATTGGGAAGATGAAGTTCACACATAAAATAACAGCAAATAATATGGGAGAATGTATTATTAAGTGCTAAATTGTGTGGTAGAGACTCGTGAGGGCAGCAGGAGTTTTGAAGTCAGGGAGATGAAATGAGGGAAAGTCAATGACAGCTTTAGGAACGAGTAGAAGGGTTCTATGAAATAGTGGAAATAAGGATGGAGAAGGACAGTTTGTGCCAACAGAGTAGGTGAGAATTGGCATCATATAAGATAATTTATATTATAGGATATAAGGGAAAGAGCATACAATGGGCAGTTAGAAGATATTGTTTTCAGTCTTGGTTCCACCATTTAGAACCTTTGTCATCTTGGCAAGTACTTAAGCTCTTCAAGCCTCATCTTCATCATCTAATATGGGCATGGTGATACTTGTTTTAGGGCAATTAGATGGCACAGTGGATAGAGTGCTGGGGCTGGAGTCAGGAAGACTCATTTTCTTGAGTTCGAATATGGTCTCAGATACTTAGTAGCTGTGTGACCCTGGGCAAGTCACAACCCCATTTACCTCAGTTTCATCATCTGTGAAATGAGCTGGAAAAAGCAACAGCAAACCACTCCAGGATCTAAGAAAACTCTAAATGGGGTCACAGAGTTGGACACGATTGAAATCATTGAACAACAAAACAAGCTGAAGAAGAAAATGGCTGAACAATTCCAATATCTTTGTCAATAAGACACTAAATGGGGTCATGAAGGGTCAGATATGACTGAAACAACTGAACAGCAACAATACTTTGCTTTACATATCTTGACAGGTTGTTGAAAAGTTCTTTCATTTGCATTATTAGGTCCACTATGTATACTATTAGTGTAGGTGTCAAATGAAATGTTTGGAGCAGGGATAACGCACATCATCCTTGCTCTCAGTTTGGCAGCATTGTGTAAGATGAATTCAACATTCTTAAGGCTAGAAAGGTCAGTGAAGGGGTATGTGAAAGCTATTTAAAAAATAAGGAGTTGAACTGTGATTATATTGGTACACCTCCGATTTAATATGGTTCCTCTGGACCCCTGCCTCAGACACTTACCAACTGTGTGCCCTTGGGGAAGTTCTTTAACCTGTGTGCCTCATTTTCCTCAACTATAACATGGGGACAATAACAGTGGCACCATGTCTCCCAGGATGGTTCACATGAGGCATTTGTAAAGCACTTAACATCGTGACTGGCAATACATAGTAGGCACTTAAAAAATCTTTGATCTCTTCCCCTTCCTCTTGCCTCTTATCATGTTAAGGAGGCTCAACCATTTCTTTTTCCTCTAATCAAATGAGAGCAATGAAAATAAAGTAGATTGAAAAGTGACATTGATGAGAAATTGTAATAATTTCACCAGTAGAGAAGAGTGAAGAAAAGCGAATAGTTTAAAGTTAACAAGGAGGACGATCACCATCTTCTTGCCTTTTGCTATTGAGAACAGAATGGGACAAAAAATTCAGTTAGCTCCAATGGGTAACTTTCTAAAAATAATGTTGTTAAGTATGGAATCTAGCAATAGGAAAGGGTTTGTGGTATCCTCTTCATTGGGGAATCCTTTAAATAGGACACACACGTTTCTATGTCTGATGCCTTAGATATTTTTATCATTTATTGTTCAGTCATTCCAGTCATGTCCGGCTTTCTTGGCAAAGATCCTAGAGTGGTTTGCTATTTTCTTCTCCTACTTATTTTGTTGTTGTTCAGTTGTGTCTGACTCTTCATGACCCTGTTTAGGGTTTTCTCAGCAGAGGTACTGGAGTGATTTGCCATTTCCTTCTCCAGCTCATTTCAAAGATAAGGAAACTGAGGCAGAGTTAAGTGACTTGCCCAGGCTCACACAGCTACCAAGTGTCTGAGGCCTGATTATAACCCAGGAAGATGTCTTTCTGATTCCAGGCCCAGAGTTCTATCCATTGGGCCACCCACCTGTCCTACCTTAGTTCTTACCTTGTCTGAAACACTAGAAGTAAGCTGATTTGGGGCAAAGACAGTTTGGAGAAATAGCAGGAGGGAATTTTTCGGCAAGGATTTTATATCCTAGCACTGACCACTGTCCAGGGTTAGCCAAGCCAGCTGTTAAATGTGGGATGGCAGCCACTCTATTCTTATGGGTGTAACAAAGACTCAGATATATAGTATTTGCTTTAGAAAAGCAGCAATTTGCAGCCTGAGCAACTCCTTTCAATAACAATGTCATAGGGATATTTAGCAGTCAAGCTCAGTGTGTGTATTTGCAGCTGCATCATTGACACTCTTATGGTCTATATTGTGTCATTGATCCACTAAGAAATCTCTAATTAGCGCTTGGTATGATAGACTGTAATTGCTTCAGAGAAGCTGTCATGGTCTATTGTGTTAAGAATCCACATGCCCTGAAGAGCACTCCAATAAGGCCTCATACCATGGACTGGAGCAGAAATGCAATACACCGGGTCAGTAATCTATGTTTTACATAGCCTTTGAATATATATTTAAATGACAGATTGGGAAGAGTCGATGGTATTAGTTTTTGTGTAATTCTGGGTTGGGAATGGGTGAGTAGATGCAGCAGTAAATTTAAAACTATTGGCAAAATGGACAGAATGAAAACAATATTCTACAGTTTTCACTGAGAGGTAAGACCAGGAAGAATAGGATTTGGCTAATTTTAGCTGCTAGAATTTAGCACGGCTGTTTTTATCTTTTAGGTACCTGTTAAAAATGTATTTATCGAGTGCCTACTGTGTGCCATGTACTGTGATAGTTGTTTTCCAAGTCATTTGAATGTCACAACAACCTACAGAAGGTGCTATTATAATTTCTACTTTACATTTGAGGAAACTGAAGCAGAGATTTAAGTCACCTGTCCAGGGTCACATAGCTAGTAAGGGTCTCAAGATGGATTTGAAGTAAGGTCTTCCTGATGTCCAGGCCCAGCACTTTATTCGCTAAACCACCAACCTGCCTAAAGGATTAGAATTGGGTACCCTTTAAATTTCTAAAACATTAAATTCATTTATTCAAGAAGAGAAAATTAACTCTCTGGAATCAAAGGATAGTCTATCTAAAGAGAGACAGTGTGGTCCAGTGAAAAGAGCTCTGGAATTACAGGTACATGAGTTTAAATCCTACCATAATGCCTCTTAGTACCTCTGGTACTTTGGGCAATACCCTTCAGCTTTCTGGACCTGTGAAATATCATTGAACATCTATGAGTCTCATCTATTAAAAAAAAAAAAGGAATCATAACACCTAGAGTGAATGGTTGTTTTGAGCCTCAAATAGGGCCTCGAAAACATTTATTAAGGATCTACTAGTTTAAGCACTAGGGATACAAAGATAGTCCCTGCCCTCAAGGAACTTACATTCTAAATGATAATGTATGTAAATAGCCTTATAAATTATAAGTACTATATTAATATCACTTATTAGTATTATTGGAGAAGATATTGCCTGTTGGATCAAAAGCAGCCTGAAAGCCGAAAAGACCAGGGCTTTAAGCCCTACTTCTGACATATACTGAGTCTGAGACCTTGCTCTAAGTGGCCCAGGAAATTTTCTAAGACTAAGTTACAGGAAAGGTGCAGACCTAGCTTGGTTAAGGATATTTACTTCCTCGGGGGTTTCCTATATTAAGGAGACTTCAAGTCTAGTCCCCATCTAGGTTATTATCCTCAGATCATAGGACACAGTTGTAGATGCATCATACTTGCTGACTCAATGAAAATATGCTTTTGTGAAGGGTTAGGGGATATTCTCCCAGCCCTCAATTTTAACAAGCTTGGGCTTCTGAATGGATTTCTTTCACCTCCTTTCAGATAATTACATATGTTTTAAGTGTAGCATGTTAATTAAAGGAACAACCACTGCATTGTGTGAGTCTGGTACATTCCATCCAGAAAGCAGGCTATGGAGGTAATATTTTTTTCTTCTTCTTACTGTCTCTGTCTCCCTCCTGATTAAGCAGTCTTTAAAATACCACAGTGAGGTGTAAACATTTCTGAACCTCTTAAATTAAAAAGCTTCCTGAGTGTTCGGCGGAAGCTTCTGCAGGTGTAACAGCTGTGTAATGTATAAATCATTATAAACAAGGCTTGAAAGTAAGTTGGGCATTTATACTGCAGCTTCTTTGCCCTTTAGCAGCAAAGAAAATTGAAAATACCAGTGCATCTTGAATTCAGAGACTAAGGAGAGAAAAAGCAGGATGTGAGATCACATAGGGTGGCAGAGTTCAGTGAGAACTCAGCAAGTTGGGAATATTAAACAGTCTTGACCCATGCTGAGCTGAACCTGGAGAGCAGATTCACCAGGCATCATCCCTTATGTCAGGACCCTGATTAACAAAGACATTTAAATAATGCCACTGTACTTCATAACAATTTGATCCTATTTTCTCCTTTGTACGACCAATGAATGTAATTTTTTTTTTAACGTGGCTTATTTGAACTCTATCTCCTAATGGTGTCAGACATTGATACTTTGAGTTATTAAACTGGATATGAATTCATTCTTTGGAAATAACAAAGCCTCTGTCTCCTCTTTGATTAAAAGCACAATATTACAGTAGCTTTTGATATCATAACTATATTCACTTATTGAGGCAGCTTTTGCAGAAATTCACATCAAGTCCTTCTTTCTTGTTGCACCTGACTGTTCCTGCTATTTCTACTTATATTCCAGCCTTTGTCTTAACCTTGTCTAAATATTACATCCTGACTCAGGCTGTACTACATGAGACATCACCATCTAAGTTCTTGGATCCTTCTTTAACTGAAGGATAACGAAAGGATTTTCGCCTGACTGAATTCTTCTGCCTGTTTTCCTTTGTGTCAAACTCCCATTTTGCTTCTAGTTCTATCTAGCATGTGCCTGAGTATGCATGTGCTAATATTTTCCCTGGAGAGCATGGAGAAATTTAATGTTAGGCTAGGAGGGAGAAGTTAAATGACAAAGCCACATTTGCCTTCTGAGTATGTTTAAATAATTTCAAGGTTCAGTGATTCCTCCATTGAGCTAAGTAAGTGGCCCAGTGGCTTATTGTGACAGCAGTGACACAGAGAATAGCAGATGCCATCAGGGTTTGATTCTGATGGCAGTGCCCAGGCAGGGAATCCTAGCAAAGGAAGCTTCCTTTGAAATGGCCTTGGCACGAAGTGTGCTTGGCTTCGGGTGGTCAGGAGGATTTCCGGGTATCCTGAAGAGACCGAAGCGACATTATTTTTTTTTAGAGGATTACCATTCATTATGTGCCCTGAGTCTGCAAGGGACCATGCCAACCTCATGAGCTCTGCCTTCTAAGGAATTTGCATTCAGAAAAAGAGACTCTATTCTATGGGAGTTTAACCAAAAATCTTAAATGCCCCTTTCCTTTTCTGTTGTTTTTCTTGTTTATCGCTTCCCCTTCTGGAGCAAAAGAGAAAGGGTGGTGGGGAAATTGAACCCTCTACTGTCTCCCTTAGTGATTTTATCTATTTCAGTGGCTTCAATTATCTCCTCTATAGAGATGATTCCAGAATTTATATAACTAGTGCTAATCTCTCCCCTGACTTTCAGGATAGCATTATCATCTGACAGATGGACATTTCTTATTGGTACCTGAAACGTGTCATTTCCCAGATAGAACCCATCCACCTTTAGGGAATGAATGACTGAATGAGAAATAAAAAATGAAAAAACCCAACCCATTTGAGTATTCATTGTGTGCCAAGCACCGAGGATATGAATGAGACAGTCTGGCTCCCAAGAAGCTCACATTCTAACTGAGGGAGACAGCATATGTAGGAGGATTCAGATACAGAGCAGATGGAAAAGACTGGAGGTCTTAAGGGTCAAGAGCAGGATAAGGGGCAAGGCCTAAGAGATCTTACAGTACATTGGGATGCCTATCCATGGGGTGGGGAGCCCAGAGGCGACTAGCTTTGTAAAGGAGAGAGTGGCCCTAAGGGTCACTGTTGAGGAAGAAGAAGAGAAGCTAGCTTTGCCTCACTTTGTGGTGGTGAGGAAGTAGGATGAGAGAAGATGTCCACTTTCCCCTTTTCTATTGCTGTTTCAATTATTTCCTCAAATAGTACCAATGCAATATTTACAGTGCCCACAATCACGATAAAGACCATGACTATAAGTATCACATGGAGTTCGATAGAAAAATATACCAAACTCTCCAGATAGAGGATAGAACTGAAGCATTTATTTAGATACCAGAAAACTGAATCACAAAACCAGTAAGCCGATTCCATCATAATACCAAGGATATTCAGAAGCCATAATAAAGCTGAGAACCACAGCATCCTTCAGCATTCTCACAAACCAATACAAGATCTATATTTACTCACAAATCTCCGTATCTCCTTGTCTGAGCTCCTTTGTCCCCCACCATCTGGCTGGCTTTCACTACCAGCTTCCTGTGGGCTCTGCTTCCCTTCGGCAAACTCCTCCCCCCACCAGCTCCATGTAACTATATTCAGCCTATCCGGGGGCAGAGTTTACTTTCAAAGCGGAGGAGGTCTTCAAACCCTCCCTCTTCCCCAGGTCTATTAAGGGGCAGGGAAGATCTTCAAATTCCCATTATCATTACACCTTGTCACTTAAACTCAAGATCTCAGAGTCATCTAGTAGGGGGAAAACTACAAACATAGATAGCTAGATTACATAATCCAATATAAGTGCACCAGACAGTTACAAAGCAGAGTCCTAGCTATGTATGTATCACATATATTGATAGAAAAGTATTGTCACATCAGGATTCTCACTTGTGTACAAGTAAGTTACTAACTCTCCTATAGTGAGACCTGAGGTAAGAAATCAGAGAGGAAAAAGGAATGGGTTCCTAGAGCTGGTGGTACTAGCAACCTGATCCAGGTTCAATATCACTAAGCATTATTGATTTTTCCCTCTTCCTTACTTCACTTAACCCATTAGCTACCAAGCCCTGTTATACAATACTTAAAATACCATTCATATGTCTCCCTCTTCTCAATTCATACTGTCACAGTCCTAATTCAATTCCTTATTGCCTGTCACTTAACTAATAAATTCTTAACTAGTCTCCCTTGTTCTCTCTCTGGTCTATCTTTCACATAGCAGCCAAAAAAATCTTCCTAGTATACAGGCCCAACCTTGCTACTCTCCTGTTCAAAAACCCTTGTCTAGCTTTTTTCCTTTATTTCCTGGAAGATAAAACGCCAATTCCCCACCCTGGCATTTAAGCTACTCTCTAATCTTACTCCATATGACCTTTCTAGCATTACCTCATTGCATTCCCCTTAATTCAGATCTGGTTTCAGCTAAATAACTTCCTTACCATTGTGTGATTTCTCCTGCAGGAGGTTCCCTTCCCAGTAGAGATAACAGGCCTAGAGACTGTTCTGTTTAACCCTCCAAAAAAAGTAGGGTAATAGGTTGATAAGACTTGTCATCAGAAAGGACTCTAAATGTTATCTGGTTCATCCAGAAGAACCTGTGGTTCTCAAGGTGAAGTAATCTGCTCACAGTCATTTGGTGCATATCTATTTGAGGAAGGATGTAGGCTCCTTCTGGTCGATATCTCCTTGAGGGCAGGGATGGTGCTTCAATGCTTTAACAATGCTATGGATCTCTGATGTCACTGAATATATCCAGGCCCTCTTATCTTGTGTGTGACCCTTGTCCATGACTTCCCAAACAACTTCCATAAGGGACTCAGATAACATAATAGGAGACTTTTTCTAGGCTTGTTGACATTATGTAGGTGATAGTAGAGTCCAAAGATAGTCCATTTGATTCAGTGTGGTATACTGTGGTGGTAGAGTGCTCAGCTGAAAGTCGGAAAGACCTAGGTTTGAATCCTCCCTCAGAGACTTATTAGCTGTGGGATACTAGGTGATCCTGTATCCTTCCTTGAACTTCATTTCTTCCCCTGTAATATGAGGTGGTTGGACTCATTGATTTTTATAGTTCCTTCTAGTTCTAAAGTTGTGATCCTGTGATCTGTTATCTTCACTTACATCATGATAGGTCCCAAATTTCCAGTCATACAGTTATTTGGCAATATTGTTCATACATGATATTTTTGGTGTTTGCACACCACCTTTTAATCTAGTCTAGTCCAGTCAAATCTGACAAGCATTTATTTAGTGCCTAGTCTTTGCAAAGCACTGTACTAGATGTTGGTGACACAAATACAAAGTGAGAAATTGTGTCTGCCCTCAAGGAGCTTCCACTCTATCGAGAGAATAAAATGGGCATATTTTCATGCATGATTGCTACATTGAGGAGAGAGAACAAACAACTAAGGGGATTCAGAAGACTTTCCCCTAGGAAGTGATACAAGAACTGAGCCTTGGAAGAAAATAGAGATTTTAAGAGATGATATTGAGGAGAGAGGGTTTTCCAGGTATGGAACACAAGCTGAGTAAAAGTGTGGAGGCAGGATATGGAATTAGAATAGTAAGTAGTATAGTTTGCCTAAAACTGTGAAATAAGTCTGGAAATATATGATTGAACCAAATGTTGATGGGTGCTAAATATCAAGCTGGGGAATTTGTCTTTTTTCCAAGGCAAAAGAGAACCAGTGAAGATTCTTGAGAAAGTAGCAACATGATCATATTTGTGCCTTATGAAAATTATTTCAGCAGCCCTGTGAAAGATGAATTAGAGAAAAAAGAAGACTAGAATCTAGGAGTCCAATTAAGAAGCTGTTTTAATGGTCCAGGAAAGATATGATGATGGTTTAGACTACGGTGGTGTCTATTTTAGTAGAGAGAGTGAAATGGATTGAGATGGAGAATATATAATTCTTAGTCACTATTGGATATATAGAATGAAGGAAGAGTAGAAATGGAAGTATGGCTTTGAGGTTAGATACCTGTATCTCTGAAAAGATAATGGTGCTCTTGATAGGTACTGGAAAGTTTGGAAGAAGAATGGAATTGAGGAGAAAGATAATGAGCTCTGTTTTGGGCATGTTGAGTTCGATATACCTGTGGGAAAATCCAAGTGGAGACATCAAATTTGTAGTTGTTAATTTAGGGATAGAGCTCAGAAGCAAAATCAGAGCAGGATCTCTATAGGAATGATCTTCTACTGGTTTCCATGGAAGCAGATGAAATCACCAAGAGGGTATAGAGAGGGACAAGAAGAGCCTTGGGGAAGTATTCATGGTCATGGTTAGGGATAATACCCAGCAGTGGACACTGAGCAGGATAGGTCATAGAGGTAGGAAGAAAGCCAAAGAAGAGCAATGTCATGAAAATCTAGGGAGGAAAACACTTTGTCTAAGAGGAAAGTTAATGAGATTCAAGCTATTTATACTTACTCCATGACTCTCCATTTTCTCTTGGATGCATCATATTTTTAAAACTGCTAGGTAATATATCTACTGTGCTTTAAGATTTAGAAAGGGTCATATGTACATTATCTCATTTGTTACTCAAATATCTTTAGGACATTGGTACCATAGGCATCGTTATCCATGTTGTATTTTGTAAATCAGGAAACCAAGGTTTACAAAGATTGTCTTGTTTATCTTCACAAAGCCAGCAAGTATTGGAGATTGGATATAATATTCCCTGAGTAGATTATAAGCTCCTTGGGTACTGCAACTGGGTAATCATCATCATCCTCATTGCATTTTCACCTTATTGTAGATATTACATAGTGCTTCAAGATTTGTAAAACACTGAATTGTCTTATTTAATTTTTCATGATATCCTAGGGATGTAGGTAAGTGCTACAAGCAAATGTCCTTTTTGAAAGATGAAGACCCTAACCATCGAGAGACTTGCTTGTGATGGTCATCATGAGTTGCTGCCTCTCCAGTATAGATGATAGGATCATAAATCCAGAGTTAGAAGGGAACTTCAGAGACTATATACAGAGACTCATAGAGGAGAACTGACTAATCTAAGGAGAATGGCAGTAAATGGCAGACCTGGTCCTCAAATTCACTTCCTGTGATTTGCAGTTCAATTTTTTTTTTCTATTGCACCATACGGTCTTCTCGATGTAATTTATTAAAAGGCATAGAAAGGATAAATGGTCTGTGAGGTGTGGAGGAACACATGAGAAGCCTACTGCCTCCATAGCTGTTGAATTATTGCAATGATGGCACTCAATGTCCATTTGGCTGTCAGTACCAGTGAGTCTCTCAACATTGTGGTAGAAGGGAAAATCTTGGTTTCAGAGGGTCTGCCTTCAAATTCCAACCCCACTGTTTACCATCCATGCAATCTTGAGGAAGTCTCTTAAGATAGCAGGGCCTCAGTTTTTCATATCTGTAAAATGAGTTGATTGGAGTAGACAATCTTGAAAATACCTCCCAACCAGGGCTATAAAGACTAAGGAGTGGAAGAGATTGTTCTGCCTTAGGATCAGAGTTCACCTTAGCATCTGCCAATCACTACTGATATTTCTTTATTATTCTTTTCTGGTAATCTGGACTCTGCCTACTTTAACATTTGAGATTTGTACCCAGTTTCAATAGCAACTGAGTAAATAGTTGTTAAGCATTTATTATTTCCAAGGTACTCTGGTGGGTACCAGGGAAACAAAGGTGTAATAAGCTGTACATCATTTAGTTATTGTTGTTCAGTTGTCCTAGTTGTGTCTGACTCCATTTGGGTTTTTTCTTGGCAAAGGTACTGGACTGGACTGCTATTTCCTTCTTTAGCTCATTTTACAGATGAGGAAACTGAGGCAATCAAGGTTAAGTGATTTGCCCAAGGTCACATGGCTAGTAAGTGTCAGGCTGGAGTTGAACTTAGGAAAATGAGTCTTCCTGACTCTAGGCCTGGAACTCTATCCACTGTGCCATCTAGCTGCCCCAACATTCCCTTAGGGAGCTTAAAATCTATTAGTCAAGATTGTCTTGTCTTAGATGACTCTATAGACTCTATCAAGTCTAACCTACTGCTTTCTGTCTTTGTCATACCTGCTAACCTACTCCTTCAAGATGAACTTCTAGTCTTAGTCCATTCAGGCCCTCCTGCCCTGCCACTGTCTGTGCCTCAGTGGGCCACAGCAAGTCTTCTGCCCCTAACTCAAGTTCAAAGGGGAGTTCAAGGTCAGCAGCAACAGATACTCTTCTTACTTCCAGTAGCACCCCGTTGAGTGCCCAGATTTCCACTGTACTCTACTATGAGAAAGTCTGAAGGGAGCACAGAGTAGACTGGGCCCACCATTGAGACGATAAGCTATTCCCATCAGCCAGAGCCCAAAGAGGATCCTGGAAAAGGAGAGGGAGAGGGATGGGTGCCTGCAGAACATGAGGGAGATTTTCAGATGTGTCCTTGCAACCTGAAAGGTGAAGCCAGGGTGCCAGGCATAGAATGAACACATCCTCACAGGGAAGCTTGAATATCATAGTGCTTGAATATCAAGTGCTGAAAATTTGGACCAGAACTGTGAGTCCAGTGCTGAATTTCACAGAGGTGGAGCCCTGCTCCTATTCGGCTGAGGATAGACCAGGCCTTTCTTCTCTGGACACATTGTTTCTGACCTGTCCTAAACTGGAACACGCAAAGGAAATCTCTGGAGACTGTCCTTTCAGGATTGACAGGCAGATTCTTTCATACCAAAGGAGCTCAGATCAGTTTGCAAGAGCTTCAATGAACAATCCAAACCTTTTGAGCGTCCCCCCATCTCTAGGAGTAGACAGCACTGAATGTCATCAGAAACTTGTTAACATTTGAAACAACTGTTCTGTCCTTTGAAAAAAACACTGAGTGGCTCTCGAAAGGCATCTGGTTCTGGCTGGCAACTTGACTGCTAATAATAACCGGGAAGGTGATTTTTCATCTCTATCATTCTTGCAAATTAACCCTTGGCACACTCTTGGGAAGGAAGGGTACAATGAACTACTTCAGGTCTTACATGTTGATGGTCACAGAATTCAGCTGGGCTGCCATCCCTCCTCATTGAGGGGCAGCTAGGTAGATGGAGCACAGAGCTTAGAATTAGGAAGACTTGAGTTCAAATCTGGCCTTAGACACCCATTAACTGTGGCGCCCTGGTAAGTCACTTAACCTCTGCCTAACTGCCTCAGTTTTCGCTTCTGTATAATGGAAATAATAACAACACTTCTCTCTAAGGGTTATCATGAGGATCAAATGAGATTACATATGTTAAACAAGTGTTTAACATGGTAGCTGGCACATAATAAACACTATATAAATGTAGTATTACAAGCCTGCCATGGTTCATAAGAGATATATGGTGATATGAGAATTAGCTAGGACCCAGGAATTCTGGGTTTCTCATCCCTCTTCTGCTGTTGTCACTATATGACCTTGGGCAAGTCAATTAAACTTTCTAAATCTGTAGATTGTGGTCCCATAACTAATGAGTTTCTGAGGCTGGTTTTGAACTCAGGAGGATGAGTCTTCTTGACTTCAGGCCCTATACCCTCTCCTCTGCACCACCCCCTCATTCTCTGTACCTGTCATTTGAGATGCAAATAAAGTCCCAAGGCGAATGATAATTCTACCTCACGTTGTATTCTTTTTTTCTAACAATTTACTGCCATTTCTCCTTGGCCCCTGTACTTGGGAACTTCATTTTAGTTTATCATTATCACTGGCATTTATCTATTGCTTTAAAATTAGCAAAGCATCTCTTTTATCATTTCAGCTGATCCTCACAACAACCCATTCTAGGTGAGGAGTGCACATGTTGTGTTGTTCAACCCGTTTTGCAGATGGGACCTCTGTGATATGTCTCTAGTAACACAGCTTGTAGGTGCCAGAGGCAGGATTCAAGACCAGGTATTTCCTGGCTTCAAGTCCAGTACCCCTTCCTTGCTTATATGCCACTTTATGTTTTTCTCTGATTGTTTTATGTGTATAAATCATGGCTTATCATCAGGACTGTGATCTCTTAGACAATAGACATATTATTTTCTGTATTTCCCAGTCTACATAGCAGTGGTAAGAGACAGATACAGATACTCAGAGCAAGGAGTTGATCAATTTCTCCTAGACATACAAGTCCCAAATACTATCAAATGTTTTAAAGCAAAAAGGAAAAACCCCACAGTGATCATATTTAACTGGAAATTTTAATGACTCATTCCAATTTTAGCCAGAAATCTATTTTATTTCCTTCTTTTTTTCTGTAATTGGACTGTTTTATTCCTGGCATTGGATAGCTAAGAGGCTATGACTAACCTTTATCCATATAAGGCATTCTTTTTCTGTAGTTATCAATTAGGGAGGCAGCATGTATTTCATGGAGAAATCACTAGGTCTTTGGTGAGAGACCTATATTCTTGTACTGACTACCTGTGTGACCTTAATTCAAATGTCCAACTTCTCTGTTCTTGGGATTTCCATTGGGTAAATGGTACCAGATTTGAGGAACTTCTCATAAATGTTCAGGATTTGTAAGGCTAACATTGTTTTTGAATTACATAGAAGAAAAGTCTGGTACAAGGAAATATGAGATATAGACTTTGCCCCCAAAGAGCATGCACTCTGGTTAGGAAAGTTATTATGTATATACTTATGGAGAAACTAAGGATGGAAATCAATAGGGAAAATATGCCCAGTGAGTTCCCTAGAATGTACAGGATAAGTGTTTAGAGACATAGGAAGAAAAAAATAGAGAAAGTAGATGAAAGCCATAATGGTTGTCATGTTTTTGGGGTTAAAGTCTCTTTGTGTATGAAGAAGTGGCCAACATCCACTGAAATAGATCCTTAGGTCTTTTTACCTGGAAGCCTTTGATCTTCACGTGCTACATGTTCGTATTACAGGTAAGCCTGAGGCCCATAGAAAGTCAATAACTTGTCTGGGGTTTGGGAAGACTCTGGATTAGAAAATACTTTTCTGATTCCTTATCCAAGACTCTTTTTATGATCTACTTTTGACCACTAAACCATGGATTTAGAGTAGGGGTAGCAGTGAGTCAATGAGTCAGCAGTAATGAGAGGGAAGGAAGGAAAAGTAGCAGGCAGTGATCCATAACCTATAGAGATGGCATATACGGTTGTCAGTCCATTTGTTTTCTTCTTCCTCACTTCCCCATCACTAGGTCCAACAATATTTCTGGCACTCTAGCCAATATTCCCACTTTCTCTCCTTAGGAATTTAGGACTGTTACTCTGGAGCCACACTGGGCTGGGCTGAGTGAGTTTTTGCTTTCTCTTGTCTAGAACCAGTCCTCTTCCTTGCTTCCCAGTTACATCTCTAAGTCATGCCAGTAGTGCTACCCTCCCCCTCTTGCTGATTGCCTTGTTTCCCCTATTAGAATGTAAGCTTCTTGAAGTAGGGACTATTTCATTTGCTTATATTTGTATCCTTAGCATTTAATATACTCCCTGGCACGTAGTGGATGGTTAATGAATGTTCCATCTCTCATCATTGTATGATGTGCTGTTATTTCCCATCAGCCCTACTAACTCCCTGGCCTCTGGCCACCATACTGTTCTTGGGTCTTAAAATGCCTTTATGTATGATCTGCTGTGCAGTAGCATCTCTCTGGGGTCTTTTTGCCTTCTTGACTCCTTTATTGCTGAGCCTTCAATTTCTTTAACTCTGCCACTAGAAGTATATTTGCTTTGCTGGCTGTTCCTTTGTTATGTTGTCAGGAATTGCCATTGCTGGTCTCTATAGGCCCATTTCCTTGGCCTACATTCTACTGCCTACATCCTCTGATACCCTATGGTCAGCAAATGCCTAGCTCTGAACAAGAGAGCCAACTGGGGAGTTTAGATCTGTTCTAAGTTAGACCTTGGGATCCAATCTGAATATGAAGCTCTCAGGGAACTATGTCCTTTCTATAGTCCTTAAAATAAGAGACTTGATCTTCCATTTTTTCCCTATCTTCTTTAGTGTCCCTTAAGGCATTTTGCTACTGTGTAGACTCTCAGTCAGTGTTGCAGATCGAGTCACATCTTTCCAGTTAACTAACCCTGGAACCACCAAGTCTTATCATTTGACCCACCTGTACTCTCTCATATCTACTGCTGCTTATCTCTCTGGGAAATTGGGGCACAGGACCTGCTCATCTTCAGAGCATTCCTCATCCAGACTGGCAGGAAATATACTTTTATTTCCCACTTCTATTATTGATCTTCTTTCTAGGTTATTTTTAGGTGTATAGTTTTACTTTCCATAGTCTGATATGAAGAAATCATCCTAACTACTAAGAACATTTCTCTTCTGGGGGCACTGAGAGCTCAGGCTGTTCAGCAACCTTACCTCAAAGCTCTACTAGGATTAGAGTGATTGCATGACTACTAACATCATTAGGTATCATTGATAATATGTAGAAGACTTGAAAGAGCCTCTTAATGTATCTTTTCAAGTCATGGCTCTTTAACTTCCCTGTATCCATATCAACCCTGCTCATCATCATATCTCACCTCTGTTCCTTACTGCCTGTGACCTTTGTGACCTTGGGTAAATCATTTAACTTCCTTGGGCCTCAGTTTTCTCATTTGTAAAGTATCAGGGTTGGCCCTGATCACCTCTAAGATAATTTCCAGTCTATGGTCCTGTGATTACAATTAATTTCTGTTAGCAAGTGCTTTTTAATTAAGAAATAGATGAATCCTCTAGAGATGGTATATAAAACAATATTTTGTATATTAAATCTGCTTTGCCATTGGTTTATATTATGTAATTTATGGTCAGTGGAAGGAATGTTAGATTTAGCTAGATGCAGTCAGGGGAACTGTGTTTGAATCTCAGCTCTACCACTGACACTGAGTATCCTTAGATAGGTCACTTAATCTCTTTAGAAATTAGATTCCTTCTTTGAATTATGAGGTGGTTAGATAATCCTATGAGGTGCTTAGATAACCCTAAGGTTTTTTTTCCAACATGGATCTTATATGTTCTTTTAAAAATTAATTCATTAATTTTTGGTTTTCAACATTCACTTTCATAAGATTTTTAATTTCAAATTTTTTCTACCTCTTTCTCCTTCCCTTCTCCAAAATGGAACACAGTGTGATATAGGCTCTATTTATGCATTCATATTAAACATATTTTCACGTTAGTCATGATGTAAAGAAAAATTTGAACTTATGGGAGGAAACACAAGAAAGAAACAAAACAACCAAAGAAAGGGGGAGCAAATAGTATGTTTCTGTCCACATTCAGACTCCAGAGTACTTTCTCTGAATGTGTATAACATTTTCCATTGTAAGTCTTTTTGAGTTGTCTTAGATCCTTGCATTACTAAGAAGAGCTAAGTCTATCAAAGTCAGTTGTTACATAATGTGGTTGTTACTATGTACAATGTTCTCCTGGTTTGGCTAATTTCACTCAGCATCAGTTCATATGTCTTTCTAGGATTTTCTGAAGTTTACTTTCTCATCATTTCTTATAGCACAATAGCATTCCATTACGTTCATATTCCACAACTTGTTCAGCCATTCTCCAGTTGATGGGCATTCCCTCAATTTCCAATTTTTTGCCACCACAAAAAGAGCTACTATAAATATTTTTGTACATGTGGGTCCTTTTCCATTTTTATTATCTCTTTGGGATACAGACCTAGAAGTGGTATTGCTGGGTCGAAGGGTATACATAGTTTTATAACCCTTTGGGCATAATTCCAAATTGCTCTTGTGAATGATTGGATCAGTTCACAACTCCGCCAATAATGTTCCAATTTTCCCAAATTTTCTCTAACATTTATCATTTTCCCATTTTGCCATGTTAGTCAATCTGATATTGATTTGATGTGGTTTGATGTGACACCTTAGAATTATTTTGATTTGCATTTTCCAATCAATAGTGATTTAGAGCATTTTTTCATATGACTATAGATAACTTTAATTTCTTTGTCTGAAAACTGGCATTTCATATCCTTTGACTATTTATCAATTGGGAATGACTTGTATTCTTATAAATTTGACTCAGTTCTTTATATATTTGAGAAATGAGGCTTTTATTAGAGACACTGGTTGTAAAAATTCTTTCCCAGTTTTTTGCTTCCCTCCCCAATCTTGGTTGCACTGATTTTGTTGGTGTGATCCTATATGTTCTTAAACATGCAACCTTTCAATGAAATGAGTGACATATTTTTGACAAAGAAGTAAATCACAATTAAAAAGAATGATAACTCATTTACAATAGTCTTAGGACCCTGTGAGAACCAGTAGAGCAAATATCATTATTTTCATTTCATAGACAGGAAAACTGCCTCGGAGTAGGGGAGTGATTTACTCACAGTCACACCAACCAGTTAAGTATCAGAGTCAGGAGTGAAACTCAGATTTCCTGATTCCAAGCCCCAAAGCCATTCCATTCCTATTATCTGTAAGATAGATGTCCAGACACTTGGAATCTTGGGGATTATAGTTCACAATAATTGTCATTTTCCTCAACTACCGGGGGTGACATAGCATTTCTGAAACAAATAAGGCCTCCACTCCTATTTATATGTCTGTAATAGGACCCAGAGCACTTAGAGGATAAGGTAGCATAATAATGTAACAATTTTGAGAGCAGGGTAATACTATAGAAATGTAATTTGTACATCATTATTATGATGATTAATATTCATCTTGGGGGGTTCCACTAAAGTGCAACTATGTTAATACGTAATAACACTATATGCCTAGGTAATATAGAACAATAACTCGGTTACCTGGCATCACCAAGGAAGGGTATGCTATACAAGGTTTCTAAATAATTGAAACTTTGTAGGCTTTCTTTTTCATTTTTGCAAACTTGCTTTTGATGGTAATCATTTTTAACCTGTATTGCACACTTCATCTCTTTTTAATTCCCAACTTTGTTGAAAAATCTCTCTAAAATGCATGAAGCATACCAGGAAAACTTCCTGATTCAGCTGCTTTTAATTGCTAACCTGGGTAAAGCCTTTGTGTATCTTCCACCCCCACTTTCTGGAATGTTTAGAAAGATGGGTGAGGTTCTTAAAACTCATGCCTAACCTTCTTTGTGATAGTGCTGAATCCTTAGGCACCCATTTCCCCAATTTTCTGTTAAAAATCTTACCTTTTATTTCCCACTGCTCTCTGTTTTAGTCAAGCCCTAGTAGATTGCAGGCACTACAGATAAAGACCTACATATACTTCATTAAGATAGAGCCAAACCCTCAGGAATCCACAGCCCAGATAAGATTCTCCATTGCCTTGGGATGTTTTCTTAGAGAGAATGAGGGAGGGACCATGGAGAAGGGAGTACTTGATTATCTGAAAGGTAATTGAGGCTAGAATGATATAATGTAAATCCTGTGTGTGTGTGTGTGTGTGTGTGTGTGTGTGTGTGTGTGTGTGTGTGTATAAAGGGATTGAGGTTGGTTTGCTAAACTTGGGCTGGCTGGAGCAGACCTCTTTTGCAGTACCCCCATCCCATCCAAGCCTCAGGGTACTAGGCTTCTACTGTAGAAACAAGCATATGCACATGCTTGGATTAACCTCCAAATTCTCTGGACTTTCTCAGAATTTGATCATCTCCAGACCTTTGTTACTTGAGGGGAACAAGCTCACCTTCCTACTTTAGGAAATAGAACCAGTGGACATAACCTAAACTTCAAAGATCTTGCTGCAGCTCAGGCTCATTATTTGAGACATGGGGAAGTCACTCTGGAGAACTGCAGCCATAGACCTAGATGGTTTAGGTCCTAAACCTTTTATTAAGGGAATTTGTTCTGTGAAGTTTAGATTCAGTCAAAGGGCAGCACTTGAGGACCTAGAGGGCTACATATGGCCTTGAGGCCATTGCTTCTCCACCTCTGGATTAGGAGATTGGTCTGAATATTTCCTGTACCCATTAGTCCTTTTTCTGGACTAGATTCTCAATCTGTTTGTTTTATCATGTAACTTTCTCCTATAGTTGAGAGGATAGAAAAAAATTCCCTTTATTCCAGGTTCAATGAGTTGGCGCCTGAATTTTTACTGTATTGAGTTTATTTATAACAAATTATAGAGAGCTCTAGAGATGTTAAATTTCAGCCAGCTGGAGAACACATGATGCCCGCGGAAAGGAGGCTATGTCTTTTCTTCATTCGGCTCTGAAATATTGGTTCATAATGTAGCACCACAGGGAATCATCCTTAAGGCCTGTGGTTATCTGCGGCTTCTCTCTTTCTCTGAGTATTCATGAATAAAGGCAGCACACAGTCTGCACCATTTAGTTGTCTCCTTCCCCAGACCCACTGGCTTAGGTGTGTATGCAGTCACCAGCCTGCCTTGTGAATTGCCCTGAAAAAAAGAGGGGCTGAGGGATATTATCTGGTCTGACATTGTGTAGTATTAGATTTGAATAGATGGTGGCATGAGTTGGAGCATTCTTAGCTATGCAGAGTCTTCACTGTGTGTAAGGAGTGCAAGATGAGGCAGATAGGAGGAGCCAGATTCAGTCATTCATTGGTTATAATGCAAGCAAATTGTCTGCCTTGGGAAAGCCACTCTGTTCTTTATATTTCATTCCATAAAGCCCTGTGCTGGTGTCTTCTCAAGACCTGACATCTAATGGAATCATAATAATAGTAAAAGTCGTAGTCATAATAATAATAACAATACTATCTAGGATCGATAGCATATTTTGAGGTTTAGAAAGCATTGTTGTTCAGTAATTTCAGTCATGCCTACTCTTCATGACTCCGTTTGGAGTTTTCTTGACAAAGATACTAGAGTGATTTGCCATGTCTTTCTCCAGCGCAATGAGGAAGCTGAGGCAAACAAGGTTAAGTAACTTGCCCAAGGTTGCCCAGTTAGTAAGTATCTGAGAGCAGATTTGAACTCAGGAAGATCAATCTTCCTGATTCAGGCTCAGGGTTCTATCCACTGCACAACCCAGCTGCCCATAAAAGTTTGGATAGTATTTCATATATAAGAACCTAACTGGAAAGAATAAAAGGTGGTATATATGGAACAATCTTTATGTTAGGAAGGGAAGAAAGGTGTCACAAAAATATATATTGATTAAAAGTTCTTAAAATCTCTGTCTCTGTGTCTCTCCCTCCTTCCTTCCCTTTCTTCTCTCTCCCTTCTCTCTCCTTTCCTCCTTACATATGTATACATGATGTATATGTATATGTATGAATGTATATACGAACACACACATATATACCTTCTTTCTGCATTGAACTGTATTCAAATCTAAGTTCTTACCCATCTGTGTGTAACAATGAACACATTACTTCACTTTCAGCCTCAGTTTTCTACTGTAAAAACAAGAAAAATAATGGTACTTGAACTACCTATCTCCCAGTACGGTGATGAGAAAAGCCTACTGTAGAGCCTGAAGCTTTTTACAAGTAGGAGATGATTATTGGTTGACTCCCACTTTTGTTGTTGTTGAGTCTGTCCATCAAGATGAGGTCATTTCCCTCCTGCTCTCTGCCCACCTTTTGCATCTGTATCCCATTTTACTTTTTTTTTTTTCTTTTGGACCTCACAAATGACCAGGGCTTTAAAAATCATTCAGAATTGATTGTAGCATGATTGGGATTAGGATTCAGATCCGGACTCTGGCTTTGCCTGGACATTTTTTCAAGGGCAAAGACAACATCTCTCGTCATTGATCCTGTAGAGCATTTTAAACAGAAATGGCATTTACTGGGACTTGAGCTAGGGATTTATTAGTGCAATATATTGTTCTTTTAGCAAGAAGGGCTACTTCAGCAAACACCTAAACATGAGCCTGAACCCAGCAATATTCAGCTGCTTACTAGTTATCTCTGTGATAGTATGGATTTAATAACGTTTTAGTAAAGAAGTTATTCCCCCTTTTAAAAAATGATAGCAGCATGGGGTAGTAGAAAGAAGACCAGGCTAGAAGTTATGAGGCCTGGGTCATGCCTCTGCTTGTGTCATTCATGAGTTTTGTGTCCTTGTAACGGTCACTTAACCTTGACCAAACCTCTCAGTGGAAAGTGACCTCTGAGGCCACAGAAACAGAATCTTGAATAAAGATGTCTCTCTACAGCATGTCTGACCAGTGGGTATCATCTGTCTTTTTCTGGACAAGTGAGGGGGAACTCAGTGTCGCCTGAGGGAGCTCATCTCATTTCTGGATAACTCTAATGATTAAGACCCTTTTATTTACATCAGGTGTAAAGTCAACACTTTGCAGCTCCTGCCCATTGCCACTGGTTCTGGCCTTTGGAGTCAAGCAGAACAAATATGAGCTATTATTTCCTTGAAGGCAGATATAATGCTCATCTCTACCTTCACAAGTCATATCTTTCCCAGCCTAACCACACTACATGAATGGTATTCTTGGTCATCATGCCGAGATTTTCTATACTTTTTTCTTTAACAGAAATCTTCCCCCCCCCGCCCTTTCTCCACACTATTAGAAAAGAAAAAAGAAAAACATAATCTCAGTTACAAATATGCATACTTAGGCAAAACAGAATCCCTTATTGGCCATGTCCAAAGAACATTTCTCATTTTGTAATACAAGGCCGTCAATTCATTCATGAGCTCGATAGCATGTTTCATCATTAGTTTCGTGGAATCATGGATAGTCATCATTGTTATGAATGGCTAGAGTTCTTACAGCTTTCAAATTAGTTTTACCACATTGTTATTGTATAAATTGTTTTCCTACTTATTTTTTTCTTAATACATTTTGTTTTAACATTGTATTCATTTCCAAACATATCCCTTTCTCTTGCTCTACTCAGGGAATCATTCCATGGAACAAAGAATAAAAGTGTAAGGGATGGGAAGGGAAAGGAGTTCAACAAAACTGACCAAAGCATCAATGGTGTCTGACAGCATGCAAAATGTATGGCATCTGGAGTACCTCTGGGATGAAGAAAAAATAGTTGCATTTCCTTCTGTTGGCTATAGGCCATGCTTGAGGAGAATCTTTTTCTTTAAAAAAAACAAAACAACAACATTTTATTGATGTGTCTTTTTTATATTGCAAACATTTACACATTATTCTAATTTCATGATAGATCTCTTGTAACAAAACCAGCAGTTAAGTAAAACTAATAAAACAGTGACTTCCTTTGAAAGAGCATATAACATTTTATATGTGTGATGCCTCTCTCCCCTATTTTTAAAAAATCTATTTACAATCCCTCCTACCCCATTGGAAAAAAAAAAGAAATGTTTCTTATAACAAACTTAAATAGTCAAGCAAAACAAATTTCTTATATGTTACACACACACACACACACACACACACACACACACACACACACACATGCATGCATCGTTTTGTACCCTAAGTTTATCATCCTTCTGTATTGGATATCATGCTTCATCATCTGTCCTCTTGAAGATAAACCTAACTGGAAAAATATTGATTGTTTTTGGGTAGGATGAACCAGTACAAGGTGTCTGAAAAGTTTTATTCCATTTTTAAGCTTTAATAACCTCAAAATAAATGTTACAAACATAAAAATCATTTGAAAATTTAATTATTGAAATGATTTAGAGTTATTTTTGCTTTTCAATTTTAATCTCAGGACATCCCACGATTTTACTTTATCCACGTGATATTTTCTCAGATCTATAGATTAGTATAGAAGGTCTTTTTGCTTGGCCAGATTGAACATTTGATCTATACCCATTAGACTTTTTTTTGTGGGATCCCATCATAACTGTCATAGCTTTCGTGTATGCATCAAAACCTAATTCTTCGAATGATCTTGAGGGTAGCATTACACATACAATCCTCTAAGCCACTGATAAGCAGCTGATAAAAATTTTTATAAAGGTCCAAAATCAGTTGGAGAAATATATAGGACAAAAAGGTGGCTATGCTGAATTTTGATAAGAAATATATTAATAGTTTAACACTTAAATATTTAATCTTCCAAATGCTACTTTTGTAAAATTTGCAGCTTTTATATTTCTGATGCTATTAAAGTTCAAAACTACACTAAGACTTTTGGGATACTCTGTAAATAAGATGTAGAATATTACCTAAAATGATTTATTTATTCAATGCCATTCCAAAAGATTGATTCATGGAACTGGAAAAAAAGTATGACAAAACTCAGGGGGAAAAAGAAGTCAATAATCTCAAAATAAATAATGGAAAGAAATAGGAATGAAGTGGGTCTAGTAGTGTCGAATAACAAATATCTTTGCCATAAAGCAGTGGTTATTTATAAAATGGTTTTGTGCTGGTTAAAAATGAAGGAACTGATCACTGCAATAGTATCTAATAGTTTAGCATTTGCTAACTACAAAGATCTCTGTAACTGGAGTAAGGATTCACTATTTAACAAAAACTTGTGGGAAAATTGGGTAGTATTATAGAAGAAATTAGATTTAGACCTATACCTCACACCTTCTGTAAAGATAAGCTCTAAATGCATAAGCATCCTAGATATAAAAAGGTTACATCATAAAGAAATTAGAGAAACATAAACAAAGATTGCCTATCACATCTATACATAGAAGAAAAATCCATGGCCAGAGAAGGATTTATACAGTATAAAATAGATAATTTTGATTACATTAAATTTAAAAAATCTACCATTTTATCACTGACCATTTTATCATTATTAAAATGCTTTAATCTTTACCATTTTATGCATGTTTTCAAGGTTGTTCATTTTTTTATGCTGATGTGTTATAGTCTAAATTGTTCTTATGAGTTTGCTCACTTCACTCTATATCAGTTCATGCACATCTTTTCATGTTGATTTGAAATCATCTATTCGTATAACACAATTTATTCAGCCATTCCTCAATTAATGGGCATTCACTTTGTTTTCAGGTTGGTTTTTTTTTTTTTGCCATCACCAAGAGAGCTGCACTAAAGATTTTTGTGCATATAAGACCTTTTCTTCTTTCTTTGATCTCTTTTGGGTATACATCTGGCAGTGGTATGGCTGGATCAAAGAACATGCACTATTTAGTAATTGTTTAATATATAATTCTGTTTTGCTTTCCAGAACAGTTGAATCCATTACAGCTCCACCAACAGTATATCAATATGTCTGTTTTCCAGCAGCCCCCCAATATTTGTTGCCTTCTCTTTTTTGGTCATCTTTGCCAATCTGATGAGTGTGAGGAGGAATTCCAGAATTTCCTTTATTTGCATTTCTCTGTTTATTAAGAATTTAGTGCATTGTTTTTATTTGGCTATAGATACCCTGGGTTTCTTCTTTTGAGAATGGCCTATTTAGATCATTAAACCTTTTACCAATTGGATAATGGCTTTCATTTTTATAAATTTGAATCACTCCCTTATGTTTCTTGCTCATGAGGCCTTTATCAGAGAAATATGCTACAGAGATTTCTTTCCCTCACTTAATTATTTACCTTTATTTTCTTTCCTTTTCCTATGACTTTGTTTCCTTTTTTCATTGCCAAACCCTAGCTCTGGATTTTTACTATCTTGATATTTATTATTTATGTTTTGATTAACCGTATTAGAGAAAATCATGTGACCTCCGACTAAACCCACTGAAAAGTTATGCTAGCTAATCTTAAGCCTACCTCCACTATAACTAGGCAATCCTATTCCTTTGCCTTAATTTATTTCCCTATATTACTCACAATACCTCTTCCTTTTTGTCCTTTCTTCAAGTGTTCCCTTTCCCCTCCTTTTCTTCCCTTCTCTTTGGTGAGGACCTGTGTTCACATTTCACTGAAAAGTGGAGGCCATTCACGTAGAACTCCCTCTGTTACCCTGTCCTTATTCCCCATCTCTCTGTCATCCTCTCCACCTCCTCCTCCCCTCCAGTCTCTGATGAGTAGGTGGCCTTTGACTTTGCCTGGGACAACTGTTCTTCACATATCATTAACCTCCTCCTCTTGTCTTCCCCAGCAGATTGATTCTTCCATCAAACCCATTTCTTCTCTAATCTTCACCTTCTCCCCATTGACTGGTATCTTCTCTGCGGCCTACCTACATGCCAAAATCCCTTCCCCCTCCTAAAAAATCCTCACTAGATCCTAATAGGCATGATTCAAAGTTACCATTGGTCTTTTAATTGACAAATTTGGTGGCCTCTTCTTTATCCCCATCCTTTCTGACTTAGCTATAGCCTTTGATACTGTTGAACATATTCTTCTCTTGATACTCTTTGCTCTCTCTTGCTTCCCTTCTTACCTGTCTGATGGCTCTTTTTTGTCTCTTTTGCTAAATCCTCATATATTTCATACACATTAACTATTATTTGGCTCCCAGGGCTCTGTCCTGGGCCTTCTCTCTCTCTTTCTTTACCTAGTGATCTCTCTTGTCAGTTCCCATGGATTGTTATCATCTGCATGTAGATGATTTCCACATCTATTTATCCAGTTTTAATCTCTCTCCTGAGCTCTAGTCTCACATCACTAATTGCCTATTAGTCATTTCAAACTGGATGTCCTGTAGGTATCTCAGCAATAACATTTTCCAAAACAGAAATTTTCTTTCATTTTATTTTCTTTCCACATCCTTCCCTTAAAGAAATTTTCATTTCACTATGTAGGATACCACCATCCTTTAATATCCCAAAGATTTATAACCCAGGTGTCAGCCTTGACTCCTTTCCCCTGCTTACGCACACATTCAGTCATTCCCCAAGTCCTGTGGTATCTTTCTCCATGGCATCTATTATAGATCTCCCTCTCTCCACTCACATAGCCATTAATTACCCTACAGCAGGCTCTGATTACTTTTCACCTAGACTATTATAATAGCATTCTAATTGGACTCCTTGCCTTGACTCTTGCCCCACTTGAATCTCGTCTTGACAAAGCTGCCAAAGTCTTCTTAAAACAGAGGCCTGGTCATGTACTGCCCCTCCTCAGTGAACTCTAGTGGTTAGCTTGTTCCCTTCTGGATCAAATATGAAGTTCTTTGGCATTTAAAGCTCATTATCACCAGGCTTCTTGTCTTTCTAGTTTTATTATACATTATTGCATTTCCAGTTTTCTACAAGGCATATTGGTCTACTTGCTTGTGGAACAACATTTTATCTCTTTTCTCAGTATCTTTGAGTTGACTGTTCCCCTTGCCTGGAATGGTCTCCCTTCCAACCACTGACTCTTAGAATCTCTGAATTCCTTTAAGACTCAATTCAAGTGCCCCCCAGGGGAGAGAAGGGAAAGGGAATAAGCACTTATATAGCCCAATTATGTGCCAGGAATTGTGCTAATCCCTCTACAAATATCTCATTTGATCCTCACAAGAAGCCTGAGAGGATCTGGTTTTATTCCTATTTTATAGTTGAGGGAACTGAGGCAAGCAGAGGTTAAGTGACTTGCCCAATATGTTACTACTAAGTGCCTGAGGGTAGATTTCAACTCAAATTTTCTTAATTGCAGGCCCAGGTCTCTATCCACTGAGATCCCTAATTTTCCACAAAATGTTCCATAACTTAATGACTTAAATCTTAAATCATACATTCTAGGTTTTCTGGCACCTTCCCTATTTCAAGAAAAGAATAACAATTTTTAATGAACCTTACAAAAGAAATATCTTCTTTTTTCAGGTCAAATCTACCAGGAACAGCTGAACCATCAGGTGAAAACCATATTAAACAACAAGAGTTGTTTACTTATAATTTATCCTTAAAGATATTAGGATATTGACCTGGACGGGCCAGTTTGGTGGGACAATGCACTAGCTTTGGAGTCAGAAAGACCCAAGTTCAAATCTTGCTTCAAATACTTACTTGCTGTGTGACCCTGGGACAGTCACCTGACCCCTGTCATCCTCATTTTCCTCATTTTTAAAATGGGGATAATAATAGCACCTACCTCATAGGGTTGTTGTGATATCACATGTGATCATACCTATACAGCCCTTTGCCAACCTTTAAGCTTTATGTAAAGTTAGCTATTTATCATTTTACATATGAGGAGACTGAGGCCCATGAGGTGAGGTGACAACCTGAAACAGAGGAACAGAATATTCATTGAATGAATCAGTGAATAAACACTTGAGCTCATATTAAGTATAATGTTCTCTAGTTATAGATCATAGGCTGTGCTAGGATGGATCTACTAGTTCTAATTCTTCTAACCACTTAGAGGTTTCAGATTCAAGTTAGTTATAAAGGTCCCCTGGTCTTTATGTGACAGCAGGAAAGAAGATGGGAATGGATCTTCTTTAATGCCATTTCCACTGACAACACTATATCAGGTTCTGATCCTGAACCATTTGACTGTGTCAAGGACTTTGGTATAGAGCAGACATGTCAGACTCCTTGCTGCCCTGCAAAACTCTAAATGCTGCAAATAGCAGATTAAAACAGGAAATGTTTAGCAAAATTCATAAAAATGCAATTCCACCAAGATAATGTTAATCTGTGGTTTTCTAAAGCAATATGTGGCCAGCAGAGGTTTGCTTCTATTTAAGCATGATACCACTGGTGCAGAAGACTTCCATGCTCCCTCTTCCTACCCTCCCTGGCCCTCCACCAGCTGTGACTGTAGGATGACTGTGGGGGGGTGGGGGGTGGGGGGGGCGGAGGCTTCAGCACTTGAAAAGGAATTACCAGGTCATATCTGCACGGGAGTTGGTTGATGAGATAAACCTGCTAAGGGCTGAGCTGGAAGGAGGATCAGTGATCTTAGGGGCACTGCCATTTCCACAGTTCTGGTTTTAAGGTCCTAGGCTTTCTCCATTGTGGTTTGAAGTTTGGTCTTGGTTGAAGTGGTGGCAGTGGTTTCATTCACCTGTCAGTAAGAGCCTTAGCATTAAGAACAAGCAGAGATATTGCTGAAATCATGCAAACATTTATTGCTAAAATACCTTCCCTGATTTCTCTTGTGAGGTGATTTACTTATGGTGACATCTGGTGACAGATTGTGGAATCGCAACCATTATACCTAACAGTAAACAAATGGAGATAGACTGTTCTTAGTTCCAAACATTTGTAGGTTTAGAGCTGGCATGGACCTCAGACGTCCTCTGGTCTAACTCCCATATTGATGAGGAAATAGAGGCCTGGAAAGGTTAAATGATTTACTAAGGTCACATAAGTAATAAATGGAAGAGTTGAGATTCAAACCCAGGTCCTTTGACTTAATAAGTCAAATAAGTATTAATGATAGTTGTTTTTTAGTCACGTCTAATTCTTCCTTACCCCCATTTGGTTTTTTTGGGGGCAGAGTTACTGAAGTGCTTTGCCATTCTCTTCTCCAACTCATTTTACAGATGAGGAAACTGAGAAAAAATGAGTTAAGTGACTTGCCCAGGGTCACACAGCTAGTATCTGAGCTCAGGAAGATGAATCGTCCTCACTTCAGGCCAGAAACTCTATCCATTGTGTCTCCTAGCAGCCCTGTAAATAAATAGCATTTATATAGTGTTTTATAAGGAGTAAAGCACTTGAAATACGTTATCTCACTTGATCTTCATAACAACATTGTGAGTTAGTTGCTTTTATTTATCTTCATTTTATAGATGAGTGAACTGAGGCCAAGAGAGGTTAAAGTATTTGATCAGGTTCACACAGCTAGTAAATAACTAAAGTTTGACTCAAACCCATGTCTTCCTGACTTTTAACTCTGGCTCCATGGCTTCGAAGGGCCTTTTCTGCTCTCAATCTATGATTAATTATCCTGGCATAGAGGTGATTTTGAATAATCCAAAGTAATGCCATTGCAGTGAATGTATTGGCAGGTTCTGTCATGCTGCAAAGGCTTCAAGTGCAATCTTAGTGAAAGATCCAGGAAGTCTGGAGAGAGTCATCTCCAATAGACTGGGTACTGAGTGATAAATTATCTGGCCATGGCAATGGAGGAAAAAAAATTAAAATAGCATTTGGGCCTTCTATTTCTTGATAGTTTCTTCAATAAAGTTAGAAATAAAGAAGAAAAGGGGTCAGATCTTAATAATCATACAATCTTTAGACAATTTAAAGTTAATTATGATTTAACAATTGGGAGTTTCAAAACAAAATCTTTTGATCTTATGACTAGAAAGTCGTAATAGTACTGGAGGACCTGAGGCATATTTATATTGATATTTTCACTTTGAGGCCAGAAGAGATAAGGAAGTTATAGCCAAAGGGATGGATGGTTCACCTCTTCTTGGAGCAGCACATAAAAGATGTATTTTTGTTAGGCATCCAAAAGTCAAAAGAAACTTCTTTTTGTGGGAAATGGTCATTTTAACTTGCAGTTCTCAGATAGCAAAAAGACTACCATGAGAGTAGTTAAAGATTATGCCCCAACACTTTTATAAATAGTGGGGAGGGTAGAGAAACAGTATGATCTTCTAAATTAAATCAAAATATACCCTAATGACCTCAGTGGAAAGGTGGACATAAAGGAGAATGGAAAAAAAAACAGTTTAAAATGCATTCCAAGATGAAGAAATGAAAAAGATCAAAGACTTATGAACTACAACCTAAAACTTATGAATTAATTCTTCAAGAAGAGAGTCAGGTACTAGATATAGGGAACATTGAGTGACATTTAAAATGTCAGAATTTTCTCTTTCTCTCTCTCTCTCTCTCTCTCTCTCTCTATATATATATATGTATATGTATATGTATATGTCTGCATATACATATATACACATAAATATAGAAATATGGAAAGAAAATGGCTTCTTTCTGGTACACTAATCACTTCTTAATCATCATACAGTCAGGCTGTTCTTTCCTTGATGAAAAGACGAAAAATAATATCAAATTACAGGAAAGGGTAAGGATAAGAAGGAAATACAGCACATAGTTAAGGCAATTCCACTTTAGCATATTGAACAAATTGTTTATGCTGAAAACTCCACAACAAAATAGGAAATTAAAAGAATAAAATAAACCCCAGATATTAATATTGACTACCATACATTCCAAGGCAAATTTAGCCTATATAAATCAATCACTACAATTAAGGGTCCAAAGAACCTATAATCTCTATCAACTTGCTAGTACAAGGATCAAAATAATTGAAAAGAATCACAGAGAAATGTAATTAACTAGACATTAATTACTACCGATCTGTATGTCAACTTTCTTAAATTTACAAAATCTTTGTGAGAATGATCTATAAACTGAAGGTATTATCTTAGGTTATTAATCTTTATTTAAGTTTCTAATATTTTAAGTAATAAATTATTCATCTTTGAATCCCCAAACCATTTCAAGGGTTTTGCTCATGGGGCATTGAAAAAAATATTAGAAAAAGAATGGACTATAGTAATACACAAAGATAGGCTATAGTGACTCAACAAGGATATGACCCACATGTTGTTGAAAGTTTTAGACATTTCATAAATTGTTGAAAGCCTCATGTAAGAATGAAAGGATACCTCTCAAGTGGCATTGCAGGAATTATACCTGGCTGGTTATTTTTCCAGGTGGTTCTCAACTGAGACTCTTATGTTGTTCCTCCAGAATTGAGTCTCTCTATTTCTGGAAAAATGCAGTTAGCTTAAGATCCATTGACAAAATTCTCAGTGATGAGTCCCGGTCAGTCAAGGGGGGAAATACTTAACGGGCTTCCTACATTGGAAAAAATGAATATGGGAATATCACAAACACAGCAATTGCAGAATATATATGTACATATATATCACATGAATATCAAATCATATGAAAATCATATCAGATATGAATATGTATAATATATATATTAAATATTCAGGATAGATTTTTTTGATGAAAATGTGCGAAAGCAACAAGTAGACTTTTTCAAACAATGTTATTCAGTAGCACATACCTTTCTACTCACAGACCTGACTCTAGGCAGAAGGTGCAGGAGCCCATGTGCTGATGACTTGATTTTTTGAAGTATTTGATTTGGGGATACAAGGCTGGTTTAATGTTAGGGAAAGAACATAATCCTATTAAAAACCAAAAAGTATGAAACCGTATGATTATCTCAATAGATACCAGGAATCCTTTTTTACAAAGTACAATACTTATTTAAGCTAGAAACCTTACAATGTTTGGACAGAGGGACTTAAATTTTTTTATAAGCATCTATCTAAAATCAAAAGTAAGCATCATATACTATGGGGATAGATTAGAGAATTTGATAATAAATATGTAAGTGGAACAAGGATGCATACTCTCCCCATTATTATTTGATAAAGTTCTGGAAATGCTTGCAACAGCAAAAAGAGACAAGAAAGAAATTAAAGGTATAAAGATAGGAAAAGAGGTGATAAAACTATCCTTTTTGCTGATGACATGCTGATATATTTGAAAAATCCTCATGAATCAGCATAGGTAATAATCACAATTAATCAATCCAGTAGCACTGTAGCTACAAAGTAAATCCTCAACAGTATTGCTTTATAAGATCAACAAAATCCCAAGAAGCAATAGTGGAAAGGGAAATTCCATTCCAAATAACTACCAAATTTATGAAATATCTGGGGATCAACCTACCAAAGGACATAAATGACTTGTAAAGAAAGAATGTGCCTAATCATTAATTGTGCATGAAAATGGAAATCAAAACAACCCTAAGGTTTTTTACCTCACATTTTGCAAACTCACAAAGATGACAAAAAAAAAGGGGTAGCAGTCAAAGTTGGAGGACTTGTGGAATACTAGGCACACTAATTCATTATTGGTGAAGCTGTGAAACAGTATCATTATTTGGGAAAGCAATTAGGAAAATGTAAATAAAAAGTCTAAAATGTCCATATTCTGAACCAGAGACTCCACTACTTGGCTTATACCTCAAGGAAGCCATCAAAAAGAAGAAAGTTCCAACGTAGCCCAAAATATTTAAAGCACCATTTTTTGTGACTGCAATTGATTAAAAAAAAAGTAAGTGCCCATCAGCTGGAGAATGACTAAACATATCATGCTGCATGAATGTAATATAATATTACTATACTATAAGAAATTATACATATATATGTGTGTATATGTATATAATGAATACAGAGATGCATGGAAAGATCTATGTAAACTGATGCATAATAAAGAAGCAGAACCAAGAAAACAATATGTACAATAACTAAAATGTGAATGGAAAGAACAACCACTTAAGAAAAAGTCAATAGTGAATGTAACAAAAGTATAAAGTTCAAGCATGACTCAAATGAAGATATATGAGAAGACAATCCCTACCCACCCCATTGTGGAGGTGGGATGTCTATAGATGTTTTCAGAGATGTTAAATGTATTGATAAGTTGGGATGAATTTTTTTCCTCTTAGTTTTTTTGTCTTTAAAAAATACTACTTGTTATATGCAATGGTTCTTTGTGAAGGGGAAGGAGAGGGATACTTAGGGAAAATATGATAGTGTAAAGTACAGATGATATCTCTAAAAAATTATTTTTAGAATATTTGATTTGATTGAGCAAAAGGCTACCTTAAAGTCTCTTCATCAAGATGTCTCTCATGCATACATTAAAATCATACAAGGTTCCTGCAAAATGCTACAATGAAGATAATTTTGGTGATGCTCTCATTACTATCAAGCAATGTGCTTATCTAAGGTGTTTTCTCCCTGAAATGGGGAGTATCCAGTGCAGAGCACAAATAGAAGAGGGATTTCTTATGTATGGTGAGGTCTTCCAGTTGCTTTTCCTTGTTCCTTGCCTACTGGTTCATGTTTTGAAAAAAAAGGCGAAGGGATGTTCCTATATTATGAAAACTTCTCTGGTTCTCAAACAATGTAGCCCTTCATGAATCCTTTGTAGTCCTGAAACATACACTGAAAACGAGCTAACCTAGCCACTTAAACAGGCATTGAAGTATGGGTAGTCAATTTATCTACCAACAGGCAGTAACTCCTTCAGCCTCCTATGTAGTCTAGCTCCTACCACCTCTAATCAGTCCTAGGATTACTGACAATGTATTTCTTCTAGTACCTTCAATCTCCTTGAGCTTCTCTAATTATAATGTGAATATGCTTTGATTTTAATGTCAAAGCCAAGATTCCATGAGTAGACTCATCTGTTCCAAGGCATTCCTGATATTTTTTGTTTCATTTTTTAGTATAATTTTACATAGTATTTTTTTAAATTTTAGTATATTTAAAATGAGTTACAAATTTTCTCCCCATTTTTCCCTACCCACCATCCCAAAACAGCTATCCCACTGAATATCCCCTCCCCCAATCTTCTCTCTTCCATATCTTCCCCCATCAGTCCTCCAAATTTCCAGTAGGTTGACTAATTCCATTTTGCCTTCCTGTTCTTCCTCTCCATTGTAACAATTTTCCCTTGCCTCTTTTATATGAGATAATTTTCCCTATTCTGTCTCTCCCCATCTCCTCTCATTGTATTCCTCTCTCACCTCTTAATTTCACCTTTTAGGTATCATCTCTTCCTATTCATTTGGTCCTGTGCCCTCTATCTATGTATACCTGTAGACACACACACTCACATATGTATTCATATGCCCATATATCCTCCTATATAGACACGTATATGTATGTATGTGTGTGTGTATATATATATATATATTATATATATATATATATATATATATATATATATATATATATATATATTTACACACATTTCTATTCCCTTCAACTATTCTCATACTGAGAAAAGTTTCATAAGTTACAATTATTATTTTTCCATGTAGGAATACAAGTAGTTCAAATTTGATAAGTTCCTTATGATTTCTTTTCTCTGTTTGCCTTCTCATGCTTCTCCTGCATCTGAATGTCAAATGTTCTATTCAACTCTGGTGTTTTCATCAAGAATACTTGAAAGTCCTCTATTCCACTGAATGACCATATTTTTCCCTGAAACATGATACTCAGTTTTTCTGAGAAGATTCTTAGTTTTAATCCCAGCTCCTTTGACCTCCAGAATATCATATTCCAAGCCCTTTGATCCCTCAGTGTAGAAGCTGCCAGGTCTTGAGTTATCCTGATTGTGTTTCCACAATATTCAAATTGTTTCTTTCTGGCTGCTTGTAATATTTTCTCCTTGATCTGGGAACTCCGGAACCTGGCTATAATATTCCTAGGAGTTTTATTTTTGGGGATCTTTTTCAGGAGGTGATTGGTGGATTCTTTCAACCTCTATTTTGCCCTCTGGATCTAAAACATCAGGGCAATTTTCCTTGAAAATTTCTTGAAGGATGATTTCTAGGTTCTTTTTTTTTTCATCATGGCTTTCAGGTAGTCCATTAATTTTTAAATTATCTCTCCTGGATCTATTTTCCAGGTCATTAGTTTTTCCAATGAGATATCTCCCATTACCTTCTATTTTTTCATTTGTTTGTATCTGTTTAATAGTATCTGGATTTCTCATCAAGTTACTGGCTTCCATTTGCTCCAATCTAATTCTGAAGTAATGATTCTCTTCAGTGAGCTTTTGAGATTCTTTTTCCATCTGGAAAATTTGGCTTTTTAAGGGATTCTTCGCCTCACTGCCTTTTTGGACCTCTTTTGCCATCTGAGTTAGTCTATTCTGTAAGGTGTTATTGTCTTCAGTCAGGTTGTTGACTCTCATTTCATAATTTTCTTGCATTGTTCTCATTCCTCTTCCCAATTTTTCCTCTATTTCTCTTATTTGATTTTCTAAATCCTTTTAAAGGTCCTCTATGGCCTGTAATCAGTTCATATTTTTCTTGGAAGCTTTTGGTGTAGGAGTTCTGACTTCATTGTCTTCCTCCTGTTCCATGCTTTGATCCTTTTTGTCCTCAAAATAGGAGTGTAAAGTTGGATTGCTCTTTTTGCTTTGCTTCCTTTGCTTGCTTAGGTTGCCACTAAATTACTTGACTTTTGAGCCTTTTGACACAGTAGAACTCTGCTACCAGAAATGGGAGCTTTTTCTCAAATGCTGAGGTTTTCTCAGCTGCTGGAGCTATTAATTGGTTGCCTTCTCTGAAGCCTTCACAGGGCTCTGGAAAACTGTTCACACACCCCAGGACCTCCACCCTAGACAGTGATCCAGATCCAAGTAGGTTAAAGCAAGAGCAATTACCCCTTAGGCTGGTTGTTTGGTCCCCCTAAAGTTTGTATACCAGGAGCTCTGAAGCAACCACACGGTGAGCAACTGCACATCCATGGAGCCTCAGCTGCTTCTCACCCCAGGGGCATAAACCAGACTACACTTCTGAATTCCCAGGTATCCAAAGTCCACATTGCACTGACCTCTCACTTTGTCCTTAGCATCTATGGGTTGATAATTCTGGAAACTGCCACAGCTGCTGCTTATCTGAAGTCCCTCCAGCCAGTGGCTAGTCAGACCATCCTGAGGTTAAAAGCTCGGGCTCCCTGGGTGCTGGGCTTGGCTCCCAGAGTGCTAAGTTGGCTGCTTCCTGCTGGCCTGCCAGGCTGTCCTCAGCAGGAGGTTAGCTTCTCAGTGTCATTTTGTGGGTTATGTAGCTCCAAAGTTTGTCCAGAGTCATTTTTTTACATGAATTGGAGGAGGTGGGAGCTGGAGCTGTGCTGAAGTCCTGTTTCTACTCTGCCATCTTGACTGTGCTCCCCCTGACATTTTGTTTGAAGAAATTATTGAAGGGTGGTATTGGTCTTTGCCCTTGGGGATTCTGAAAAATTTTTTAAATTAAATTTTCTTTTCAAATGCTTTTTAAAATTATTTTTCAAACTTTCTTTTGGTTTACAATATTCAGTTCCACAAGCTTTTGAGTTCCAAATTTTCTCCCTCTTCCTCTCCTTCCCCTATCCCCCCCATGGTAGCATGCAGTCCAATATAGGTTCTACAAATACCTTCACATTAAACACTAGTTAAGTTTTAAAGAAGGATTATACCCAATGGAATGGACAGTGAGAAAGAAGAAACAAAACAAAACAAAAAAGAAAGAAAACAAGTAGTTTGTTTTAATCTACATTCAGACTCTGCAGTTCTTTCTCTGGATGTTGATAGCCCCCTCCATCATGAGTTTTTTGGAGTTGTCCTATAGCTTTACATTGCTGAGAGCAGCCCAGTCTATCACAGTTAGTCATCACAGATATGATGTGTCTTAATAGTGTACAGTGTTCTCCTGGTTCTGCTCTCCTCACTCAGCATCAGTTTATATAAGTCTCTCCAGGTTATTATGAAGTCTGTCTGCTCCTTATTTCTTATAACACAATAGTATTCAATTACATTCACATACCACAACTTGTTTAGTCATTCCCCAATTGATGGGCATCCCCTTGATTTCCAATTCTTTGCCACCACAAAAAGAGCTGCTATAAATGTTTTTGTACATAAGGATCCTCTTCCCACTTGTATGATCTCTTTGGGATACAGCCCTAGAAGTGGTATTTAAAATGCTTTTTGAAAGAATCCCAGGGTCAGCTGATAGTATAAATTCTCAAACACAAAAGGGGAATGTACTTGCCAAAAGACCATGCTTATCCAAATGGACTGCAGGCACTGATGTAGGGAAACTTTGGCTTAATTTAATGATAACTCCCCATGTACCAGTTACAAGTTTCTAAGTGATGCTGAGCCAACTACATCAATGAACAGGCTGACCATCCTTAATATCATTTTAAAAAGGGATAATGGCATCATAACCATTGACTGTGTAAGATCTGTATTGCTCAGGAGCTATGTTTTCGACAAATTGTAATTTCTTTCTTACTAAAAAAGCAAAAAGGGAAATCACATGTAACTTTCTTGGGGCCTATTTGAGATTTCCTTTTACTGTGATGTCTTGCCTAGATGTTATTATTAAAATGGATACATGTGCATGAGAAGAGTAAGATCTTGCTTTGACACGTTGGTGATATCAGTCTAATGAAACTAACTTCTCAAACTACCTGAATGTGGATGAAACAACTACCTTAAAAACTTACAGTTTATCTAGCTAATTTGAAGAAAATATATTTTAGATGTTTATCAGACTATACACATTTCCATCTGAAAGGATTCCACATCAAAGGGTGCCACATACCATGTGATTTTCTGCCCTTGGATTGTGTCCATCACCCATCTTCACAGAAATGTTCATGTTAATGGGCTTGTTCTCCTGCTGGGTGTTTCTCTCACATGCAAGAAACTTCTGCTGCAGATCCATGGAATTAGCAGAGGAAAGAAATGGTGGGTAAATCAAATAGTTGTTTGAGGAGCATCTTATAAAGTCAAAATGCAAGGGACCACTTGCATAGGTCATCTCCACATGTCCTGTGACTGAACACACAGCAAGATTCATTTGATGTTTCTTCCTTGACACGGTCATCCAGTGTGAAGGACAATGGTTGAGGCTTTGGAATTAAGTCCTAAAACAAGCTCTGCCATTGACTGACTATAATTATATTTATACAATATTACAATTTTTGAGGGGGGAAGGCAGGGCAATTGGGGGTAAGTGACTTGCCCAAGGTCCCACAGTTAGTAAGTGTTAAGTGTCTGAAACCAGATTAAACTCAGGTCCTCCTGACTCCAGGGCCAGTGCTCTATTCACTGCACCACCTAGCTGCCCCTAAAATATATATAAAATATTAAAAACCCAGGTTCATAGAGGCCGAATTAGGAACCCTTGAGCTAGAATCTGACCCACTGGAGAACACTAGTGCTTCTTTATTTTTGGTGTAATTTTACATTTTTTTGGAAAACAAATAAACAACCCCCCCCCCCCAGAATAAGTTTTAAAGCTTTTGTTCAGTGAAATAGACTTTCCAGTCCTTGTGGGGCTGCGGCATTTTTACCCAAAGCTGCTTCATCAGCAGGTTTTGACCTAGAATATTTTCAGGGCTTAAGGATTATATTTTTCTATTTTTTCAATAAGATTTTCAGTAAAGTTGAGTTCACGTTAGTAAACTGTGGACACTCTTTAAAGAATTAATTTGCACTTAAACTCATGGGGAAAGTTCAACTGTGTGGGATATCTCACTGTGGAACTCCAAAGAATTAGAAGGCAAAGACCAGAAGTGCTCCTTGCTTGAAGCAACACTTCAGAGGTAGCTCTCCACTGGCTTTGCTTGGACCTGGGAGGATGAGCTACTTTAGTGGCTGCTTCCCATCTGTGCAAAGAACATGACTTTTAATCCTGTTAGAGAACTTTGTATTGGGAAAGACGTTTTCAGCAAAACAGACAATGGTTTGTGTCTGCTTTGGTGTGGTTTCAAACCGGAAATCATCATCACAGTTGATTCATGAAAAGTGTCTTACCGCTTTACATCTTTCCAGTTAGAGAACTGGATCTTTGTCTCATGTCTGCTACTGCTTTATCTGGGGATTTTTAGAAAGGCGTTTCTTTCCTGTGTAACTTTGTAGTTCCTCTTTGTGGAAAATGGAGTCGCCTGCCTCTTACTGCCAGCAAAGTGAATGACACTATGGTGAAGTTGTTGTTGAATTGTTTCTGTAGTGACCCCATTTGGGATTTCCTTGGCAGAGATACTGGAACAGTTTGCCATTTGCTTCTTCAGCTCATTTTACCAATGCGGAAACTGAGGTAGGCAGGGTTAAGTGGCTTGCCCGAGGTCACACAGCTAGTTAAGTGTATGAAGCTGGATTTGAACTCATGAGATTGAATCTTCCTGATTCTAAGCCCAGTGCTCTATCCTCTGCACCACCTATGGTGGAGTTATTGCTTCTGGTTCATCCTTCCTCACCTCCTCCCTGAAGTCTCCAGAAAGCTAATGTGCTATTCTGAACAAATATCATTAATATCATTTTGATAATAATTATTTTTAATTAATCTCAATAGGATTAATATACACTCAATAGTCTATTTTAAGTGTGAATTCCATAGCTGGAGTTCCAGGGACTGCTGCATTTTTCCCCTAAAATCCATCCATGTAAGGTCACATGGCCCCAGATGACTTCAGAGACAAAATGCTCCTGTGCATTGAGTTTTGCAGGCATATATGGCCTTCTATATTTTCCTAAAGTGGAATATCTAAGTGAAATAGTCAAAGGGATTCGAAATCTTAGTCCCTGTATAGCACCTCAGATCAATTTTAAAATACATAGAAGACTGAGGCCTTATAAAGTCAGAGTGCATTCTGTAAGCCAAATCGGGTTCCCTAATGTCTAGGTTTGTTTTGCATATAGAAATTTACTACCCAAGAATTCTTTGAAACCTTATTATTGAGAATATAGAAGAATACAGAAAGGATATATGACCTTATCAGTATGTAATGCCTAAGGAATATCTATATAATTAGCCCCATTTTATAGATGAGGAAAGTGAAACTCAATATTCAGTAGCTTGCTTAGACCCATATAGCTAGCAAGTGGCAGAGGTGCCATTTTAACTCGAACTTTTACTGAACTTGAAACTTTACTGGAGCTCAGTTTAGGACTCCACCCACTACTCCAAGTTTACAGTTGGAATTAGGAAGACTTAACTGTGTGATGATGGATAACTCTTGCCTCATTTTCCTTTTTTTTTTAATATTTTATTTATTTATTTTTAGTTTTCAACATTCATTTCCACAATATTTTGAGTTACAAATTTTCTCCCGATCTTTCCCCTACCCCCACCCCAAGATAGAAGCCT
Source organism: Gymnobelideus leadbeateri (assembly GCA_011680675.1). Taxonomy (NCBI): domain Eukaryota; kingdom Metazoa; phylum Chordata; class Mammalia; order Diprotodontia; family Petauridae; genus Gymnobelideus; species Gymnobelideus leadbeateri. Next base: position 418,227 of record WOXC01011865.1, on the reverse strand, counting down.
ATTGAATGCCCCTTCCCCCACTCTGCTCTCTCTTATATCCTCCCCCATTCCCCCACAACTTTCTAGTAGGGCAAGATGGATTTTTAAACCCCAATGCTGTACATCTTATTTCCCAGTTGCATGTAAAAAATTAACATTTGTTTTCAAAACTAGATTCTTTCCTTTCTTCCCTCCTCACCCACCCCCACTGGAAAGACAAGCAATCTATAGGTTGTACATGTGTAGTTACACGAAACTTTTCCATAGTAGTTATATTGTAAAAGACTAACTTTATTTCCCTTCATCCTATCCTGCACCCCCACTTATTCTATTTTCTCCTTTGACCCTATCCCTTTTCAAAAGTGTTTGCTCCTAATTACCCTCTCCCCAAATCTGCCCTCCCTTCTATCACCCCCCTCTTATCCCCTTCCCCCCTACTTTCCTATAGGGTACGATACACAATTGAGTGTATGTCATTCCCTCCTTAAGCCAAATTCAATGTGAGTAAGGTTGACCCATTCCCTTTCACCTTCCTGCTCTTCTCCTGCATTGTAACAGTTTTCTTTTGCCTCTTTTATATGACATAATTTACCTTATTCTATCTCTCCCTTTCTTCTTCTCTCATTATATTCCTCTCTCACCCCTTAATTTTATTTTTTAGATATCATCCCTTCCTATTCAACTGATCCTGTGCCTCTCTCTATGTACATACATATACACACACTCACATCTGTATTTATACATACATATACCCTCCTATACATTCATATATGTCATATATATACACATATATGTGTTTGTGTGTGTGTATACAGACACACACACATTTATATTCCCTCCAATTATCCTCATACTAAGAAAAGTTTTATGAGTTACAATTATTGTTTTTCCATGTAGGAATATAAATAGTTCGATTTTAATAAGTTACTTATGATTTCTTTTTCCTGTTTACCTTCTAATGCTTCTCTTGCTTCTTGTATTTGAAAGTCAAATTTTGTGTTCAGCTCTGTTTTTTTTCATCAAGAATGCTTGAAAGTCCTCTATTTCATTCAATGTCCATATTTTCCCCTGGAACACCAAACTCAGTTTTATTGGGTAGGTGATTCTTGGTTTTAATCCTAGTTCCTTTGACCTCTGGAATATCATATTCCAAGCCCTTCTATCCCTTAATGTAGAAGCTCCTAGATCTTGTGTTATCCTGATTGTGTTTCCACAATACTCAAATTGTTTCTTCCTGACTGCTTGCAGTATTTTATCCTTGACCTGGAAACTTTTGGCTATGATATTCCTAGGAGTTTTCTTTTTGGGATCTTTTTAAAGAGGTCATCAGTGAATTCTTTCAATTTCTATTTTTCCCTCTTGTTCAAGAATATCAGGACAATTTTCCTTGAGAATTTCTTGAAGGATAATTTCTAGGCTCTTTTTTGATCATGGCCTTTAGGTAGTCCAATAACTTTTAAATTATCTCTCCTGGATCTGTTTACAGGTCAGTATTTTTTTTTCAATGAGATATTTCACATTGCCTTCTATTTTTTAATTTGTTTGGATCTGTGCTACAGTATCTTGATTTCTCATAGTCATTAGCTTCCATTTGCTCTGATCTAATTTTGAAGGAATTATTCTCTTCAATGAATTTTTGAAATTCCTTTTCCATCTGGAAAATTTGGCTTTTTAAGGCATTCTTCTTCTTATTGGCTTTTTGGGCCTCTTTTACCATTTGAGTTAGTCTATTTTTAAGGTATTATTATCTTCAATGTATTTTTGGGTCTCCTTTAGCAGGGTATTGACTTTCTTTTCATGATTTCCTTGCATCATTCGCATTTCTCTTTCCAATTTTTCCTCTACTTTTATTACTTTATTTTCAAAATCCTTTTTAAAGTCCTCTATGGCCTGTAATCAGTTCATATTTTTCTTGGAAGCTCTTGATACAGGTGTTTTGACTTTGTTGTTTTCTTCTGGTTCCATGCTTTGATCCTTTTTGTCCCCCAAAAAAGAATTCTATGGTCTGTTTGTGCTTTCTCTGCTCACTCATATTGCCAGCCACTTACTTGACTTTTGAGCTCTTTGCCATGGTAGAGCCTGCTTCAGGAGTGGAGAGAGCTGTGTCCCAAAGTTCTGTTGTTTTGCATGGTTGTCAGAGTTATTGTCAGAGGTCTGAGGAAGGCACCCTCTCTACAACCACCACGAGCTCTCACACACTGGCCACACACCCCAAGACTACCACTCAAGCCTGTGACCCAGATCCAAGTAGGTCAAAGCAAGAGCCATTACCCTCTGAATAGTCACTTGGTCCCCCTATGATCTGTAGTCTAGGAGCTCTGGAGGGAGCCATGGGACAGCGGCTGCAGCTACCACGCTTCTGCCACCTCTCACCCCAGGGGCAGGGGCCAGACTGCACTCTTCCATCACCCAGTTACAACAGAGTTCCCTGCTGACCTTTCACTTTCTCTTTGGTGTTTATGGGTTGAGAAGTCTGGAAACTGCCACAGCTGCTGGAGATTCACTTTCCTGAAGTCTGCTGGTCGTGGCTGCCCCAGGTCTGGGCCCATGTACATCATTCAGGACTGCACTCAACTCCCAGCATGGTACAATAGACCCTTCCTTGTGGCTTGCCAGGATGCCTTCAGCAGGAGATTTGGTTCTCTCTGTCACTTTGTGGATTCTGCAGCTCTAAAATTTGTTTAGAGTCATATTTTACAGGTATTGGAGGTGATTGGAGTGGGAGGTTAAGCAAGTTCCTGCTTTTACTCTGCCATCTTGGCTCTTCCCCCCTTTTCCTCAGTTTTCTTATCAGTCAAGCAAGTGTGTTAGATTAGATCATCTATGAATTTTCTTCAATTTTTAACCCTTGAAGACACTAAAACAAAGATGGGTACATTGAGAAAAGGTCTTTAAATCTCTCAACTTGATAGCCAATAATCATTCTTATTGATTAGTAAGTCAATCATACTTGCCTGATTCCACTGATTATTTCCACATAAACACAGAACTAAATGATAAAGATAGTTTCAGAGGGCCTTACTCTTATGGGGCCAGCGAATCCAACCCTCCTCCTTTTTATGTTATTAGATTAGAACCTGGGGACCAGAGAAATTGAGTGCCTTTCCTAGGTCACACCAGCTGTATCAAAGATAGAATCTGGACATAGTTCTTCTGAAATCGAATCCAGTGATCTTCCCACTGTAGCCTGTAGTTTAAGTATTGTAAACAGTGTAATAAATGATGATTAACTCAGTGATATTGGAGTAGGGTTTCTGGGAGATTAGATGTGGTTTAAATATAATACCTTAATAGCATTTTTTGGTTGTGGAAACACCATGCAATCCTTGCTTATCCTTGTTAAACACTTTCCCTGCATCTTGTAGGTTTTATTCCACAATATGGTCTAACCTTCCTTCCTAACCTTATGTTCTATTGCTGTCCTATGTGAAGCTTCTCTTTAAACTGGAATGCCCTCTTTATTGCTCTAACTTCCCTTCACTCCCCTCCATCAAACAGATGTATAACCTTGCACATTTAAATTTTTAGTTGTGATTTGTTCTGCCTGCAATATCCTCTCCTTGTTTCTCAGTTTCCTTATATCTTACTCATCTCAAGGCTTAACTTTCCCTGTGAAGATCACAGTGATCTTTCTCTAGCCTCCCTACTTAATTTATTGTATGTACCATTAATTTGGTATTTATTATATGGAATTGTTTGGGGCTGTAGGGTATGTAGAAGTGACCTGGGCCTATCGTTTAACTGATAGAGTGAACATTTTCATGAGGAAATTTTCTCTATCAATGCAGATCATCATCTTCTCTGCAGATCAGAGAGTTTCCTGGCTAAGAGATTGGAGCAACCTCACCCTGTTAGCATGTGTTAGGGGCCAGGCTTGAATCTAGGTCTGTCTACACTGCCTCTTTAGCTGTCTACACTGCCTCTCATATTTTGCTATACTACCTGGTAAGGGCAGTTCTCTTTTTTAATGTATAAATTGTAGCAAATTAGGTGCACTTAACTAATGGGAATCCTTTACCTATGCTGTCCCAAGAAATTTCCTTCCCTTCTCCAGTCAAAGCTTTAATTTTCTTTTCTGCCCTCCCTCCCTGTTCTCTCCTGGCTTCATCCTAGGACAATTGTCTCCAATTCAGTGCTCTGTTTCTTACCTAGGTCAGACCAGGGCAGAATGGGTAGCAACTCTACTGGAAGTGTCTAGGCTGGTGATGAAGTGGTGGTCAAACACTGTGATAAAAGGCTAAGGTTATCCCAATTCATATTTTCCTCTGAGGTGGAGATAAATCTTAATTACATTTTTTTTTCTATAGTAGAGGAAAGTTGAACTAGAGAAGATGGGAAGCTCACACAGTAGTATATCTACTATGCCACTTAATAATTTATCCTCCAGATCCTAATTTAAAAAAAGACATACAATGGATGGTGTGTGTATGTATATGTGTGTGTGTATGTATGCAAGTGGGCATGCATGTGTATGTATGTATCTGTGTGTAAAGGGATATGTTATTTGTTCCTCCTCTGCTTCCCACCCTTACCCTACACTTGTTGTTAATAGTAAAAACCTTTAGAAATAGAGAGGAAAAACCCTACTTAAGAAGTCAATGTTCTAAATTTGGGAATAAAAGGGGAAAGGAAAGGAATTAAACAGAGTATCATTTGGAGCTGAAGCCAGATTCTTCTGGTTCACCATAATTACTTGACCTGACCTTAAAAAACAAACAAACCCTGTTTCCAATCTTTATCCTCTTCTAGATCCTACCCATCTAGAGCCATATTTTCAGAACATAATCCTAGGCCATAGAAACTATCTACCACCAGTTTGGAATTAGGGCTGAGAGGGGGAAATGTACATCCTTACATTTTTGTAGCATTTTTAAGGCCATATAGAATGCTATGCTACTTATAAGGTATAATTGACTTCATTGATGAAGCTAATATATTTTTCAGCTTGGAAGGGTAACATTTTGAAAATGGAAGAGTTTTCTCTCTGCTCACTCTGACCTTTGATCTGTGAATATAAAGCTTCTACTAGTATTTTTGTCTTTACATTTGTTTTCTCTCTCTCATTCTCCCTCTCCCTCTCTCTCTCTCTCATTTTCCCTTTCCTTCTCTCTTCATATATATATATATATATATATATATATATATATATATACATATATACATATATATTTATATAATTTCCTCTTTGACATAATATTTTTATTATGGTATTTGTCAAAAATATTCCCATCTGTGAATCTGTTTTAGACTTTGGAGTCCCTTACTTAATGTACTAGTTCCATAAATCATATTTTGTAATACATTTGGCACAGCTCTATTTGCAATTGGTATACAACAAATGTTTGGTTGTTTCTATTTACTATTTTTATCTTGAGAGATAAGTGAAACATCCTCAACAAAGCAGTTTTCCCATAAAACCTTTTCACAGTGGTTTAGAAAGATTAATTTGTATTTTGCAAGTTCTCCAGTAACGTATTGTATCCCTCTGTTGACGTGCTTTAGTACCAATAGGATATAATTGCTACTTTCAATATTAAACCTACTATAAAATTAGAATTTTATTGGGTCTTCTTACCAGTTATTGCCAAATAGCCTTTTTAAAAAATCCACAAGATGAATGAGTTCTGAGAATTATCTTTTTTTGCTTTAGATGGGGGAAGGCAAGACAATTGGGGTTAAGTGATTTGCCCAAGAACACACAGCTAGTTAGTTGTGTCAAGTGTTTGAGATTGGATTTTAATCCAGGGCCTGTACTCTATTCACTGCTCCACCTAGCTGCCACTGAGAATCATCTAATTATAGTTGGAAGAAACAGTTAAGTAATAAGCAGTGAAAGGCAGTTCAGAAATTAGAAATGAAACAGGTATCCCAAGACCAAAGTGTACTTTGCTAGGTATTAATATTCAATCAATAAAACCATATTAGAAAAAGGAAAGAACACAACGATTACTAATATGTTCAGTAGGTACTAAAGGTGGGAGAGAAGCCAAAGGAATATAGGATTAGTAACAACACTGGCTAGAGGCTGACAGGGAGATGGTAAGAATTCCCAAGAGAGTATGGGATGGGAGTTTGACTTATCAAGGCTACTAAATGGATTCAATGAAATCCCATTGCAGAAATCACTCTTCTAATTACTTTTATTTTTACTTTTTGGAGGGCAGTTGGGGTTAAGTGGCTTGCCCAAGGTCACATGGCTAGTTTTTGTGTTAAGTGTCTGATGCCAGATTTGAACTCAGGTCCTCCTGACTCCAGGGCCAGTGCTCTATTCACTGTACCACCTAGCTGCCCCTTATCTAATAAGCTTTTAGAAATTCTTATGATAGTTGGAACAAGACAGTGATGCAAGCTTCATTCAAAAAAACCAAGATAGTCATCAGGACTCAAAAGAACTTTTGGGTAGTTATGGCAATATTAAATTCTGACCACACCAAGTGTTAAAAACAGAGTTCCAGGAGCCAAGATGGTGGAGCAGAAACAGGACTTCTGTGTGGCTCCCACTTCCACCTTCTCTAACACATGTAAAAACTAACTTCCCCCTGAAGACAGCCCAGCAGAGCCCAGTCCAGCATGAACCCAAGGTTTTAGCCTCAAGGCAACCTGACCAGCTGCGCCTAGTGGGACTTCAGGAGAGTAGATCACTAGCAGCTGTGTCAGTTTCCAGAATTATCAACCAATACATGCCAAAGACAAAGTGAGAGATCAGTGGACTTTGGGAACAAGGAGTCTGGACTCTGCCCCGAGAGCAAGAAGCAGCTGAGGCATGGTGGCCACAGCCACATGGCTGCTTCAGAGCTCCTGGCCTGCAGATTGTAGGGGGACCAAGTGACCAGTCTGAGGGGTTATTGCTCTTGCATTAACCTGCTTGGATCTGGATTGCTTCTAGGGTGGAGGTCCTGGGGCACATGACCAGTGAGTCAAAGCATGTGGAGGCTTCAGAGAGGGCAGCCAACTAATATCTCCAGCAGCTGAGCAAACCCCAGCAATTTGGAACAAAGCTCTCCTCTCTGGAAGCGGAGCTCTACTGTGCAAAAAGCTTAAAAGTCAAGTAATTGAGTGGTGACATGAGCAAGCAAAGGAAGCAAAGCAAGCTTAGCAATCTGATTTTAGACTCCAATTTTTGGGAAAAAAACGATCAAAGCAAGGAACAGGAGGAAGACAACAAAGTCAGAACTCCTGCATTAAAACCTTCCAAGAAAAATATGAACTGATTACAGGCCATGGAGGAGCTTAAGAAGTATTTTGAAAACCAAGTAAGAGAAGTGGAGGAAAACTTGGGAAGAGAAATGAGAACAATGCAAGAAAATCATGGAAAGAGAGTTAGCAACATGAATGAAGAAAATAATATCTTAAAAAATAGATTAACTCAAATGGCAAAAGAGGCTCAAAAAGCCAATGAGGAGAAGAATGCCTTAAAAAAACTCAATTTGCCAGATGGAAAAAAGAATCTCAAAAGCTCACTGAAGAGAATCATTCCTTCAGAATTAGATTGAAGCAAATGGAAGCTAGTGACTTTATGAGAAATCAAGATACTATTAAACAGCAGTGAATAGAACACCGGCCCTGGAGTCAGGAGGACCTGAGTTCAAATCCAGTCTCAGACACTTAATACAAAAACTAGCCATGTGACCTTGGGCAAGTCACTTAATCCCAATTGCCCTCCAAAAAGCAAAAAAAAAAAAAGATTAAACAGATCCAAACAAATTAAAAAATAGAAGGTAATGGGAAATATCTCATTGGAAAAACCACTGACCTGGAAAATAGATCCAGGAGAGATAATTTAAAAATTATTGGACTACCTGAAAGCCATGATCAAAAAAAGAACCTAGAAATCATCCCTTAAGAAATTCTCAAGGAATGCTGCCCTGATGTTTTAGAACTAGAGGGCAAAATAGAGGTTGAAAGAATCTACCAATCACCTCCTGAAAAAAGATCCCTAAATGAAAACTCCTAGGAATATTATAGCCAGTTTGTGGAGTCCCAGATCAAGGATAAAATATTACAAGTAGCCAGGAAGAAACAATTTAAATATTGTGGAAACATAATCAGGATAACACAGGACCTGGCAGCTTCTACACTGAGGGATCAAAGGGCTTAGAATATGATATTCTGGAGGTCAAAGGAGATGGGATTAAAACCAAGAATCACCTACCCAGCAAAACTAAGTATCAAGTTTCAGGGGAAAATATGGTCATTCAATGGAATAGAGGACATTCAAGCATTAGTGATGAAAAAAACAGAGTTGAATATAAAATTTAACATTCAGATACAAGAAACAAGGGAAGCATGAGAAGGTAAACAGGGCAAATAAATTATAAAGAACTTATCAAAGTTGAACTATATACATCCCTAAAAGTAAAACATTCATTGTAACTTATGAAACTTTTCTCAGTATGAAAATAGTTGAAGGGAATATAAATGTGTGTGTGTGTATATGTATGTATGTGAGTGTGTGTATGTATGTGTGTGTATATATGTATGTGTGTGTGCATGTGTGTATACATACATATATGTCTATATAGGAAGGTATATGGGCGTATGAATACCTATGTGAGTGTGTGTATACGTGTGTACAAGTATATATAGGCAGAGTGCACAGGACCAATTGAATAGCAAGGGATGATACTTAAAAGGGGGAAATTGAGAGTTGAGAGAGGAATATAATGAAAGGAGATGGGGAGAGACAGAATGGGGTAAATTACCTCATATAAAAGAGGCAAGGGAAAACTGTTACAATGGAGGGGAAGAACAGGAAGGCAAAAGGGTATGGGTCAACCTTACTCTCATTGAATTTTGCTTAGGGAAGGAATGACATACACACTAAATAGGGTATCTCACCCTACAGGAGAGTGAGGGGAAGGGGAAGAGAGGGGGTATAATGGAGGGGAGGGCAGGTTGGGGGAGAGGGAAGATTAGAAGGGAGGGAAGTTGGAAGCACACAGTTTTGAAAATGGACAGGGTCAAAGTAGAGAACAGAACAAGTAGGGAAAGGATAGGATGGAGGGAAATATAGTCAGTCTTTCACAATGTATCCACTGTGGAAATGTTTTGCATAGCTTCACATGTACAACCTATATTGAATTGTTTATCTTCCCAGTAATAGTTGGTGACAACAGAGGAAGGAAAAGAATCTGGAATTCAAAGTTCTAAAATCAAATGTTTAAAAAATATACATAGTATTATTTTTTACATGCAACTGGGAAATAAGATATATAGGCTTTGAGATCCATCTTACCCTACTGGAAATTTGGAGGGGATCTGGGGGAGGATAGGGGAGAGCATATTGGAGGAGGGGGTATTCAGTGGAATTGCTGTTTTGGATTATTGTGTAGGAGAAAGATGGGGACAAAATTTATAACTCAAAATCTTGTGGAAATGTATGATGTAAACTAAAAATAAACATAAAAAATAATTCAAAAAAATAATGAAGCGTATAAGTGCTCCCTAAAAAACAAAAACAAAAACAAACATCCAAAGAGTTCCAACTAGGAAGAATGCTTTCCAGATAGTTTGGTGCCATCCTGGGTATAGTTAAGCTCCCCTGCTCCTACTAAACTTAGAAAGAAATCAGAGGATCAAGGGATTTAGAACTGCAAGAGATCTTAGAGGTCATTTTGTTCAAGCTCTTATTTTGCAGTTGAGGAAACTGAGGCCCAGGAGGTTAAGTCATTTAGCAAAGGTCATAGAGGCAACAAGGGACACTCCAGTTCCAGGATTTGAACCCAGGTCCCCTGATTCTAAATTCATCACTCTTACTATTTTTTCCATGTTACATCAGAGTCCCAACTTACCCCCAGCCTAATCAGCAGCTTCACTTGTGGAATAGACCATCCTTATTCACTGAATGTATTCCCCAAAGAGGCTTTCCCAAGTGGTGTAATACAAGGGAGAACTGCCAGAAAAGTCCTACACACAAAAAAAATATTTTCCTCAGTAACACATATTTCACCATTATAAACCCATTCTTTTGAATTGATCATTATGATCTTTAGTCTTTTGTTTTGTTGTATAGGACCTACTGGGTGTTTTGATACAGTAAGTCTCTAATAACTTTGTGGGAATAAATCTTTTAGGTGTCTCTGAGAGACTAAATATCTTGGGAAAAGCCCAATTATTAAGACAAAGGAGTAATTCAGACTGGGGTGAAAGCAACAGAATGATGGAGAGAGGGAGGAAGGGCTTAAACTACCGTCAAATGTCAACATTAAGTGTCTCCTATGTGCCAGGCACTGTGCCAAGGACTGGGGATACACAGAGGCAAAAAAAAAAAACACAATCTTTATCTTCAGTGGACTTACAATGGGGGGAATGGACAGCAAGAAAATATGTACATGCCAACTATATACAGGATAAATAGGAAATAATTAACAAAGGAGGAACACTAGACTTAAGAGGCATTTGGAAAGGCTTCCTCTAGAAAAATGAAGGCAGAGATGAGGACAGAGGTATATGGGACAGGTAGAAAAAATTCTGGGGGTGGAAAAATGAGTGTCTTGTTCATCATTTTTCCTAGGGCTGGCTCTGTGTTCTTATATGTGTTAGGAAGCCATATTTCCTACCTTTTTTTCTGTTGTAGTTCATTTTAGAAAATAGGAATATCTGGAGAATAACCAAGAAACTCAGGGAAAACTTAAATGTTGTATGACTTTACTTGTGTTCAGGAGAGAAGATCGATATCCCTCCCCTTGCCTCTTCTCCCCTGCTTTTCTGCTACCATGCCTAAATATAAGAATCATAGGTAAACTACATGCCAGAAAGAACTTGCAATCTTTTCATACTAAAGAGAAAAGTGATGCTTCATTGGGTTTAATAAATATGCATGTTCAGTTATATTAGAGCCTTCTGGCATAGGCTCTATCTAAACTACAAGAGTACTATTTTTAAGAAGAATTGATTCAGTGTTCTGTTGAATCTCTGCTCCAAATTTTCTCCTGCTACTTTAGATGATTTTTTCTTAGCTCTCAAAACATTATTGCTTAACAAATTTAAATCACAGTCTCCCTTTCTAGTACACTCTGCTGATTATCACCAAAGACACATAAAGCTGACCATGTGGTACCATGGATCCAAGAATGAATCTGATCTTGTCAGGAAATCAGAGATTGGAATCCCTGACCAAAGTGTCTGTTTCCAGGTTAAATGGAAAGTTTCATATGCTATGTTTATCTTTAAAAGGCATTTCCATTTTTTCATATAAGCTTGACTAACCATTGTTTCATTCATTTGGAAATGTTTATTGAACATGTACTCTGAACTAGATATTCTAGGGGATTAAAAATGAGAAATTGAATTGAATTTGAAGCCTTGTAGGGGATATGAGACATATAAACAGCTAGCTATAATACAAAGCAAATTATGATGAGTGTATCAGAGGGGTACATAGTGTTTTGAGAAATCCAAGAAAGGTGGAATTATTTTTGTATTGCCTGGGTGAGCAGAGAAGATAGTATAGGAGATGGGTCTTGAAAGGTAGCTGTAATTTCAATAAATGGAAATAGGATAGGCAGAAGGATATTCTAGAACAGGAAACAGAATGAAAGAAGGCATAAAGATGGGATGATTCCCCCCCCCCCCACCCGTATAGCAGGGATTCTTGATATTTTTTAAAATCATAGATTCCTTTGGGAATTTGGTGACATTTATGGAACTCTTTTCTCAGAATAATAAAATACACAGGATTATAAAGGACACCAAGTACATTAAAGTCCACACACCCCAAGTTGAGAATAAGTAGCTTAGTTTTGTTAGTGTATAGTGTATGTAAATAGGAATCATGTGAAGGAAGAGGAGAAAAGTAGATTAGGTCTATATTTCATACTACCTTGAATTCAGGTTCCTTTTGAGCTCCTACTCTATTCTCCTGTAATCCAGATTAAGATATTTGGACTTTATTTTGTGAACTAAAATTTCTCAAACTATGTTCCATGGAATTCTGGGTTTCTGAGAAATAGTCTGGGATTTTCCAAAGTAAAAAGTTGTCATGACACAGAAACTTTAATAACAGTTGTATTTGCTATGGTATCTATGTGTTGGTTGTCTACAGTGTTTGCATTCAGAAAATCCAGAGGATCCTTGGATAGTGGTTTGATTCGGTCATGTGACCTAAAAGTTGCTTGCATTGCCGATTTGGAATGAATCATTGAACATACACAGTTATGTGTTATACACAATCAGGTTGCTGGAAGGGAACCTTGGGAGGGTACAGAAGAAACAATAACTATGTAGAGTCAAGTTTTGTTTGTTTGGGGTTTTTTTGCTGCAAAATTTTGATTCATTGTTTACTATAGATAATTGAGTAAAATCAGGAAAATAAAAATACGAATAAAATTATAAAATAATTCCTTTCTCTTCATGAAACAAAAGTCATGAATTGGTGGGAGGACCAAATCTCAAATATAGAAGAAATGTAAATATCATGATAGATAAGGTTATATTAGGTCTACTTCCAGGGCTTCTGTTATACAATGTGCATTATGCTACCAGTTTTTTAATCCTATAACTTTGGCAATATTGTAAATGTTACAAATTGTAAATATTAAAAATTGAAAAGAGGCAATTTAGTACAAAGCATTCTGATTTTTATTAAAATGCAATTAACTGATGTAACTCCTAAACATATGATTAATTTCCATAAAAAGGACAATGAAAATTATTGTAATGGTTAACTAGCTCATCTAATACATTTTCCTGTTTTTAAAGACTTATTGATATTGAATAATCACATCCTTCTTGGTATATCATTTCCTTGTATTAATATTAGATCTGAAATAAAATTGATATGATTTTATATCTATTCTTATATATTTTGGTATGTCAATCAATCAACAAACAAGTTTTACATTTTTCCTGTGTGCCAAGAAAGTATCAGACACTGGGGATACAAATACATAGAATGAAACAATACTACTTGAAACAATACTACATTTAATGATGGAGGCAATAATTGTATGTAAACATAAGCAGAATGAATACAAAATTAATAAGTACAAATTCATATAACAATCAAATAAAAGATTGAAGAGGTTGAAAAGAGGTTGAAAAATTATTTTAAAAATTTTCTTTAAAGTTCCATTGAAGGAAATTGGGGAAAAAATTTCAGCTTGTTTCTCTGATACAGACCTTGTTTTCAAATATGTAGGGAACTAAACCATATTTATAAAAAAGAGCTATTTCCCAGTTAATAAATTAGTTAAAGGATATGAACAGGGAGATTTTAGGTGGAGGAATCAATGCTATCAATAGTCACACAAAAACATGCTTTAAATCATTATAGATTGAATCAATGCAAATTAAAACAACTCTGAGGTGCCACCTCGAACCTATCAGATTGGCTAACATGAGAACAAAAGGAAAATAACAAATGATAGAGGGGATATGGAAAAATTGGAACATGAATGCAGTGTTGGTGGAGTTGTGAACTAGTCCAACCATTCTGTAGAACAATTTGGAACAGTGCTTAAAAAGCTATGAAACTATGCATGCACTTTTACCTAGCAATACTATTATTAACACAAAGAGATCAAACAAAAGATAAAAGGGACCTATTTGTACAAAAATATTTATAGCAGCTCTTTTGGTTGTATCAGGAAATTGGAAATTGAGCTAGTAAATGTCTGAGGTCAGATTTGAATGCAGGTACTTCTGACTCCAGGGCCGGTGCTCCGTGAAATTCAAAATTAAAAAAAAAAAAGAAAAACACTTGTTAAAATTGTTTTTACATGTAATTGGGAAATATTTAATGAAATAAATAAAAATAATTTAAAAGTAAAATAAAGTTTCATTGAAGTATTGCACAAAATGGAAGGTTTAACGGGTTCAAAAAGTTGGAAAACCATTGTTATATTGACTAAAGAGTCATTGAAGCTTTATGAGTAGGGCTGTGCTAGCATTAGAGCAGTGCTTTAGGAATATTAATCTGGCAGCATTGTGCAGCATGAGGAGTTGAACGGAAGAGAGACTAGACATAGAGAGATGACTGAGAGGTTATTGTAACTTTCTAGATTAATAGTCTTCAGACTTTTATGTTCAGGAATACTTATCAGTAGAAAAAACTTGAGCATAAGCTTTAATATGTGTTTATCTATGTCTGGCTGTATATATGTATATAACTTTCTGTCCATTTATCTCCATGTACACCTGTCCATTTTATTTAATTGCTTGGTTGTTTATTCATTATATGCATGTGCTGAGAAGTAGTGTAGAGTAGTTGATAGAGAATTGTACTCAGAATCAGGAAGACCTGGGTTCATGTCCTATCTCTGACACATACTGGTTGTGTGACCTTGGGCAAATCACTTAACTTCTCAGTGTTATAGGCACTTTTTAGGACTATAAGCTACAGAAAAGATTCTGGTCTGTATTAGAGGTAATTTCTTCATCTGGAAGTTCTCCATATTAATGAAATTGTGCCTCTTGTCCCTGTACATGTACTATTGCACTAATTATTATTTGTTTTTATAAAATAATATAAAAACAGAAATTAAAGATGAGAGAAGGATGATGTATTTAATCTTGAAGGCAATAGGGAGCCAGTGATGTTTCTTGAGTGGTAGAAGTTCACAGTCATATATGTGCTTTTAAAAAATAATTTTGGCATGATATGGAGGATGGCTTAGATAGAGATGAGACTTTAGGAAGGGAGACTAATCAGAATGCTGTTAAAATGGTCCAGGTAAGAGGTGACAAGGGCCTGCAATAGCATGGAGAGGAGACATACATGAGAGATGTTAAGAAAGAAATTATAATATTTGGTAATTTTTTGGAAATGTGGATTGAGGTATGGAGAGGAGTGAAAGATGATATCGAACCTGTGAACTCAGGTAATTAGGCAGATGATGACAGCCTTGACAGAAACAAGGAAGTTCAGAAGTGGGGATGGGCTTGGAGGGGAAACAAAATGTAATAATTTGTGGTTTTCAATCTGTCCATGCTTCTCCATATTGCTAGAGTCATTCTGAACTACCTGAAATGAAAAGGGGTCTTTGTCACTGGTCACTGACACAGAGTTGACAGTTGCCAACAGAAGCACACTCATCACAATAGCCATCAGATCATCTGGGAGACAAGGAGTTATATGAAGGAAGAAGAGGGGGTTTTCCCAATGGCACTGGTGTAGACACTGGTGTGGGTGACAGGTAATGGTTTACATGTCTTTCCTGAGTGGCTGATGTTTGGATTAGAATTGGAAAGGTGAGACCTTGCACAGTGAAGGGAGAGGGTAAAGTAGAAATGTGTGGGAGATTAGGATAGGCATAATTTTATTGGAAAGAAGACCATGGATAATAGTAAAATGAGGTTGGGCTGCTGCCACATTGGTTGATCAAGCATTACTTAGAATCAGGGCATAGCCCCAGTCCCCACTTTGAAGATTATTGCTCTAAATCATTCCGTCAATTAATAAACATTCATTAGGTGCCTACTGTGTGCCATGTACTATGCCATGATGAAGATAAAAAAATAGGCATAAATAAGAAATAACAAGGTTCTATAGTACCGTGTTTGTAGTGGAAATATAAAGGACATGATGGACATAAGGTACATTTTAAAAAGGAAAAAAATTAGCTTTTTCTTTTACTGTGTTGATGGTGAGTGAGAGAAAATAGCTGTTTGTTAATAATAAATTAAATGTATCTAGCTCTCTAAGGAACCTCGTAATTGTCTTGTGTGGTAGGTTTCATAGATTTTACTACCACATGAGAAATGAGAAAGCAGAGGCCCGACAGGGTTAAGTGGCTCATTCATGGTAACAGTAGAAGTCAAACCCTGTCCTTTCTGAGTCCAAAGCTAGCATTAGACTAGGCTAGGTGCCTCCTGCTACAGAGATAACTAAATTTTCAAGTATGGATCACAAGGACCAAAGTGATGCTGTTAATAGATATGTCAGGAGAAGAAATAGAGTTTAGATCAAACTGGAAATAAATAGAATTTTGGGATTTTTGGGTCCAAGATACATTGGGTGTTGTCTAATTGTTCTGCATATCAGGTTGTTTAGGTAAATGCTGGTAGGTTAGAGCATCAACCCAGAGGCAAAGTTGTTGCCTTTGCTGTTGGTTCATGAATGCCACAAAAAACCTCTCAACTTACCTTCGTTCCCTGCCTTCCTCCTTTTTTTTTTTTTTTTGAAATTTGACTATGGAGCTCCTAAGAATGTCAGCCTTCTTAATCTGTCTCATTTTCTACAGCCAAAAATACTTTTGGGTTGTCCTCTTTCATGGATAGGGAGTGCCCGGAGACAAATTAATGCAGACTCTCTATCATATATATCCCTTGTTCTTTGGAAGAGCATGTATCTTGTTCATCTGTGATGAGCTGTGATAGAAATAAGCTTGGGAGATGGCCAGAAATGTGATGGCAGGACCAATTGGCCTGAGGCTGCTACACACCACCCAACAGTCTACCACTAATTTAGCAGCAATGTGATCAGCAATATCCTTGAGTTAGGTTCCATTTCTGCCACCAAGCAAGCTGTTTTAGACTGAGAGCTTCAAATGGTGACGCCACTTGCTACCCAGAGGCACAGCAATGATTTTGTTTTTCCTTCGAGTAATTGGCACTGGGAGGTTTACCCATGTGGTATGGTCAAGTTATGTTGTTACTGTTCTGATTCCTGTAGCAGCAGAGGTGAGAGGAGGCTGAGGTAAACCTGTCAGGCCACAGGGTGCTCTGTGTTTATCAAATTCCCACCCCCTCTTAAGTGGCAGAGAATTCTGGGGGTTGCACAGTGAGCTAGACCTGTGGTTGCTATAGCAACCAGAGAGCCATGCTGCTTAGCATTGGCAAGTGGCGGGGGACCTTTGCTTTCGACCCACCCTTCTCCAGTGAGAAGGGTGGCGTGCTAAAACTGATTAAGGGGCCAGAAGCAGAGGGCCTTGGAGCAAGATCTCTGCTGGAACCTGTCCCAAATGGTCAGGCTCTCTAGCTACTCATGGCACTCCCTCATCTTCCCCTTTTGTCTCAGATGTGCTCATGCTTTAGAGATGGTTTATAGTGATCTTGCTTGTAGAGTTCAAAGGATGAA
Source organism: Gymnobelideus leadbeateri (assembly GCA_011680675.1). Taxonomy (NCBI): domain Eukaryota; kingdom Metazoa; phylum Chordata; class Mammalia; order Diprotodontia; family Petauridae; genus Gymnobelideus; species Gymnobelideus leadbeateri. The sequence goes on along the minus strand of WOXC01011865.1, from coordinate 401,231 downwards.
AGGCTTAATGTGGAGGACCCCTGGGCTAAATATGCCAGGTAAATGTTAATTGTTATGGGCTCTGCTAGCTGAAGGCAACCTTGAAAGCTGTGTGCTGGGCTCTGCTTAAGAATTTTAAAACACTTGCAAATTGGATTTTCTGCCTTTACTGTTTTCTGATTTTCACCAAATTTATAGCCAGCCTTTACTCTGCATTACTGATGGTGAGATTTGGAGCAAGGGGATGCTAATGCTTAAGATATAGGATCATAGAATTTAGAGCCGGAAGAGTTAGGCCCTTAAAGGTCGTTTAATCTATCCCTTTATTTTTACTGAAGAAGAACCTGAGGTCATTTAGTCAAAAAGCATTTATTAAGTACTTAAATAAGTGCCAACCACTATGCTGAGCACTGGGAGATTTTAAGAAAGGCTGGGGAAATCAATCTCATCACTTAAGGAACTAATGTTCTAATAAGGGAGACAACATATAAATAGTGAGGTGTATATGAAATATATATAAGGTAGATAAAAAGCAATCTAAAAAAAGAAGGCATTAGCAGCTGGTGGTGGTGGTGGTGGTGGTGGTGGTGGTGGTGGTGGTGGTGGTGGTGGTGGTGGTGGTGGTGGTGGTGGTGTGTGTGTGTGTGTGTGTGTGTGTGTGTGTGTGTGTGTGTGTGTGTGTGTGATGATGGTGGTGGTGGGGAAACCTGTAAAAACCTCTTGCCAATCAGGGAATTTGATCTGAGTCTTAAAAGGATCCAGAAAAACTAAGATGCTTTGATTGGTTAAATGATTTGCACTAGAGTGAAACTCTTCTCTCTTACTCCAAAATCCAATGTTCCAGTCTTTTATGTCGACCGGTAGTGGTGGTGGTAGGCTGGAGGAGGAGAATGTTCATTAGTATTTCATAAAATAAACATTCCTAACATTTCTTATTACAGGGATCTCAACAGACTATGCAGACTACTATTCTGCTGCCAGTGGTTGTTTTGTCGTCTTAAAAATATGCTAGTGAATACTGTCATTCAGAAAATTGTTTAGAAGGGACATGAATTAATGTGCCTGCTACACATGTAACTTAGTTGTGGATGCTCCTTTTTTTTCACTGGACTGAAGAGAACTGTGGATCATCCCCCAGAATAACACTGAAATTGGCAAGGATAATTTCATGCCTTGTTATACCTCCCATGTATAAGAATTTCCCCCCTTAAATGATCATAGAACGATCTTCTGAATTTTGTCACCTTTTGATCAATTTCACCAATGTTTCCATCCATCTTTGAATCTTTGGCCCATTCTTCCCCAACTCATAAGGATTAAAGTGAGAACACCCTGTGTGCCTTGATTCCTCTTTTTTGTAGTAAGAATTTACCCCCCAAATATAATAGCCCTGATACTGCATCGTGATGAGTTCCTGACCTGAAGTTACATTTGCTAAGGAAGATGTTATCTTGTTTTAGAGGAATATAATGACGTGATATGATATATATGATATGATGTTACAATATAATAAAATACTAATCTATTATAATAAATAGCCATCCTGTGTGATATGACCCTTATGTCTTACTCTTTATCTTAAGTGAGACATTATTTACTGTTTGGTGTCCTATGCTGTATTTTGACACATATAAAGTGACTTAATGTGTAAGATGCTTTTATTTACCATTAATATGTGTTTTCTCTTTCCTACCCTTTGCAGCTTCTCTATGTTTATCCAAATCTTTCTTGGATTTCAGACTTCCCACTGGATCAGTGCAGCTTTGGACTTTGCTGATATATTTCCGATAACCTTAGTTACAAACTTAGGTTGATGTTCTTCTAAGTGGTTCCTGTTTGCTTTGTACATGAACCTATTCAAAAGTGCCCCTCCATTCACCACAATTACTTGCATGTAGTATATATGATGCAGTGGAGGAAGGAAGATATATATGTGTGTGTATGTTTGTATAGATGTGTGGGTGTTTGAATGAAGATGCAGGGTGATTCTGGCATTTGGCTATATCTTATGATTAAATGTTCTCTTTCCTGAAGTTTCAATCTCCTGTCTTCATTGAACCTCTCTGCATCTGACTTTAGGGTGATCTCTTTGGTGACAAAAATGTTTCCTACTTTTCTTTAAAATAAGGGTTTTCTCGGAAATATTATTGTGCTAAAAATAGGTGACATTGTTCTACAATATTTCCAGAATTCTAGTTCTCAAGTTTTCTCCTTTATACTGTTTCCATGTTAGGTTATTTTTGTTCTTTCTTTGTCTTTTATCTGAATCCATAAATTCACCAGCACATGGATCTCTCAGTACAGGAACTCCCTCTACCAGTGCAGATAGATATCTGTTCTACAACTGCATTCTTCCATAAGCCTGGAAGAAACTTACAGACTTGTCCATGGTCTCACAAGTAGTATGGGTCTGAATCAGGATTTTAACCAGGGCTTTTCTGAGTCCAAGTTTAGCCATCTATCTACAACACCACATGAACTTATTTCCCTGATAGTTGTCATATAAAAGTTGCAGGTCAATGGGACATCTCAAGGTATTTCCAGACTTATGGTTTCTGAAATCCAAAGCCAACTAAAATGCATAATTTTATTCACATCATGTTATAAAAACAAAATGATTTTTAAAAATTCATTGTCCTTTAAATGCAAAGCTTACTCTTAAAATTTGACTCTTCAGGTTGCAGCCAGAAGAGGAGGAAATGGGTAAAAAGAGAGATAGAAAAGGCTAGACAGAAGAAAATAGGATAGAGGGAAATATGTAGCTAGTAATTATAACTGAATATAAATGAGATGAACTCACTGATGAAATGGAAACAGATAGCAGAATGGATTAAAAACTAGACACCAACAATATGTTGTATGTAAGAAACATACTCAAAATAGTAAAAAACAACCAACACTGAGTTAAAATAACAGGCTGGTACAGAATATATTATGCTTCAACTGAGGTAAAGATGGCAGGGGTAGAAATCATGAGCTCAAATAAAGAAAAAAGTAAAAATAGACTTGATTGAAAGAAATAATAATTCTACCTAAATTTACTCATTCAGTGCTATACCACTCAAAACTACCAAAATATTGTATAGAGCTAGAAAAAAATACTAACAAAATTCATCTGGAAGAGCAAAAGATCAAGAATAACACAGGGATCAATGAAAAAAATATGAAGGAAGGTAGCCTAGCCATACCAGATCTCAAACTATTGCAAAGTGGTAACCATCAAAACAATCTGGTACTGGCCAATAAACAGAGTATTAGATCAGTGGAATAAATTAGGTATGTAATACACAGTAGCAAATGACCATAGTAATATAGTGTTTGATAAAAAGAAAAAAAATATAAGCTTGTGAAAGAAAAAAAACTTACTGTTTGATTAAAAAAAACTACTGGGAAAACTGGAAAACAATTTGGCAGGCACTAGGTATAGTTTAAAGGGTCAAGGCATTTAAGACAACTCCAAGGGACACATGAATGCTATCCATATGAGAAAAAGAACTATGGAGTCTGACTGCAGATTGGAATATACTATTTGCTTTCTTCATTTTTGTTGTTTCTTCTTTCTTGTGGTTTCTCCCATAGGTTCTATTTCTTCTTTACAACATGACTAATAGGAAAATACACTTAATATGAACATATATGTAGGTGTTGAAGATGGGGAAGAGGGGGAGGGGGAGAAAATTTAGAATTCAAAATCTTATGAAAGCGAATGTTACAAACCAAAAAATAATTAATTAATTAAAAAAAAAAGGTCCAGGGTTTTCCATTGTATTCAGGGCCATCTTCAGTCATCCTGATTTATATCTTGCTACTGGACCCAGATGGCTCTGGAGGAGAAATTGAGCCTGGTGACTTTGCACAGCCCTCCTTCACTTAAATCCAATCCACTTATAAGTCATGGCATCACCTTCCTGATGCCATGGTCCTCTTTGAGAACAAAGGACAAACAACAACAATAAATACTATGTCTTTGATGAATGGTTCTTACCTGATCCATCAGGTTGAGTATACACTGAATAGTGTCTTGAGTCCTATTTAACTTTGATATCCAAAATACTTCCACTGGAGCTGGTATTGTGATGTGACCTGGAGTCATATAGTAAGAAAAAAAAAACTTCCTAATTAGTACTGTACAGAAGCAAAAACTTCTTATGGAAGTCATAGGTTCATACTCTCTAGAGACCTTTTAGGTGGAGCTCATTCTGCTGACCATTTGTTCATGATATTTTAGAAGGAATTAGTTGGATAAGATGCCTCTGTGATTATTGGATCATAGGCTTGAAAGAGTCCTTATGAACCTTCCAGGTCAATTTCCTAATATACGATTGAGAAAACTGAGGTCAATTGAACTGTAGAAAAGCTAAAATCAACCCTGGTGCCCCGAGTCCAAAGTTATTATTCATCCTGTTACACCATGTATTCTCATTGTCAAGTTCCATTTTGATTATGTTAATAACTCAATGGTGAAGATTAATGATTGAATATAGCCAGTAGAATCAAGGTCTCTCAACTCCCATTCTAGCATTCTTTCAATCATCTTGCTCCACACCAAGTTTACTGTTGGCTCAGCACTCAGACTGCTCCTGTGCTACTAAAATGCTGGCATGCCTGAAGTGAATGTAATTCTAGTATATATTTTGTTTTCTTCATTCCATTCCTTCTTGTCATGTGCTAGAGTCAATATGTGGTAGAGAAGGGTTTATCTGAAAGGGAAAAATAATAACTTTATGGAAGAAAACAAGACTACAATATGCAATAACCAAATTATTTCCAAGTTATATAACCAGTAAAAAAATCCACTGGTCATACATTTGCTCATCTATCAGTCTTATCTTCCCTACTTCCTTTCAAGGTTTGGCTCTTGCACCATATATCCTATTAAGCCTGGAAGATAACCACTCAATGATATGTCCTCTACCAGTCTCCTTTCAGAGTGCTTCTCTTTCCTATGACTATCTACTGGTCATGGCTTTAGCCGGTTGGATTTGACTTTTGCTGCATTTAAAGACACATGCTAATCATCAGTTATTGTAACCTCTTGGTCTTATACTATGGTTTCTACCCTTGTTATCATCATTTATCCCTGTCTAACTCAGAAGTGATTTGCCATTTCTTTTTCAGAGATTAAGGCAAGCAGAGGTTAAATGACTTGCACAGAGTTACACAATTAGTGAGTTTCTAAGGCTGGATTTAAACTTGGGTCTTCCTGAACCCAGTCCTAGTGCTCTATCCACTGAGCCCATCCAGTTGCCTCCAAAAGTGTTTGTTCTTATTGATTAGTCTTTTTCAATCATGTCTAACTCTTTATGACCCCATTTGGGGTTTTCTTGGCAAAGATACTGGAGTGTTTTGCCATTTCCTTTTCCAGTTCATTTTACCAATGAGGAAACTAAGGCAAACAGGGTTAAGTTACTTGCCCAAGATCACACAACTAGCAAGTGTCTGCAGCCAGATTTGACCTCAGGAAGATGAGCCTAGATGCCCCGCTAAACTCCAAAAGTGTTTACCAATAATTATTTCAGCAGCATCCCCAACCCTTCCCCCAAATAATAATAAACAGTTTTTATATCCCATTCTTGCTCTCATTTTTCAAAATAAGACCTTTGTCTTAGTTTTATAAGAGTCTTTTAACAAGAATTTATTAAGTACTTATGTGTGAAGCACTGTGTTAAGTGCTGTGATACTAAGAAAGGAAAGAAAAACCTTTCTTGCCCCCACAGAGATTACATTCTAATGAAAGAGACAGAATGTAAATCACATAGAATATCTGCAGAGTAGGTGGGAGGTCATCTTATAAAAAAGGCAATAGCAGGTGGCGGTATTGCTGTTGCCCAGCAGAAGGTGTCACTTGAGCCAAATCTTAAAGGAAGTCAGGGAAATGAAAAGAGAAGAAGTCAGGAGAGAGAGACAGAGACAGAGACAGAGAGATAGAGACAAAGAGAGAGAGACAGGGGGAGGGAGGGAGGGAGGGAGAGAGAGAGAGAGAGAGAGAGAGAGAGAGAGAGAGAGAGGGAGAGAGAGAGAGCCAGCCCACTAGGCTTGGGAAACAGCCAGTTCAAAGAGACAGGAGATGAAGTGTCTTGTTTGAGGAAGAGCAAACTCATCATTCTATGTACCTGAATCATGGAGTGTGTGAGGCTGAAAGGAATCTTACCAATCACATAGTCCAATCCACTTCTTTTATAGATAAGAAATTGAGGCCCTGAGTGGAGAGGTGACTTAGCCAAAGTCGCCAGGGCCTAGTACAACACTACTTTTGGCTTTGTCACTCCCATCCCAACAATATCTGTTTATTCTCTCTCTCCTCCTGTTTGGTAAGGGATTTTTAATTGAATTTATCAGTAGTATTTATATTTTGTTACATGTGCCCAGAGGGTTTGGGGAAATGGATATTTTTAAATAAGTCTAATAAATAAATAAATTAATCAGTGAATGTAAGCCAGCAGCGAACATTAATTTTTAATGAACCTTGATATCACAAAATCCAGTGTCATTACTGGAGGGTAACATCATGCAGTATTTATTATCACAAATACAGATGACTTTTCTGCAAATCATATTTCTGTGAACTGTGAACTGACTTGTAGCTCAACATCAACTGGAAAATCATGGAAATTAGAGATGTACAAGAATTGCTCTGTGGAAAAAATTACCTTTCTCTCTGTTTCCATGTGTCAGTAATTGAAGATGCCCATAATGCTATAAAACAATACATGAAATATTTGGCATTTTGGAGACAGGATAATAATAATATTTTATAATAAAGTCTTCATACAATTTGGAGGGAAATTTCACCAAAAAGGACATATAAAGACATTGTCTTGAGAGAAATGTTTCTGGTTGATTGCTATTTTTCATTAAATCCTATCCTCATTACCTAACTAAAGAAAAAAGCCCTAGCTTTACTCATTTTAGAGCTTATTACATGTAAGCATCAATGCTTTTTCAATTTTAAATGGTGAAATTATCTTGTGTTTTCTTGTATTTGACCATATTATATCCCATCCCTTAGTAGAATATAAGCTCCTTGAGGGCAGGAAAGTGCTTTATTTTTGTATTCATATCCTTAGTGTCTAGCACAGTACCTGATGCAGACATGATAAGTGCTTGCTGAATTGAATTGTTATAATTCAGCTTGTTATTGGAAGAATTGGATTTGCATCCCAAATTTGATCATGTCTCATCAAAACAAAATACATACTTAAAAAGTGACTGATGGGTATTAGTACTACCTCTCAGACATTAGTGTGATAAGAAGGATGTTTCACTGAATTTTAAGAGATAAATTTCAATGAATGGAAGCTAGGCTTTGATTAAAGCTTGGCATAGTTCTCAGAGAACATGGAGAGAATAATGTGGCTGCACCAGGTACATGTTAAGTAGGTGTCTTCTAATTGCCTAATCAATAAAATTCAATAGACCATGCATTCCTAGTCAAGTATTGTTTATGGCATGATATGTTTGGAAGAGACCCCCTTCCATTAAATGATCCCGTTCTAAATAGGTGTCCTCTAGGCAGGCTTCCTGAGGTTATGCCTGAGGAAAATTTGTTTCTGCTGAATTTTACTGTCTTTATTGGGCCTCTGGAAATCTCCCAGCATCATAATCAGTTATATCCTTGTACTATCAGGGAAAAGTCTGTATATTCTATTAAAAATTTTGCTCTCTGTTTTTTAAAATTAAATTTCATTCTATTTTTCAGTTAGCCCCAAAGACATTGAAAAAGAGGGAAAGAGTCCCTATGTAGAAAAATACTTGTAAAAGGTCTAGCTTTGCAGTGTCAAAAAACTAGAAACTAAAGGGGTTTAGGGAATGACTGAATAAATTATGGTGCATGAATATAATGGAATAAGGGGATAGTTTCAGAGTAACTGGGGAAGACTTAGATGATTTGAGCAGAGGGAATTAAACCAAAAGAGAATGATTTACATAGCAATAATAATATAAAGACAAACAATTTTGAAGACTGAAGATCTCTGTCCTCTGACTTTTGACATTCCTCTGCTCTTATGGATCCTCTTAGAGAAACCACTGTGAAAGCTAAAATTTGACTTAGTTCTGAGAAGAAGAAATTCAGGTTCATTTCTTCGAAGTGCCCCTAAAAAGTTCTTAGCATAATTCAGTATTGAGGTGTTGAGTAAAAGGAAACAAAACCAAATAAGAAAAAATGAAAACCCAAAGGGTCACCTCATTGCCATCTTGCTCATCTTTTTACATGGCTTGACCCCCACCTTTGAAGTTTGTGGCGCTGTTATTTCTAATTTGATGAGATTCTCAAATCTACCACATTTTAAAAATATTTTAGGGTTTGGACTTTTAAAATAAGTATGTAAAAAAAGACAACGGAGAAATGAATGTATCTCATTATAGAGGAAAGGCTGCAAACATAGGGCAATACCCGGATGTTTGATTTTAATTCCTAAAAGGAAGACTTCACACAGTTTATGTTTTTTTAGTTTTATATTTAAGTATACAGCAGCATTCTATGGAAATAAAGACTCAAGATTAATTTTCACTTTTAAACCAATATTGTCCTATAGAAGGCCATAAATTTATTAGCTTATGACCTAGGATATCAAGACAAACTTTTGGGAAAGACTTGTAACATTCTTTTCTGTTAAAATCATGATGTACCATTTATTTAAAAGAGAATAATGAAATACTATCATTAAATTAAATCATGAGTTTCCAGTAGGTTCTGAACAACCATGGCATATTACTTTATTTTAATCCAGTCCTATCTTAAACATCTTAAATAAAAGACTATGGTGGGGGAGAAGGCTTACTTGGTTGTAGCTATGGTTGGTGATGGTATTGTTTTGCTCTAAAAATTTCTATCAGATTGGATTGGAAGTTTACTAACTTAAATAAAAATCTCCCACAAACAAATTAAGTAGTTGAACCTCTGCAAAATTGAAGATTTTTGCACTAAAGAATGGACCTGAGAGTAAGAAGAATTAATAAAATTTCATAATTAATGAAAACTGCAAATAGAAAGCATGTATATTCATGGAATGTCACATTCATTATAGAACTAGACATGGTGAGTTTAGTTATTGTGGTAGCCCAAGGACCTCATTATAAGGGAATTTCACACTTAAGGCAGCACTATGTCAGAATTAGTGACAATTCAGGATACCTTCATGTGAAGCAAGGGACAGAAGATAATAAATGGAGAGTGTACCAAAGGACTTCTGCTGGGAAATCCAATTAGAACCTACAGTTCCTTCTCATGTTTACTGAACACTTTGCCTTAAAATGAGAATTTTATTTTATTTGCTTAATGTTTTTTTTTCTCTTTTTACTATTAGAAAATAATCTCTACCCACTGAATTGATGCACAGTGCAACATCATAACCTAGCTAAATGTGATGCTGGGATGAGAAGCAGTTTTTTCTTTAGCTTTTTGTCCTACCGCTAGTATGGCAACATCTAAACTATGGTTTCAATATATATATACTTTTACTCGTGTCATTTAAAAATTTCCAGACAAGTTAGCTGATTAATATTCCTCACTCTTTTTCTCCTTCCTTTTATTTTCCCCTTCCCCTTCTCCTTCCCTTCCCTCTTTTCTTTTTTCCCTTCTCCCTTTCTCTTTCATACTTTCTCTATCCCTTTTCTCCTTTCTCCCTCCCTCCTTGTCTCTCTCTTCCTCACTTCTTCCCTCCTTTTTTCCTCATATAACACCATTACAGTTTCATTTGTCTGCAAGTATTATGGCCAACGGATGGGGTTCAGTCATATTTTGTTGTGATGAAATCTTCAACCAGTTTCTTGCCTTTTAGTCAAGGCTCACCCCAAAGACAACAAATTTTGGTGAACAAAATGTGTGTTATTCTTCCCCATTTTAATTTAACATTCATCACCTTATCCCATTAAACTCCCAATTGGAATTGTAAACATTAATGTTATTCCTTATTTTCTTTTTTATTAGGCTTTTGACATAAAGGCCATTTAATATTTCTTTCCTAAATGTTTAAAATATCAAATACACCACAAATTGCACCACTCTGAATTTAGATATGGGTCACATAAGTCTTGGGATAGAGAGATAAATTCAATTGATAGATCAATATAAACACACATATAAACATATCTTTATACATGTGTATATGCATTTATGTATATGTACATATCTTTATACATGCATACATATGTATATTATATATATATATATATACATATATATTTCATGTCTATCTATCTACATCTCATAAGTATTCTTAATTCAGTGGGAGATTGTTAGTTAGATTGTTCTTTTTGAGTATCTACCAAAATCAGTAAGAGTCATATTATAGTATAGCCGTGCAAAAACTTGTAGTTTGCTATCCTTGTGCAATGAAGTGTCTGACAACATTCCCTTTGACCACATTCAGAAGTGGGAAACACACTGAGCATTTGGTAACAGCAATCTTATTTTTGCGTAACTGCTGTGGTCGCAAGGAGAAACATATGAAATGATGCGGACATCATTTGATGTGTCCTTGAGCTCTGAAAATGGAAGTATGAGATGAGACTGAGTGCTGTGACTCTGGGGATTGTGGAACAGCAGCTGGGGAAAGTCACGTCTCTGGCTTGACCTATCTGTTGTGAAAATAGGGAAGAAAGCCAATCACACACAATTCCGGGCACATTCTGACAGCTAAAGGAGGCATTAACAATTTGCAACACATGGTATGGGGGGCCAGGCTCTGCAATGGAGAGAAATTATTTTCTGACTGAAATAACACAAGAAGTAAAGGGAACTCAGGAATCACCCCCACTCCATGTGTTCTCTGGTGCTTCAGAATTTAGGCCTCAGGTAAAAAATGTTCAGATTTCATTGAACAAAGCTTTGAGGATGCTTCAAGAAATCTGAATTGTCTTTGCCTTGATTTTTTTCACCTCCTCTAATACATCTTGCTATTTGGGATAGATAGTTATAGGGAAAACTCATTATGACTGTTCTTGGGGAAAAAAATGCCACTAATCCTGGTGGCACTGAACTCATTCAAAAGCCGACCTGGACTGATATTGAAGTCTGCCTACAAGGTAGCCAGCCTTTCAGCTGTCAGATTTGTTTATCTGGTTGCTTCCTCAAAAGGAGTAAAAGCTATAAGAAAAAAGAAGGCCTTTGTTGTAAAAAAATTAAAAGTATACTTCTGTCATATATGTGGGTGGGTCTCTGTATGCATATGAATATGTTAATGGATATAATATATATTACTGTATATGTATGCAGTCATATAAATATATTAATAAATACAAATACACATATAAGCATATTGTATATGTACACACATATGTATGTAGTTTGTTCCCAAAGTCTTACAATTTTTAAACTTTAATAACTTTAGAAATATGTATTCTAAAAACTTTTAAAAAGCTCAGCATTTAAAAGGTTAGTTATTTAAGGTTTTGTTTGCTTTTTGGAGGGGGAAAGGCAGGGCAATTGGGGTTAAGTGACTTGCCCAATGTCACATGGCTAGTACGTGTTAAGTGTCTGAGGCTGCATTTGAACTCAGGTCCTCCTCACTCCAGGGCTGGTGCTCTCTTCACTGTGCCACCTAGCTGCCCCAATTATTTAAGTTTTTAAAATAATCTTTTTTTGAAACAGAAAATCAACATGTGGCTACACAGAAGTAGTCTTTTTTTAACTTTGTAAAAACTTTCTTTAGTTGTTACTCAGAGACTGAAAGAATTACATTTATAATCCTAGCCTTAAAATCATCCAAAGAACAAGATTTTCATGTATACCTGACAATTTTGACATTATCCCACAAGAAAAATTCTAATAAATAATTCAGATGACTTAGTTGGTCAAGCAAAAAAGATCTCCTCTGTAGATCTACTAGTTTGAGAAAATGTCATCTGGAAAGTGTCGTTCAACCCATGTGTAATCACAGTGAGTCTAATCTTCAACTTAAAATTAAAAGTGTATTATTTACAATTAACAAAATTAAAATAAAATAAATTGAAGTGAACTCTCTATATCTTTGTAAGTTAGTAACATACATACATTTGAAGTTATTAAAGCTTGAAATTGTGCTGTTTTGAGACATCTTATATATCTATCTCTATTTTTATCTTTCTGTTTATATATATTTATGTATATAAGTGTATCTATATCTATTATATATCTATCTCTGCGTATTTAGGCATCTCTTTCACTATCTATGTATCTCTCTCTTTCACTTTCTGTCTGTCTCTCCCTCCCTTCCTTCCTCTCTCCTACCAGTTTCTATATGCCTGTATTTATCTTCTATTTCTATGTATGTATCTGCCTATCTGTCATCTATATCAATACTAAGTGATCACACCTATTATTTTATACATTTAGGGAGCCATCAGCAAGGAACTTCCTTTTCCTGTGTAGGTCATGATTTTCTCTACAACTAGTACCTGTAGAGAATATAACTATTAAGAAGAATATCTCTGAGCAGTCACATGTGATCCACAGAATGCCTGAGTGTAAGCCAAACCAGATTAAAATGTAACTGGGAAATATTTAACAAAATAAGTAAAAATGAAACAAAACATTGATAAGGTTAATATGAGGTTTTTCAAAGTCAATATGTGGCTGCAAGGATCCTTATGTACAGTCTAGTCGTCCCCTTTCCATTGCAGTTTGACACAACTGGCCTAGAGCACTGAGAGGTTAAGTGATTTGCCCAGGGTTACACAGGCAGGAACAGTCAGAGCTGAGATTTGAATCAAGGTCTTTCTAGATCCAAGGCCAGCTGTCTATCCACTAGGCTAGCCTGCCTCTCATTCACCTCTTGAATAAGTTTTTTTTTTTTTTAACATGATATAGACTCATAGTCCCATTATTCAGATGGAGAAACTACTGATCCAACACAATAAAAAAACAGTAAAATTGAGAAGGAAATACCAAACCAATAAAAGCTTAGGGTTCCTCAACCCATCCACTCTCTCCAGATAAGTATAAATTGGTAATAATTCTCCTCCATACTAGAAATAGTTACTGTTAGAAGGACCTAGAAAAGTATTGGGAAAAGCAGGAAATCTGATTTTTTAAAAAATGTGGTCCAGTAGAAAGAGTCCTTCCTGGATTTACAGTCAGAAGACCTGGCTTTAAATCCCAACTTCTTTACTAACTACTTGAGTGACTTTGGGTATTTCACTTAACCTCTAAATTTCCCTGTCTATAAAATGAGGAGCTTTGACTAGATGGCCTGAAACATCCATTTCAACTCTAAATTTATGGTCCCATGAACTAAAGAACTCTTTTGATGCTACCAATCCTCTGAATTAATTTGAATTTGGGAAGATGTTGCTTGTTGAGCTGTTGCCAAGTATTATAGGATGGATTAAAACTGGGCAGCCAGGCCCTAAGAGCCTCATGGAGCTTGTGGTCTTACTCTGCTTGGCACTGGTTCTGTCATTTCCTTCCCTCAGTGCCAGATAACCTATCCACTTTATTTTAAATTAACCGATACAATCTCATGAAGTCTGTTCCCTTTGCTTCCTGCCTGCTTGGCCTGGGAAGAGAGGGAGAGAAATTGTTTTTCTTATTTGTGAAAACAATCTTATGTTATCTGGAACTACTATTCAATCTCAATATAAGTGAGAGAGACAAAAAAAGAGGGTTTGGAAAAACTATTAACTGGGCCCTCTCATCCTGCAACTCTACTTTGACCATTCTTCCTTACCACCTCCCCCTTTCCCATTAATCAGTGACAAGAATCATTCCTTCCTATCAGATGCTGTGGTTGTAACTATGTGGGGGTTGGCATTGTCCATCTGTGGGAGGTCGTAGCTAAAAAAAAATAGACAACCTAGTCAGAACTCCAGCAGAGCTGGTCAATCGGTAACTCAATGTCCTACAATACAGCCCCTTTAAGTGACATGGAAATAATGTGTGTACATTACAGCCCTGCTGTGATCCTGGGCAGTCAGCAGAGCAAAATTGTTATAATTGGGGTGTGAGCCAAGAGCATCCGCTAGGTATGGTGACAGAGACAAAGAGGAAACAAGACGTTGCCAACCCTTCATTTTGATCGCAACTGTCAGCTTGGTATGACGGTTCCTGTGTATGGGCTCTTTGTTGAGCTTAATGTAAGGACAGAGCCTCTCCTTCCCTCCTGCCCTCCTTCTCTCTTCTTCATTTCTTTTTTTTGTTTTCTTTCATGTTTTCTTTCTCTTCTCTTTATCTTTCTTTCTTTTTCTTCTTCCTCTGCCTTTCTTCTTTTTCTCCCTTCTACCTCTCTCTTCTTTCTTTCCTTTCCTTCCTTCCTTGCTTCCATCATTTATTTCCTTCCTTCCTTCCTTCCTTCCTTCCTTCCTTCCTTCCTTCCTTCCTTCCTTCCTTCCCTCCTTCCTTCCTTCCCTCCTTCCTTCCTTTGTTCCTCCCTCCATGGCAGAATATGCAAAAGGTATATTTTAGACATAATTACACTTTCTGTGTAGATGATAGTGTGAAGAATTATGATCATACTGACTAAAAAGAAGTGTACTGTTTTCAAAGTAAGGAATGGGTTTGGTTTTCCCAAAGACTTTTTGACCTATGTTGTCTATTTCATTGTAAGTCACCTGTTGAAGAATGAAGATTAGTGTTGTGTAAGAAACAGAATCCCATTCATAGGTAAAGTCAATGGGGAAATATTCTTCTTTTTTCCTCTTTTTGTTATCTCCTGTCTTTTAGACCTGGCATTTATTTTTTAAAACCTATATGATGCTACTAATAGATTCCAAAAAATCTCAAGGGACACAGAAACTGTCATTATCTTCTACTTCCTAGTGCCATATATTGTAATAGAGAGAATGGTAAGGAAAGACACAGGTCAGACTGTGAGTTCTTTATTCCCAGGATGGTGGATCGTGGAACCAAATGAGAGAGTAGGGACGAATATAATTTAGTAATAAGAATACAACTAACTCACCTTTAAGGAAGGGAGAAAGGGAAGGAGAAAAAGAGAGGGGGGGAGGAGAACATTGATCAGTGAAATTCATGTACTGTTCAGGAACATCATTTTAATTAAAAATTCTAGTCTTCTCCTCTGTACTTATCTCATGAAGTTCTATTTGGAAAGAAGAAAATTGAGTAATGTGTGGTCTATCTTCTCTGCTTTTTCTTACTTCTCCTTTAACAGAAGTCTAGTGAGTAGCAAGATAGCCACATGGCAACACAAATATGTGAAGGAAATATAAGAGGTGTGGAACAAATCCTCTCAACCAGGACTTGGATAATTTAAAAGTATAATTTAATAACGATAGGACCAATCTTATGGCATGGCAATATTGGGTGGGGAAGATGGGATGCCCTATGGGGAAGAGAAAAATACCCTATATGAACTGAATTCTCATAGAATATGGAGGCAGGATGGCAACAAAGTTCAAGGAAGCTCCTTAGCTTGACCAAATGAGATTTCTTTTTTAATGCTCCCATTCAGTATCTTATGTCTCTCTGTTCTATGGAGATTTTCTCATTTTTTTGAGTTTGATAAGCTTTAGAATAGTCCTTTAAGATACCAAGATATACTTGAATTTGTGTTTATATTTCACAACTTAAAACAAAAATATAGTTAATAAATTTCTATACTGGTATTTATGATTTTTAATGGTTTTCAATGATACTCGAGGTATAAATCATAGAACACAGAGGTAGATATGATTTTAGGGATCATCTAGGGTAGATGTTCTCAGTCTTCTGTCCACAGACCCCTTAGGAAGTAGGATAGCTTGCAAGAGGTTCATGAACTTGGATGGAAAAAAAAATCCATTTTAATCTTTACTAACCTCTAATTAGGTTCTTAACCTCTCTCTGTGTCTCTGTCTGTCCCTCTTTCTCTGTATGATGGTTCCTTTGAAGAGTCCGATAAAGCCAATATATCCCATCTCAGAACATTTTTAAATTCATAAAATAAAAATATATAGGAATATTAAGGAAATTCATTATATTGAAATCTTTATTGAGCTATTTAAAAATATTTGCCAACCCCAAGTTAAGAACCCCTCCTGTAACTGAAATATTGGATTTTCCTAAATTATTTAGAAATACTGCTCTGAGAAGAGGTCTGTATATTTCTCCAGACTGCCAAAGGGGGGGCCATCCATGGTCTATAAAAGGGTAAAAATGTTGTTCTTTTTCATTTCCCTCCATTCACAGGTATGTCCAAATTGATGTTCAGAAGAGTTAAGCGGTAATTCTATATAGGTAGACATAGCAGAAATGGGATTTGAACCAAGATTTTTATCTCTTGAGCCAGTATTTTTCTACTATATCATACAAAGTTTATTGAGGGGTATTTGAGGTTAGCAAAGCTACACTCTTTCCATACAATGCCCAGGAAATGTCAATGCCTTGTTCCTGCTTACAGTGGTTTTGTTTTAGTCCATATACAAATACCTAGTGAATCCGACTTTTAATAAGTAGTTATTAAGCACCTACTATGTCCAAGGAACTGTGTTGGCCACGAGGGATATAAATGCAAAAGATGAAATAGTCATATACTTGAGGAGCTTACATGCCAATAGTAGCTAACATTTCAGGTTATTTGTTCATCACAGAAATACAAGTGATTTGAAGACAAAAGTGGCCTGTTTACTTAAAATGAAACAAAGAGTAACCAGCAAGTTCTTAGTACATTTTCATTTTGATGGCATCTCCCTAAGACAGACATATCCAATTCCCTCGTGGAGGGGGCCATAGGATCTCTTAACTCTTGCCATTTTCCTTTACAGCCCTATTTTGGACATTTTATATGATTTTAAAGAGCTGGAAGGGCCTTTGAGTGTCTTCTGGCTTTCTTTTTACACATGAGGAAACTGAGGCCCAGAAAGATGAACTGGCTTACCCAAGGTTACACAGATAACAGGAGAGCCAGGGCTTGAACCCAAATCCTCTGATTCTAAACCCACTACTCCTTCCAGTTATCACACTGCCTTAGAACTCTGCCTCATGAACTGTGCCCTGGGAAAGCATTTGTGTGTTTGGTTATATTTTGTCATGTCATTTCCCCATCTCTACCTTTCAAGATAGTGTGAAATTTAGTGATCTATTCTAGGAGCAACCAATTGTCTAGCTAAGAGTGCCTATTACCAATAATTAGTCTGCTGGGTGGGAAACCATTTCCTTTTCCAGAGGCCTGCTGTGACATCACCTCTATAGAGTACAGGTCTAATTGTTTCTTCTTTTTTAGAATTGAAATTTCATATATCAAGGAGATTAATTTCCCTTTTTGTGTTCTCTCTGTCTTAATACCATTAGTTTCAACTAAAGAAGAATAAGTCTATTTCATTCTCTGGATGAATTGTTGCTTCTGTGTAAGCATTAATATAAACCAACATGGGACAGTAGAAAGTTCTTGATCTGGGGCATAAGCATGCTCAAGCATAGGCTGTATGTCCAGGTATGGAAGCATTCCCAGCATATGCTACATGTATACCTGATTTAGAGTCAGAAAGCCTGAGTTCAAATTCCCTCTCTGTCCCATATCACCTGTGTTACCTTGGATAAGTCATTAATCTCTACTGATCTAAGTTTTTTTTTTTAATCAGTAAAATAAAGGAGTTGGACAAGATGACCTTCAAAGTTCCTTCCATGTTTAAATATATGATCCAAAGATCTCAAATTATTTTGTGGAATATGACACTGATGTTAACGTGCACAAATGTGTTTACCTTTCTGAGTGAAGCAGGAATATGAACAGAGGCATCAGTTTCTTTGGGGCCTATTTTGTTCTAGTCTTTTTTTAGGAGACCAGTGCAAGTGAAATAGACCCATCTCATTTAGTAGCATCTTTTTCTAAGCCCTTTACAACACTTAGCTTGTACCTTAGCTTTTAAGGAATTGTGTTGTACCAGACAAAGCTTCTTAGAGCAACTTTTTGCAGGAGCTTGTTCTGATTGGTGACATTTTCCTCCAAATTCCATCCTGGATAATTCCTGGGAGCATTCGAAGATTTAGAAAGGTATAAACAGTTTGAATCCTGCCACCTGTATGTTTAGAAAGGTGAGATTTGCATTTGAAAAAGACTTTAAGTGGGGTCCTGCAGGCAGCTTATATCTCCCAGTTTCTTTTCTGAGTCCTTGCAGAGAGCTTGTTTCTCAGCAAATCGCTGCCATAGCTGAACAAAGCTAGCACATACATTTGTGCGTGTGCATGTGTGTGCATGAGCACACACACACACATACACACATCCATGCACACACACATATACATTTGTACTTGTTCATTCATGGACTTGGCTGCACACACACCCATCCATGCACACACACACACACACACACACACATATACATTTGTACTTGTGCATTCATGGACTTGGCTGCACACACACACACATTCAGTGATCTTGATTTGAAGATTTTGGTAATGTGTTTTCTTACAGGGCATAAAAATATATCTCTGTAATTACATGATATTTAGTGATTAGATAATTATGGATAATTGCATGGGGGTAGTTCTAAGAGCTAAAGTGTTACCATAAGATCTAAAATGTACAAATTGCATAATAATTATTCTTGGGAGTTATTTGGTAATTCTGAACATAATTATCATGTGATCTGCAGTGCATGTAATTAATGTATAATCGCATGGATTTTGCCTTCATAACTACACTTCACCCTTGTTATAAACCTCTTTGTCATAACATTTGAGTATAAATATAATGTAAATTGGCTTCCAGATACAGTACATTAAGCCCCGTGATAATTACTTTCACAGTAACAATACCCCTTATTCCATTCCAAATGCTTGACTCTTAAGCAAGATTGAGTTGGGGAGGAGGAATGGCCTGGAGATTCAAAGATTGGGCAATGTATCTATTGAGTGGTGTATAGGAGTGTACACATTACTCATGAGATGTAAGTTTTTCCTATCATTGTCATCCTCCATTTTGGAAGCTCCTTCATTATCTTTTTTAATGGCTAGAAATAGCTCTTCTGTTTAACCCCAGTGTCTGGCTTAGGGAATTTGGGTGTCTAGTGGTGGTAGAATTCCATTAAGTCCAGTGCCTTTTTAAATCCAGCACCATACCCACTGTCTTATTTGAGAGGAACCTTTTTGTAGCTTTGGGACTTGAGTATTGGAAAGTCTGATTAATAAGAAAGATTATAGTAGAGGATAGTCTTCACTTTGGATTAACAGGGTAATTGGGTGCGGTTAAAAAAAAAGTTTCTCCTAACTACATCTCCCAGTAGCTTTACTGTAACTTTTACAAAACTTCTTTGTTTTCTTTTCACAGGTTTCACTTGGCAGGATGATTATACTCAGGGCACTATAGCCCAGGAACTTGAAAATATCCCCAAAACCCACCAGTGGCAGCCAGAATCTTTAGCAAGTGGAGTCAACTCAATCAGGTAAATTCTTCATGATGTTATTTCCCCAATTCCTCTACTGCCTGATCAGGAGAAATATTGCCATCCCCATTTGTATAATAAGTCATTTTGAGTCTGATTCTGCTCAAGTCCCAGGTTCTAACTAAAAACCTATATTTTGACATTGACTCTGGACAAATTTGCAATTCTTAATGCTTCCTCTATGGAATAGAAAGGGAGATATTTACAGTAAAGGGAAATAGTTACAGTAAGGGATTTTGTTTATATTAATAAGTTGGACAAGAAAAAAATTGGCAAGGTTAAAAAAATACCTCATTATTTGTGACTATATCAAAGAGAGAGAAATGCTTTGTTATGTGCTAAAAACAGGGTTACTCAGTAATTAAATGGATTAGTGATCTCTTCTGTAGGGGTACTCCTTCCAGTAATGCAGATCACAAGTCACCTAAATCTTTTTATGCATAGAATATGTAACCCATGATCTGTCTCTCTAAGCTAAAGGCTTATACAGGTCAGATATTAGTTGTTTTGGTTAGGTGCAGGATTATAGGACAGAGTTGATCATTTCTACCCTGACTTTCCAGGGCAACTAAATGAAGCTCTAAGGTAATCTTTATAGCATTGGTGCTGATGATCAGGAGCATGATGGGCTTTTCAAAACCATGCTCCTCTCAACCAAAGTATTAAATACACCTAGAGGATTTGCCCCTGAGGATGAAGTAATATAGTCAAAAAGACGATTGGACCTGAGGGATCCTTTGCTATGCTGGCTGGATATGACTATGGCTGCGACTCACAAAGGAGCAAAAATATCCCTAAGGCTTTGAACTGGTTCATAAAATGACTACAAAAATTTTAGTATTTAAAAGCAGTCTACCCTAGCAATTAATCAGCAAGCCATCAGTTGTCAATAGAAGTTGATTGGTAAAGTAGTCTGGTAACAATTCTCTGGGGGATCCACAGATGGCATAGCTCAGTAGAGAAAGCTGCCTAAGAGTTGATATTAATAGCTTGTAACCTTACAGAGAGCATTGTTTGCTCTTCAGAGAAGGAGTAAGTGGGTACTTTTGAAGGAAAGGGGTATTATAACTGGTTTACAACCAAAGGAAAATTAATTGTTCCATCAACAGATATCTCCTTTCCCACTGGTGCTATAGGAGTATATGAGATAGTATGCCCTTTGCCTATGGGATGGCAGTAATATTTCCTTATTAATGATTTTATGACTATGTCTAATTACATATCTTTACTTTGAATTAATGTGTCCTCTGCATTGGTCTGCCTCAAGAAAGGTATCATGTAGGCACTTCTACAGGTATGGTTGTGAATAGATGCTGACTTAAATAGAGCCTTGAGCTTGCGAGGAAGCATTCAGGAAGAAATGTTGAGGAGTAATCTGGGTTACTTAAGGATAGCATGTAAGCAAACAGAAAGAAGAATTAAAGTTGGAGAAGGAGGCTAGCAAGGATCAATTCTCAAACCCTTTAGGGAATTTAAGCATCTTGGGACTGAGAAACAGAGGGGAAAAAAAAAAACAAACAATGCTAAGAATGTCTGAAAAGTGGTTTTAGTCAATGCACTTTTTATGTCCTATGGCAAAGCATGACTTTTTTAAGATTTAATTTAATATTTGGTGCTACTGACCTCCACTTAGAAATGTTCAAACCTTTTAAAGGAGAGGACATACATAGTTAACTTTTTTTCTTTTTTGGTTCTCTATACTACTATTTATTTGCTATTCAGAATTTCTTTATATCTGATATCTTTCTATATTGGTTTGTGCTTAATGCTCTGCCTCCCTTTACCCTCCCCAGTACTGGGTATCTTTTTATTTCTATAATTTCCCCCTTTCTATTGTTGGGATTAAGTTCTCAGTTTTCTACTTAAATTTATGTCCTAGATTTGTATTCTTAATTTAGGGAATAACTTTACCAGTATAATTTTTAAAAATTTTCATTTGTAACAGTATATTAATGATTCCTGGTACTTGCTTCTCACTGTCAATCTATTCTCTGTGCATCTGCCACATTTGTTTTCCTAAAGTATAGATTTTACCTTGTTATTCCCTCTCCCTCAATAAATACCATTGACTCCATATTATTTTTACCATCAAATATAAAATTTTCTACTGGACTTTTAAGCCTTTTACAACCTGGCACTTTTCTACTTTTCAGTAAGGTAGTGGGAAGAGACACTAGTTTTAGGCTGCAGGAAGTTGTGGAGGTTATGAGAAAATGAAGGCAGTGAGTGAATGTAGTATCTTTTTGCTGGAAGTTCAATAGGAAAGGGGAAGCAAGATGATAGCTTTAATGGGTAGCTGCATCAAGGAAAGGCTTATCTCTTTTTAAAGGATTGGGGACTATGTATTTGTACATTGGAGAGTAAGATATAGTAAAGAGAAAAATATGGAAGACTAATGAAAGATGAGGGATAACTAATGGAACAAGGTCTTAAAAGAAACAAAAGAGAATAGGATACAGGGTACAGCTGAAGGTGTTAGATGCTGCAAAGAAGAGACATGGTTCATCCATTGTGATGAAATGGAAGGAGAGGATGGATGAGATGAGTAGACTGAGAGGATTGAAGTGGAGGAAGAGAGTAAACAGAGCTCACATCAGTGTGTCTAATTTGTCTCCAAAAATAAAAATGTGAGGTTATATGTTTTGAATGCAGAACGATGCAATTAGGAGCTTAAAGAAAGGGGAAATGTTGAGAACGGTTATAAGGAATGTAAGAGAGATAAATCAATAATAAAAGAAGAATGAATTGCTGTGTATTTGAGACGTAGAAGATTAGTTGAGATTAAATAGCTTAAATTTGAGGCAAACTCAATAAGCACTACTTCACAATTTCTTCCAGCAGCTCTGAAGGAGAAGGCTGGGAAGTAGATATTAGGAATACCCTAGAGTTGAGGATTAGCAGTACTAGGAATGCTGGGAGATTGGGCAAGCAAGGAATTCAAAGGTAGAGAAGACCTAATAGAAATGACTGAGCATAGGGTTAAAGGGGAGAAGTGAAGGTGAGACCAGAATCAAATGAATAAACTTGGTGTGTTGGAAGGAACCAAAAGACTGAAAGACTGAAGGCAAAAGGCACGGTAGGGGGAGGAGAACAGAAGATGGAGGTCAAAGAGGGTAACTTGAGAGTTTAGTATTTTGAAGTACTGGTGATAGCAGGCAACCTTTTGCAAGCAGAACCACAGAATCTCAAAGGTGAAAAGGATCTTAGAGGTCAAGCCTAATGTTTACTTAGTCCAGAATGCCCTCTATAGCATCCTCAACATGCAGTCATATATAGCCTTCCCCTGATGACCTCCAGGGAGATAAAACTTATTAGTTGTCAAGGCATTTGTAGATAGTTTTATTAAAAAATTTCCTTTACATTGAACCTAAAATTGCCTCTCTGCAAAATCAGTCCCATATATCTTCAGCACAGAAGTCCTTCACATATCTTAAATACTCAAAGATTATTATTACTTTTAAAATCTTCTTTTCATTCTAAACAGACCCAGATCTTTCAGAATCATGGTTTGGCATTCTCTCACCATACTCATTGCTCTCCTTTTTTCATATTCATATTTCTTTCTTTTTTCCCCTTTTCGGAGTGCTATCAGGGTTGTGACTTGCCCAAGGTCACATGGCTTGTAAATGTTAAATGTCTGAGGCTGGATTTGAACTCAGGTCTTCTTGATTCCAGGGCCAGTGCTCTATTAACTGCTACACCTAGTTGCCCCCATATTTTTCAATATCCTTCCTAAAGGATGACTCCCAGAAATGAATATTATATGTACCATATATCACATGTATATGTATATAACTGTGCACAATAATTATATATGCAGTTAGATGGAGTTGTATCATATACCATGTTATGTATAAGTATAGTCAGACACATATTGCTATACATAGATATAGATGTATGGGTTTAAACACATGTATGTATCTATAGTTACATATCTATGCATCTCTGTATCCCTCTGTATCTATCCCTCTGTCTCTGTCTACATACATAATATAACATATATTTTCAATACTGACTTACATGTAAGAGGTGCTATAAAAGAAACCCATTCCCTTCTATCCCCCAAAAGAAGGTGGCCTAGGAGCAAGAGTGAAATATAATAGATTCCTGGGTAGTCTTCCTCTAAGCTGGTACCAACAGAATGTCCAAAGTAAGGATTTAATATTGTTGTATATTACCTCTGTGTAGTATTTATGGGAGAACTTACATAGCATGAGAAGGCAAACATAGTCTATTATCTGTGCTCTTGAACATAGAGTCGATAGCCATGAGATTACAGCTTCACTGAATGATTGATGTAAACTTCATTGTAATAGATTGTCCCATTGTTCCCATTGTTCAAATCTTAGAGATTGTGATTCTCTTTTCCAACACCATAGCTATCCTGCCCAGCTTCATGCTCTTTACACATTTGATAAGTGTACCTCTCCTGGCCAATCCAAGAAACATGGCAACCAAGGACACTGTACTTCTAGAATACAAGCTTATTTGTGAAAACATGGCAGAATATTATAGAAGAGAGTAAAAAGCAGTTGAGAAGAAAATGAACCTGCAGAGAATTTACTATGAGATGCAGCTAAGCCAGAACATGCAGAGAACGCTTTAACATCAATATATTTCCGCTGATATTGTGGAAAGACAAACCACTAAAAATGGAGACCAATGATAGGGTATTGGAAAGGTGTATGGAGGGCATGTGCAACCTGTGATGTATTATAAACAAAAAAATTTGCATGAGAAATAGGGTAAATGGTGTCATTAAAGAAAAGAATGATCAGAGAATATGCATAAGGAGAACTGCTTGTGCACACCGTGTCCTCAATAGATGGACCCTTGGTGATGAATTTAGGGTAGGGCATAGACAAAAGATACAGATATTAGACATGCTCATGTTGGCCTGCAGTCTTAGTTCAAAACAAAGGGATATTCACAGTGATAAGATCTTGGGTTATGGTTAAGTATCCTTCATGGGGTAATTGTGAGAAGAATGCTTTGTGAATCTTGAAGTGCCACATAGATAAATTATTGTTGCCACCCATTTGCCTACTTTCTATTCTGTATAAAATCTTTATGAAAATAGTATATCCAAATTCTGAAGAGAAAAGGATTCTGAAGTACCCTTGAAGAAAAAGAAGGAAACATTCAGACTTTCACAGGTGTAGTCTATTGCATAAAATTATCTGTAGGTGTTAATATAAAATTCAGCTGCATCCATTATTTAATAACTTTTAAAAAGTAATTGAATCTGGTAGAACAAAAAAGTTATAATGATACTATTTAAACCAGGTGTCTTACAGGCATATGCTAGAATTATACAAGGCTCTATAGCAGATGTGATTAAAGAGATAACTTTCTTTTTTTAGCATGTATGTTCTAAAATGTTTATAGCAGCTCTCTTTGTGGTGGCAAAGACCTGGAAATTGCATGGGGTGCCCATCCATTGGGGAATGGCTGAACAAGTTGTGGTATATGGTGGTGATGGAATACTACTGTGCTATAAGAAATTATGAGCTCAGTTATTTTAGAAGAAACATGGAAAGACTAGCATGAAATAATGAAGAGTGAAATGAACAGAACCAAGAGAGCATCGTATACAGTAATGGTGATGCTGTTTTAAGAATGGCTTTGAGCAAATAAGTTATTTTGACTATTGCAAATACCCAAATTAATCATGATGGACATATGAAGAAAGACAATATCTGGTCCCAGAGAAATAACTGATAAATACAAGTATATATAAAATAATTTTACATATACATAAACATAGAGAGATTATATTTGCATCTAAGAGGTGACTTTATTTAATGTCCTGAAGTGTTGGCATCAAGTCTCTCCCATCTCTTCTCCCATGCCCCCTTTGACTTTTCCAGTAGGGCGAGGTGAATCCCCAAGCCCCCTTGCCTGCACATCTTATCTCCCAATTATATTCAAAACAGTATTAATCATAGTATTTATATATTTTTTTTAAATTTGATTTTAAAAGGAAGATAAGCAACTCAGTATATGCTATACATGTGTAGCTATGCTACTATAGTAGATATATTGTAAAAGACTGACTATATTTCCTTCCCTCCCTCCCATCCCACCTTCCACCTGGTCCACTCCCCACCTTGATCCTGGTCCTTTTCAAAAGTGGGTTCTTCCAACTTCCCTCCCCCCCAGCCCACCTTCCCCACCCCTCCCCCCAATGCTCCTGTAGGGTGGGACACCCTATTTAGTATTCATGTCATCCTCTCCCTGGTCCAAATTCAATGAGAATACGGTTTTGCCTTTTTGCCTTCCTGTTCCTTCCCTCCTCTGCAACCACCTTCCCTTCCCTCCTCTACATGAGACAGTTCACCCCATTCCTCCTCACCACATTACTCTCTCACCTCTTAACCTCACCTTTTAAGTATCATCCCTTCTTATTAAATTTGACCTGTGCCCTCTATCTATGTATACCTGAAAACATGTATATATATATATATATATATATATATATATATATATATATACACACACATATGTATTCATATGCCCATATACCCTTCTTCAACTATTTTCATACTGAGAAAAGTTTTATCAGTTATAGTAATTGTTTTTCCCTGTAGGAATGTAAATAGTTCATCTTTGATAAGTTCATAGTGATTTCTTTTCCCTGTTTACCTTCTCAAGCATCTCTTGCTTCTTGTATCTGGATGTCAAATTTTCTATTCAATTCTGGTTTTTTCCTCAAGAATGCTTGAAAGTCCTCTATTCCACTGAATGACCAAATTTTCCCCTGAAATATGATACTCAGTTTTGCTGGGTAGGTGATTCTTGGTTTTAATCCCAGGTCCTTTGGCCTCAAAAAGCACATTTCTTAATGCTTACATAAGTAAAAGATAAAAAGGGCAGATCAATGAATTGGGCATTCAATTTTTAAAAAAGTAGGAAACTAACAAACTAAAACCCTTTAATTAAACACCAAAACAAATCCTTTTTAAAAAGTCACAGGAGAGATGAGCAAAAATGAAAGTAAAAAGAAAACAACAACAACATTAGACTAATAAATAAAACTAGGAGGTTTTTTTTTTTTTTCAGGGGGTGGATGGGTGGAGGGGGAACACCCAATATAGGAGATAAACTATGGCTAATTTAATTTTCAGAAAAAGAAGAAAACCAGTATTACCAGTATTAAAAATGAATAAGGTAAATCAACAACTGATGAAGATGAAATAAAAGCAATTATTAGGAGTTACTTGGCTCAATTAAATACCAATAAAACTAACATTCTACATGAAATGTATGATTATTTAAAAATATTTTCAGATTAACAGAACAGGAAATAGAATACTTTAAAAACCCTATGTTGGAAAAAGTAATTTAACAAGCCAGAAATGAACAAATGCATAACCAGATGGATTAACAAGCAAATACTGCCAAACATTTAAAAATAATTATTCTTATGTTATGTAATTTTTTGAAAAAAATGGGCATATATGCAATCCTAAAAAATTCTTTCTATGACAGAGATATATAAAACATAGTCTTTATACCTAAACCCTGGAGAGTCAAAACAGAAAAAGAAAATTATAAAGTAATTTCCCTAATGAATATTGATGCAAAACATTTTTAAATGAAATACTAGCAAAGAGATTATAGCAGTATATCAGAAAGAAAGTATAAGGAACAAACTGAATTTATACCAGGAAGAAAGAATTGGTTCAATATTAAGAAAAGTATAATTGATTACATTACTAATAAAACCAATAAAATCATGCAATTGTGTTAATAGATTTAGAAAACCTTTGATAAAATATAATACCTACTCTTGTTTAAAAAGAAACTTAGAAATTATGGGAATGAATTGAACTTTCTTTAAAATCATAGCATAGTTTAAAATCATAAACCAAGCACAAGCATTTTCTATAATGGGGATAACCTAGAGACCTTTTTATAAGTTCAGGGTGAAAGTCAAAATGTCCATTATCACTTGTACTATTTAATATTTTACTGTAAATGCTAACTATAGCAATAAGATAAGAAAAATAAATTAAAGGAATAAACATAAATATTAAGGAAGCAAAACTATCACTGTTTGAAGATGATATGATATTTCCAGAAGACGATATTTCCAGATAACTGGAAACTGAAAATAAAGTAAAATTGAATTTTTAAAAAGAATAGAAGTTTAGAGGGAGGACATTTCAGGTATAGGGAACAGCCAGTGAAACAGCACAAAGTTGGGAGATAGAATTTCATGTATGAGAAACAGCAAGAAGACTAGCATATAGAAAATGAGGGGGAAATACTAGACAGGTAAGAAGAGGCAAGTTTGTGAAGAGCTTTAGAAGTAAAAAAAAAAATGAAGGATTATATTCAGGTTGTCCCAAAAAACTCTAACATCAACTAAAAAGCTAATCAAAACAATTAACAATTTCAGCAAAGTTTTAAGTTATAATAAAAAGCACTGAAAAATATCAAAATTTCTGTAGATTACAAAAATGAAATTGGCAGGAAGAGATAGAAAAAATTCCAGTGAACATAACTACAGACAATATAAAATACTTGGAACTCCATCTTCCAGGACATACATAAGAACTATATGATTATAGGTATAAAATATTCTTTACTCAAAGATAGATATGAGTATTGGAAAAATATTACTTGATCATGGGTAGGCTGAGTCAATATCTAAACAATAGCAAAATTACATAAATTTATTTATTCAATGCTATACTTATAAAGCTACAAAAGAATTATTTATGGAACTAAAAATAATAAAATAATTCATCTAGAGGAACAAAAATCAAGAATATTAAAACAGTTAATGGTAACAAATCTTCAACTGTTCTGCAAAGCTGTGATCATTAAAATAATTTGGTACTAAGTATAAAACGGAGAAGTTGATCAATGAAACAGTTTACAACATACAGACCCAAAAGAACACAGCAATCTATTCTTTAATAAACCCCAAGATCTCAGCTATTATAGCAAAAACTCTATTTGACAAAAATTGTTGGGAAACTAGCTATAGACCAATTTTTAATATAGTATACCAAGATAAGCTTCAAATGGGTGCATGATTTAGACATAAAGGGTAGTACAGTAAGTAAATTAGCAAACAGGAAAAAAATACCTCCCAGATCTATGTATAAGGGAAAAGCTCATGACCAAATAAGAGATAGAGAAGCTTACAGGAGCCAAAGTAGATAATTTTGATCACACAAAATTAAAGATACTTTGTACAAACCAAATCAATGCAGCTAATTTAGAAGAAGAGCAGGAAACTAGAAAAAACAATCCATGCAGTGGATTTTTCTGGTAAAGATCTCATTTCTAAAGGATATAGGGAACTGAGAGAAATTTATAAGAATAAGAATCATTCTTCATTTGATAAATGGTCAAGAGATATGAATAGATAATTTTCAGAGCAAAAAAAAAATCAATGACATCAATAGCTATGTTAAAAATGCTCAAAATCACTAATAATTAGGGAAAATCAAATTAAAATAACTCTGAGGTAAAACAACTCATACACATCAAATTGAATAAAATGGCAAAGAAAAACTCTAAATGGTGGAGGAGATGTAAAAAAAAGTGGTACACTGATGCACTATTAGTGGAGTTGTGAACCAATCCCACTATCCTGGAAAGCATTTTGGAACTATGCCCCAAAAGCTATTAAATTGTGCATAAACATGTATAGACCAGTAATATATTTCTATTGGTCTATACTCTGATATCCCAAATAGATCAAAGAAAAAGAAAAAAGGATCCATAGGTAAAACAATATTTATAGCATCTCATTTTGTGGTGACTGGAAACTGAGGGAATGCCCAACAGTTAAGGAATGGGAAGACAATTTGTGGTATATGAATATAGTATAAAGCAGTTGTGCTGTAAGATATAATGAATGGGATGATTTTTAGGAAACTTAGGAAGATTTGTATGAACTGATGCAGAGGGAAATAGGCAGAATGAAGAGAATACTTTATATGTTTATACAATAGTAAAAAGATAATCAACCTTAAAAGACTTGACAACCACAAATCCAGACTCATGATGAGACATTCTATCCACCTCTAGATAGAGTGCAGATGGACTCTAAATTCAGATTGAGGCATATTTTCTCCTATTTCTTTCTTTTTCTTGTTTTTTTGGGGGGGTGGGGTATGGCTAACTGAAAATTTGTTTTTCATATTTCTACAAATTTGTAATGGGTTCTAAATTTTTGCCTTCTTAATGAATGAAGGAGTGGTTGGGAGAGGGAGATAACTGGAAACTGAAAATAAAATAAAATTGAATTTTTAAAAAAGAAGGGAAGCTTAGAGGGGGAATAGCCAGTGAAACAGCACAAAGTTTGGAGATAGAGTTTCATGTATGAGACACAGCAAGAAGACTAGCATATAGAAAATGAGGGGGGAAATACTAGACAGGTAAGAAGAGGCAAGTTTGTGAAGAATTTTAAATATAAAAAAAATGAAGGATTATATTCAGGTTGTCCCAAAAGTCTTAGTGCAGTTTAACGCTTTAATAGTTTTATTTTTGTAGGTGATACAGAAGCTGTGGGATTTATTGAATAAAAGAATAACATGGTTACATCAGCACTGTAGGAAAATCACTTCTGTAACATAGTGGAAAATGAAATGGAGTAGGGAGAGACATGAACCAATTAGACCAACCAGAATGCTATTATAAGAGTCAGATGTGAAGTGATGATGGCCTGCACCAGAGTGGTGGCAGTGTCAAAGAAGAAAATAGGGTGCTTATGAGAGATATTTGAGAGAAAGAGAGAGAAGGGGGATAGGGAGGAAGGGAGGGAGAGAGAGAGAGATGTTACAAAGGTAGAAATGACAAGGTTTGGCACAGCTTAGTTATTACATGTGAGGTGAAGGGGAGGCTTATGGAGAGTCAGAAGTTGGATATAAGACCCATGTTACAAACCTGGGTGACTGGAAGGATGATGGTGTCCTTGTTAGTAACAGTGAAGTTTGTAAAAGGGAGAATTTGTGGGGGAAATCGAGTTCAATTTGGGGCATGTTGAGTTAGGATGTCTGTGGTTCAATTTGTCCAAGAGGCAGTTGGAGATGCAAGGTTGGAGGATAGAGGAGAAATTGTCTGGTTAAATAGATCTAAGAATCATCTGCATAGAGATGATACTTGCATCCATGAGAGCTGATGAGATCATCAAGTAATGCTATATAAAGGAAGATAATCCTTGGGTTCCTCCCATACTTAGTAGTTGTGACCCGGATTCTGCAAAGGATGAAGAATGACTAGTCACATAGGGAAAAGAACAGGAGAGAACAGAATCATCAAAATTCAGAAAGAGGAGTGTGATTGATGAGACTTCAGCAACATAGACAATTTGTTCAATAGGAGTTCAGAGGGGGGAAAGAACATATCATGGCATGTTTGTGGAAAGGGCCTCACAGAAGTTCTAGAAGGCTGGAGAAAAACAAATGTCACAACTGTTAAGGGGGATGGAAAGAATTCTTCAAACTAGAAGTTACAAGCTTGGCTTTGCTGTCAAAATTCTAGAAGACAGTATTAAAGAAATAGTTTGTGAGCATTTAGAAATGGGAGTGATGGCCACCAAGAGCCAGCATGGGTTTGTAATGAAATGGCCTGGGCACATGAACTGTATTAACTTTTTTTGACAGGTTGCTCAAGATATTCTCTGGACAAAGAATGCATGAAATTCAACAACACATTTGATTGAAGTCTTTAATCAAAGGCTTAAAGGACCAGTGGGGTGGATGAGCATTTTATAGAGAGGATTGCTATTCATATTAGAGATTAGAATAGATGACCTTTGAGCTCCCTTTCAACTCTGAGATTCTGTAATTCTCTGATTCTGTGATCAGGGAAGTCTGCATGGTGGAAGCACAATTTGATATGGATCTTGAAGGAATCTAGGTTTTAGATCATCAGAGAGGATAGACAGTTGTATATGGCAGGTAAGTGGTACAGTGGATGGAGTTCTGGGCCTGGACTCAGAAATACCGGAGTTCAGATCTGACCACAGATATTTACTAAACGTGTGACCTTGAGCAAGTCACTTTTCCTTTGCTTGCCTCACCAAATAGACTCATCTGTAATATAAAGATAGTAATAGCACCTACCTCTCAGCATAGTTGCAAGGATCAAATGTAAAATGCTTAGCTCAGTTCCTGACACATAAAATAGATGCTACATAAATGTTAGCTATTAGCTATCATATTGGTTGCAAAGTGTTTCCTGGCTTGCTTGGATTTTTTTTCCTTAGGGAACTATGAAATTGAGACAACTTTTAACCTTCATTATAACCCCACTTTTCATAGCATGAAGCACGGCATTTTAGGAAATAGAAACAGAGTAAACCATAGTGGAAATATTTTAAAATATTTAAGATGCAGAAAAATTATACTTAAAACAATTTGATCTTCTTGTGGCAGAATTACTGGGTGAAAGTCAACTTACAAGTTAATTGCTATGATATTACACACTGTAATGATGATGACTCCCATTCCTATAATATATTACAGTGTCACAAACAAATCTGTAAGCATGAACAAAGATACAAGGAAGATGAATAAGACAATTTAAAGGTACATTTAGGAGATGGTTTTATCTGCATTGATTAGCAATTAGTAAGGAAAAGAGACAAAATACCAGAATGGTAAATTAACTTGAGTTAAATTACACCCTGAAAACATAGAACGTGAAATTTCATCTATTATAAAATAGCCAATGAATGTGCTGTGATTTGGAGGTGTGAAGTCTTTCAGTCATAGAATGTAGAGGTTGAGTGGTTCAGCAAAAAAGAACACTGGGTTGGGAATCAAAAGATCTGTATTAGAAACTCAACTCTCCTTCAGTCGCTACAACATCTCTCACTTTCATCCTTTACTGCCTCTATAGGAAGGATATCCCAGGGGAAATTAAAAGGACATGAACACTGGTCAATTTAGGGAAGAGGAAGTGGGAGGAGTCAAACTACAAACCTTAGTAACTTGCAGATTGTTAGCCTAAGTGATGGCCAGGTAGTGCAGTGGATAAAATGTTAGACTTGGAGTCAGGAAGACCTATGTTCAAAATCCTGCCTTATATATTTATTAACTGTGTGCCCCCAAACAAATCACTTAACATTTGTCTGTTTCCTCATCTGTAAAATGAGGTAGTTATATCATTTACAATCCAGGGTTCTTGTAAGAATCAAATGAGATGTCATTTGTAAAGCACTTTGCAAACCTTAAAGTGGTATCTAAATGTTGGCTATTATTATTATTGTTATCATTAGTAGCTACAGAGAAGTCCCATAGGTGACATGGTAGATAAAACACTTGACCTGAAGTCAGAAAGACTTGAGTTCAATTCCAGTCTCAGATCCTTATTAGCTATATGGCCCTTAGCAACTGACCTACCTATATTATTTGCTTCATTTTCTTCATCTATAAAATGCAGACAACAGCTACCTTCCACCATTGTTTTGAAATTCAAATGCAATAACATTTGTAAAGTGCTTTTTGTAACTTACATTCTATATAAATGTGATGATGAGGAGGAGGATGTCATCATCATTGATGAGGTTGTCAAGAGAAAGATTTGGAGTAAAGAGATTAAGTTTGGTTTTGGACATACTGAATTTAAAAACAGTGTTTTCTTAAAGTTTAAATGGAAAAGAGCCAAGCATTATTTAAGATATTGATATTGAGATATTGGAATATTCCTTTAGAATGATCATGTTTATTGTGGAAAAATGGAACAACTTGGGTAAAAGTTAACTTTCACAGTCTTAAGCAGTTGACACAGTAAACATTTTAAATGACTTAGTTAATTGGCAAAAATAGGCAAAGGTGGTTATAATTCTATGAATCTATAAAGATATTCCCTGACCTAGATCTGTTTTCTGATCCTACAAAACTGCTTTTCATGATGCTGTGATTGTTCAATGTGGGCCTAGGTGGAAGGAGATGGTATTAAAAAGATTTTTTTCCAACCAGAATGTTTTTGCAGTGTTTTAGATTAAAAATAAACTTGCTAGTAACAATACTTAACTATTACTCATAAAAGATGCTTAAAATAATTTACCCACTAGTTTGGTTAAAATGAATAATCTCCCTTTAAGTGTAGGCAGATCTGTGATCAACAGCATTTTAAATTCAAGGCAATTGTTGACATATTTGTGACTCCCAAATAAATAACTCTTAATTAGTCCATAAATTCAATCAACATAAAAGGTCCAAATGGTTAATTTTTGCCAAAAAATGTCTTTGAATTACTTGTATTAGCAGGATAACTAGGGATGACAAGTAAATTTTCAATATGAGTCGTAGATACAGCTTCTGTCAAATTAGAACTAAATGATAACCCTCAAACTTGAAAGAGATAGGTATGGGTGGTAAGTATATGGCAGGTAACACTTAGTAAGTCTTAAGTCTAAGGCTTAGACCAATGCCAGGTTTTCACTATTCATACTCTCCCCTAGAGACTTTGTTGTTGTTGATGATGATGTTGATGGTCAAGGAATCTGATGAAATTTTCATAGATTTCTGACACAAAACAAGAACACTTTTGATGGGAAATTCTCAGACTTTGTCACGTGTCTACCTTTTCTTTGTTGTAGACCATTGGAAATAACTGAAATAAGTGTCTTTGGAGAATTCAGGGGGGTCATGCCCACACATCTATAGAGCTGGGAATTCCACGGTCCTGTTGATCAAGCCCTTTGATAGGTGGACCTTCCTTCTTGGATTTTTTCGTCCATCCATAAAAAATAGGATGGGAAAAGATTGGGAAAGTTAACTATCAGTTTAGATAGTCCATTTTCTAAATTCTACTCAAATGTGATGCATGTTAAATCAAAACCCAACAAAAATGGAGAGAAAAAAGGCACGTATTCCTATCAACCTAATTGGTTCCCCCCACAGAATTAAGAAAAGGACAACCTAGGGCCTCAATTCAAAATCCTCCTCTAGTACTTACTGACTTTGGCTAGTCATTTAACTTTGCTGGGGCTCAGTTTCTTCATAGATAAAATGAGTTTATTGGACTAGATGACTTCTAAGCTTCATTCCAAATCTACATCTATGATCCTAAGAACTCTATGCCTCTAGAATGCCTATGAATTCAAAACTGCATCTATTTACATTCTACCATAAAACATTATTTGGGTTCCACTCTCCCCTAATTGGTTTACGTTTACAGATGTCCAACAACCAGTTTTCTGAAATGACAATTACCACCATTAAATAATTAGTCCACCACACATTTCTTTAGTACCCACTGGGTATAGAACATTGTACAAAGGTAGGGATGGTTCCCATAGCAGGCATAAATTTAGTGTGTTACTTTGAATTGCTGAAGAGGATGTTAAAGTTTATGTCTTAATGCAATACCTTTTGCATTTCATTACCATGTTTAAAAGAAATAAAGACAAAGAAGAAAATATTTTGTTTTGCCTGCAAATAAATTAAAAACTGACATTTAAAAGGAATGAATTAATTTATATCATGCAGTGCATTTTATTGCACTATCATCCCTTTCATTGTAATAAGCTCTTAGATTTCATAAAGATTCTTTAATACTTGGAAAACAAAAATAACTGACATTTGTATACAGTAGCATGGAGAGTAGAGAATAATTGCTAGAATGCTAGGCTTGGATCTTGAAAGATCTGAGTGGAAACACTGCTTTCAACAGTTGCTAGCTGTGACCCTGAGAAAGTGACTTAATTTATTTGAGTCTCACTTTCCTCACCTGCAAAAGGAGGAGTTTGGATTGATAGCCTCTAAGGTCCCTTCTAGTTCTAAAGCTTTGATCCTATGAACCTATGTGGGTTCAGATCCTGCCTGTCACAATTACTAGCAAGTCAATCAACTTGGCTTAATTTTCTTATAATAACTTGGCTTATCTGTCTCAGTAGTATTCACCATATTGTTAAGTAGCTTATTCCTGGAAAAGATGTTATTCTAGAAAGCCAACTGAGAATCTAGGAATAATATACCATGAGCTTCATGGAGTTGAGGATCAGGTCATATCAGAATTTGGACCATGCTATGTTTTCTAGTGCTTAACATTGTGCCTGCATACAGGAAAGAGGTGAGGGAGGGAAGGAAGGAAGGAAGGAAAGAAGAAGGATGGTGGAAGGAGAGAAGAGGATGAAAATAAGCATTTATTAAGCTCCTGCTATAATGCCTACCAAGGCACTGTGCTAAGCACTTTACAAATATTATCTTGTTTGATCTTCATCACAACCCTCCTGGGTAGGTGTTATTATCAACCCCTTTTATAGTTGGGGAAACAGTCTGAAGCAGATGGAGATGAAGTGACTTACCCAGGGTCATACATCTAGAAAGTAGCTCAGACTGGATTCAAACCCTGGTCTGCCTGACTCCTAGCCCTGTACTCTAATCACTATACCACATAGCATTCATTAAGTGCTTACTATGTGACAGACACTGTGCTAAGTTAACCATAATTAATAAATATTTGTCGAATATCAATGTGGTAAAGTGCCAAGTAAGGAATTTGCCATCAAGAGATTTGGACTACACTCTTGACTATTTTTTATTAATCATGTGGC
Source organism: Gymnobelideus leadbeateri (assembly GCA_011680675.1). NCBI lineage: Eukaryota > Metazoa > Chordata > Mammalia > Diprotodontia > Petauridae > Gymnobelideus > Gymnobelideus leadbeateri. The sequence goes on along the minus strand of WOXC01011865.1, from coordinate 365,422 downwards.
CTTGGACAAATCACTTAGTCATTCTAAAGTTTACTCATCTGTAATATGAGGGCATAATAAGACCAGTTGCTCCTTACTGGCCCTTCTAGTTCTAAATGCTGCAGGTTGAATGAAGAAAAAAGGTCACCTTTCCTCCAATACTCTTTATGTCATACCAGATGACTAAACCAAACAAACAAAATCTTGCAGAAATTTCATCAAACATACAGTTCAGTCAAAGGTAGAAAAAAGAACAAAATGTGAAGTTCTATGTTGTGCTATTTATTTTTAGGAAGTTCTTTATGGCCCAAAAGGAAGTCAGTTAAGTTGCCATCCTGACTACATAACCCAGTAATTCTCTCCCCTCAAACCCAATCAGGGTTATGTAGTCTTTCCTTCTATAACACTTACCACCTGGATTTTAAGACAAATACAAAGTATTCAGTCCATTGAAGACGCTGGAAACTGTGACCTTGTGCTAGGCATTTTGATTGATGGCTCTCAGAATTTGACCCTCTGGGCAAAAGCTAAAATTTCCACAGGACCCCTAATTAAATTAAGGTTTATCAGGAAATATGCTATTTGCATCTTATTCAAGATTTAGGAGTAATCTCAGAGAATTGGAAGACGGTTCCTGCCTCAAGTGTTTGCAGGGAAAGGAAATTGGGAAATTTTTTTTTAAAGATTGGAGGTAAAGGCATGTTGGAAAGTGGGAGAGAATTCTATAAAGTAGGAAAATCTTGACAATGTAGGCAAGACTTTGAGCTTTCTTGGGCAGTGTGTGTGTGTGTGTGTGTGTGTGTGTGTGTGTGTGTGTGTGTGTTTTCTGGGAATGCCCAATCTGATGAACTCCTGGCTAACAGGAGAATCTGAGAATTTGGAAGAAGGCTGTTGAGGCAGCAGCTTGCTGTTGAGGAAGGGGAGACCTACTTCTCCTGCTTTCAGGTCTTTAAATTGTACCTAAGGGATTTACCTGGCAATGATGCGGAACCATTCCAGGTTTGGGAATTGGAATTTACCTGTTGCAGATATTCAGAATGAGTGGGGTTTTTAGACTTTTAACATCACTCTAGTCAGTTAGGGAAGAAGGGTAGGGAATGAGAAGCTGCGGGTGATGGGCAGAAAAGAAGAAAATAGAGACCATACCAGGAACTGTACTAAGAATACAAAACTGGGTATCTGCATCCTTGCTCCCATCCCACCAAGGAAGGAGATCCAAATAGCCCTGCCCCTTTCATGAGTAGCTTTATATTTTTATAGAGACAGGCATAAGGTAAAGAGAGGTGGAGGGGTGGCTAGGTGGCATGGTGAATAGAACACTGGCCTTGGAGTCAGGAGGACCTGAGTTCACATCCAGCCTCAGACACTTAAAACAAAAACTAGCTGTGTGACCTTGGGTAAGTCACTTAACCCCAATTGCCCTACCCCCAAAAAAGGCCAAAAAAATCTGGGGCATCTAGGTGGCACAGTGAATAGAGCCCTGGAGTCAGGAGGACCTGGGTTCGGATCCGGACTCAGAAACTTAACACAAAAAATAGCCATGTGACCTTGGGCAAGTCACTTATTCCCAATTGCCCTCCAAAAAGCAAAGAGAGAGAGAGAGAGAGAGAGAGAGAGAGAGAGAGAGAGAGGTGGATTTGACATCTCAAAGACCTGAGTATGAATTCTGCCTTAGATATTGATGAGGCTATGAGAACCTGGGCAAATCATCACTTACCCTCTTTTGGCTTATTTCCACATCTGTAAAATGGAGATCATAATAGCACTTATATCACAGGATAATTGTGAGGATCAAATAAGATAATAAATGTAAAGTGCTTGTCCAACTGTTTAAGTGCTCTATAAATGTTATTTTTATTAATATCATGGTAATTATCATTTATGTAGCATTTTGAGTTTTCCAAATATTATCTCATTTGATCTTCACTACAATCCTGGAAGATAAGTGGCATTATTATTTCCATCATACAGATGAGAAAATTAAGACTGAGGAAGTTTAGTGACACACTGAGGGTCACACAGCTAAGTGTGTGAATCAGGATTTGGTCTTGGAGCTTCCTGACTCCAGGTCTAGTACTCTGTCCATGGTGCTATCTAGCTATATCCACCACTATTATTGTTGTCACTGTTATTAGTCCCGATTTCTAGATATCCCTTCATCTTTGTTTCCCCTAATGCCTGTGTTATGTAAAATATGTCCTCAGTGACTTCCTGGTACTTGAGTGACAAGAATCATAACATAGTGATCTATTGCTTAACTATTTTTCTCAAAATTCTTTGAAGCATAGATAGCAGAATTATCACCATTTCTATTTTACAAAGGAGGAAACTAAGGCTCACGAAGGTTTCATGACTTGCTTATGATTATATATCTTGTAACTGCTAAAGTCAGGATTTGAACTGGGGCCTCATGTTTCCAAATCCAGCTTTTTTCTACTCTGTTTCACATTTATAACACTGTTTTTATCTATGGGGGAGAGAGAGAGAGAGAGAGAGAGAGAGAGAGAGAGAGAGAGAGAGAGAGAGAGAGAGAGAGAGAGAGAGAGATGTAATTATATACTTGGGTTACAAACTCCTCATCTTATGACATGATACCATAAAGCTGCATGTAGTGAGAGGTTTGGGTTTTTGAGATGATCCAGCCAGGAAGAACATATTCTTATTTCTCTTCAAAGCTTTTTGGGAATCTATCCCATTGCTTCTGGCTAGCTCTTGGAAAGTCAAAGTTAACAAGGGGTTAAAGAACTAATCTAGACTGGAAGCAGCACCTTGAAAGCATTTCTTCCCCCTCCCTCCACAAAGTAAGGTTCAGCTGAAGAGTTTTGACTTTATGGCTTAGTCAGGTGCTTATTATTAACACTTGATGTTGCCATGATGCTAGCAATGGATTTCCACCAGTCATAAGAACTGGGCTGTGATCATTTTATCAATTTCTTTTGTTAAACTACACTTACCTGGTGATAATATTTTCAAGTTCAGTTGGAGATGAGAATTGATTAACTTTGCTTGCTGACTAGGGCCATTATACAGAGAGGGAAATTCCATTTCTTCCTTTAAAATGTCTCCCAGATTGCCCCTTTCCTCTTCATTCCCACTGTCACTACTCTGATTCAGTACCTTATGAGCTCCTGACTATAGTACTGTCTATCTTCTACAAGCTGACTGTATTCTCTTGGTCCCTCTAGACCATTCCATATACTTCTGCCATTACTGTAGTGTTATGGAAAGAATATTGGATTTCTAGTCAGAAGACTTAGATTCTGCTCATAAGATTTGTGACCTTAGTCAAGTTACAACCCCTCTGTTTCTCAATTTCCTCATCTATAAAACAAGGGTAATATTTTCACCACTTATCTCATTGGGTTTTGTAAAAAGTACCTAGAAAACTTTGAAGTGCTACATAAATGTGAGTTAATGGCATTTTCCAAGTAATTACATAAATGTAATTATCTTTCACAATACCACTTTCATCACATAACTTTCCTATGCAAGAACATATGGTTCTGTTTAATTCTACAAACATTTATTAAGCTACTGAGTGTCAGGTGCTGTCCTAGGTGCTGGGAATAATAAGACATAAAAGAGTTTTTAAAAGTTCTTTCTCTTGCAAAGCTTATATTCTTCTGAATAATTGATATGACTTTATTGTCATTTGCATCTGTCTGCTTGTCTTTCTAGGTTTTCCATGACTTGGTCTTGCCTTCTCTAGCAGAACTCACCTCTTATTATTGCCCAACTTGAAGCATTTGCTTTGGGTGTCAATATTCATTCACAATCGTTGGACAAACTTTTCTAATTACCATTATTGTCTCTGTGTTTTTGCTCATTTTGTGTCTTCATTAAAATACCGTCCCTCTTCCACTGTACTTTTGTAAAACAAAGGCACTTGAAATGACTATAAACATTTATCTAAAACTTCCCCTGCAGTTATCTTACTCAAATTTCAAGTCTTAACACCTACATAAAATGTTCTGTGACTATAGTCATATAGTGACAACTCTTTTGCTTTAGTTTCTATTTATTAACTCCACACTGTGTACCAGGCACTGCATTAGGAACTGGGGATACAGAGATAAAAGGTAAACAAAACAAAAATAAAACATCCTCTTCTGTTATTGTATTGTTCCCAACTCTTTGTGATCCCAAGGATCATAGCATGTCAGTCTTTTTTATCCTTCAGTTTCTCTTGAAGTCTACCCAAGTTCATGTTATTGCTTCTCTGACACCATCTATCCATCTCATTCTCAGCTGTCCTCTTTTCCTTTCAACTTCAATCTTTCCCAGCATCAGGGACTTTTCCAATGAGTCTTGTCTCCTCATTATGTGGCCAAAGTAAGTTCAGCTTCAATATTTAGTGAATAGTCTGATTATTTTAGTCTCTTTGCTATCCAAAGAACTAACCAAAATCTTTTCCAGCACCACAATTTAAAAGCATCAGTATTGTGGCACTCAGCCTTCCTTATAGTCCAACTCTCATAGTCATAAATTACTACTGGAAAAACTATAGCTTTGACCATATAGACTTTCACTGGGCTAGGTGATGTCTCTGTGTCCAGATTTGCCATAGGTTTCCTTCCAAGGATCAAGTATTGAATAATAATGTACTGAAGAACCTTGCCTTATTTTGGAGGTAGAGAGGAGAGGAAAGAGAAAAGAAGAAAATGTACACAGATAGGTAAATGCCACATAATTTAGGGGGAATGTTGGGTTAGAGCTTCCAGCTAGGGCCATCAAAAGGGCCTTTTGATGGAAACCATACTTGGTTGGAGCCTTGAAGGGAGCAAAGGATTCCAAGAGGTAGAAGTGAAGAAATCATTCCAGGCAGGGGGGATAGCCTTTGAAAATATATGAAGGCAAGGGGCGGCTCGGTGGCGCAGTGAATAGAGCGCCAGCCCTGGAGTCAGGAAGACCTGAGTTTGGATCCAGCCTCAGACACTTAACAGAAAAAACAAAAAACAAAACCAAAAAACAAAAAACCTAGCTGTGTGGTCTTGGGCAAGTTACTTAACCCCAATTGCCCTCCAAAAAAGAAAACAAACAAACAAACAAATAAAACAACAACAACAACAACAAAAAAGAAAGTATATGAAGGCAGAAAATGGGGAGCCATATACTAGGAACAACATGGAGGTTGGTACTTAGAATGTATTTGGAGTGAATTGTTGGCACCAGTTAGGTAGATTGGAACCCTGACTTGGAGGGATGTTAAATCCCAAACAAGAATATTTTTTTCCTGAGGCAACAGAGTGCCCCTGAAGATTTTTGTGCAACCAAGTTATATGACCTGGCTTATAAGGAACATTATTTTCAAAACTGAGTAGGGAATGAAGTAGAGAGGGAAGAGGCTGAAAAAATGAGATCATTTAGGAGGCTTTTATAATAGTCAAGGTGAGAGATGTTTGGGGCCTCCGCAAGGATGGTGGCCTTATTATTAAAGAGAAAAGAGCAAATGGAGAGATGTTGTGGTGGTAGATTTTCTGTAGACAAGACTCAGAAATGGATTGCATGTGGAAGTGGAGTTAGAAAGAGCTCAGGATGACTCTAAGGTTGTGAATCTGGGTAACTAGAATGAAGGAACTCCCTCGGCTATAGTCTCAGAATTTCTGTTGTACCTGTGCCACAATTTAACACACTTCATTTTGTATAGCTATTCGTGTACATACATTTTGCCTCTCCATCTAGAGTATGAATCCCTTGTGGTTTTGGTCTATTTTAGATTTCTCTTATGTTCTTAATAGTACCAAGGATAGTGCTGAACATAGAATAATCAATTAATACATTTTTGTCAGATAATTGACTTTCCTTTTGTTTACCTTTTGCTGCATAGGACTTCAAAGGCAAAGATTGAAAGTAAAAGGCCATCTACACTCGAAACGGATATCAACTTGGCCAGGAGTCTTCAGCAGTACCTCACTTACCTGAAGATTCTCGCCCGGGCCTCGACTCCTGATGTATATCCCCGGATTAAGAGTGACAAAGCTGCTGTTCAGGTTGTAACATGTGACTTTGTCTTCCTGTCTTCTCACCCATTCTGTCTTCTCTTACCTGTTCTCTTTTGCAACAATATTATTTTATCTAGTTTTCTCTAGATTCTGGGTACTTTTCTTTCAGAAGTTTCACACCCTTGGGAACCCTTATGATTTCTGATGCTTTCTGTCATGCTCCAGGGGCAAAAAAAATGGTGTAGTATATTCAGAGCCCCAAAGACCTGGGTTCAAATCCTGTTGCTGAGGTTTATTACTTGAGCAACTCTTGGCAAGCCATGTAACTACTAGGAAACTTAGGACTTATTGACAAAATCACTAATAGGTTTTAATTTGCTTTGGTGGAGGCAATGCCGCATTGAATGAAATCATAAGCCCTTCCAGTATTTGCATAGACCAATGCAAGTTCATTTCTGGTTATTCAATAAAGTAAAGTGAAACAGAACTGAAAGTGAGTATTAATGATATAACTCTTGGTCTTTGAATCATTTGATAAGGATTTATTAAGTTTTTACAATAAGTCAGACAATATGCCAAGTACTAGGGATATGAAGAATTGCAAAAGGCTTTCCCTTCTCTCAAGAAGATGAGTCTTATGATGTCTTGGTGTCATTTTGAGAATGTAAGAAGTTACCCAGAGCCTAGAGTAAGCAGCTGCCCCTCTGGTATGATTTGATGTAGAATGACTACTCTCACTTATATTAAAGACCAGAAAGGTTTTGAAGGAAATTACTCTTCTCCTATTCCTCTATACTGCCTCCCCCATAAATTCTCCAGTGTTTCCTCTGGAATAAAGCATTGTGTCTCTGGAAAGACCCCTGTAAACATACACACATGCCATCTGAGTGGGATCAGATTTTAATATCAGCAGTCAGTGAGTACATTAGTGCAAGTTTGCTAGCTGTCACTTAATAAAAAGCTGGGTCTTAGGGAATGATGCCAAGGACAGCTGAATTTTGAAGGGGAAGAGGTTCGAAAAGTCTTGAGTGCTATATAATGAGAGTAAGCAAAACAGAGAGACCCCAGTAGAAGGCCACAGGCAGGCAGGAAAGAGCAAGAGACATCACTGAATCCCTGCTGGGCTTGAGAAGGATAGGTGCTAATAAAAAACAGGAGGATACAGAAAGGAGGAGAGAGATGGCAGACACAATTTTCATGACAAACTTCAATTACATTGCCATGTTACCTAGTTCTAGTCCTGGCTTTTGTCATCATCACGCCTAGAATTTCACAGCTTGTATGTGTCAACTATCTCAGAGTGGACGGTGGATCACACAGAGCATTTTCAAGAAGCAAAATAAGAGCAACACACTAAAAAATAAATGCATAGCCATTGTGATACTTTGTTGCTTTCGAGCTGCTAGATTGTGTTTTGGGGAACACAAAAAAGCACATTCTGATTGAACTTGGGAGGAAAGGCAGAGCTGTTTGCTAACCTAAGGAAGCAACAGTTGAGGCTGGGCACAATCTGATGTGAGACTGGCAGTCAAAAATGGAGCAAGATAGAAAAACATGGGATTTTCCTTGGCATTCTGGGCATCTGACAAGCCCTCTCCTGCTCCAGTTTTTGTCCCTGCTTCTAAGAAGCATCAACTTGATAGCTTTTCTTTCTTGATACTAAGACTTATTGCTAGGCTCTTGCTAATTGGATTCTAGTCCAGCCTTAGATCCAGAACTGGAAGAGATCTCAAAACCATCTAGTCTGCCACACTCATTGAATATGTAACCAATGTAGCTCAGACACATCCTCATCTCAATTCTTGCTCCCACTGAGTTTCTAGAGCTAGACCGACTCTATCTCCCCCTCAGTAACACCCCTAAGAGGTCAGAGGTGATTTTGGAATGCCAACAGCTTGAGCCCTCATCAGTATACAAGATTATCAATTAAAAATGATTTTTTAGAAAGGGTTATTTCCTGAGGTATTACAGTGAGTACCATTTGGTACAAAATGTCCTTGCAGACATCGATGACACACTCGTAAGAAAATTGAAGTTAAGAGAGTTGAGGTGACTTGTCCAAAGTCATACAGGCAGCTTGGTGTGACTATGGAGAGTGTACTAGAACTAGATTCAAGGAGACCTGAGTTCAAATTCTGCTTCACATAGGTAATAATGATGTTACCCTGCTCACTGGAAAGACCCCTGAATTTGCCATTAGGGGACCTTTATTCAAATTTGAAATTTCTTACTTGTTAATGGTATGACCTTGAGCAAGTCATGGAATCTATCTGTGCCTCAGCATACTCACCTTTAAAATGTGGTTGGTTGGAATGGGAGATTGTCTTCCATGCCGAATCTATAATTTAATGAAGCCCAAAGTGTTTCATAAGATTATAGATTCAGAGCTAAGAAAACTATTTTCCTGGTGTCTTTAGGTTAAGAAGTAGAAGGGCCATTTGAGGTAAGCATTGTCAAATCAAGGCATCCTCCTCCAGTTCATTAAAAATAACATTTTTGGATAATCAGAATTTATATTCTTTCCTTTCAATTATTCTCTCTCATTGGAAAAGAAAAAGAAAAAAACCCTTTGTGACAAATATCCATAGTAAGGCAAAAGAAATTTCTGCATTCATGACAAAAATAGAACGTCTCATTTTGTATCCTGAGTTTATCACATCCCTGTGAGGAGATGGGTAGCATTCTTCCTAATGGGTCTTCCGGAATTGCAATTTGTCATTGCATTGATCAGCAATCGTAAGTCTTCCAAAGTTGTTTGTCTATACAGTGTTGTTGTTATATTACTATATATATATATATATATATATATATATATATATATATATAGAGAGAGAGAGAGAGAGAGAGAGAGAGAGAGAGAGAGAGAGAGAGAGAGAGAGAGGAGAGAGACAGACTGTCCTCTTGGTTCTGCTCATTTTTTCTGTTTTTTTATTATTTTTTTCGACTAACAAAAACTCTATCTTCCTTCAGTTCCAAATTTCCTGATGAGGAAATTTTGCTTAAGGGGAGATTTTTCTAGGATTCCAAGGAAATTTTTTTTTGGTATTTGAAGAGCTGAATATAAGACTTTAATAGGAGAATGAGATTTAGGGCTAAAAAGGAAATCTTAGACCATTTAGTCATTTGATCATAGATTTTAATTTAGAAGGAACTTTCAAGGCCATCTTGTCTAGCCCTATAATTTTGCAAATAAGGAAAATGAGGCCCTATTGATAATAACTTGTTTTCCCAAGATCACTTAGACAATTTTTTAAAGGATTTGGACCTAGATCTCCCCCTAAATCTAAATCCTGTACTTTTTACCAGATTTCAGCTGCTAAAGTCCTGCCATGAAAAGTGAAGAACAGAATGGGACAGGTTAGGAGATCTGACCATTTCAAATATCACTATAATAAAATCATATACAGGACTGAGAAATGTCTTGTTGTTTCCAAAGGTAGTTTGTATTTAAATGGCTCTGGAGCAGTATCCAAATTTGGCCTGCTGATTGATTAGGGAGGAATTTAACATTCAGTAATAGGAAGCTGTACTGCGTTCATACCATTCAAATAATAAACCTTACTGAGGCCCATAGTTATCAGCTGGAGAAGTGGGAGATGAGACTCTAGAGGAGTTAGCAGTGATGGTAGGGAATGTTAGACTATTTCAGGGGGAATTAGACCCTGTTGTGAGGTGGGAGCCTTCAAACTTTATGTTTCCCTTGAAGGAGAAGCTCTAGTGCCGCTGTGCCCTTAGAAACTCTGCCCACTGGCCTGACATCGTGGAAATTAGTGTCGTTGGTTCCAAGAGGTCTTCTGGTTCATGGTTGTAGGCACTGTAGGAAACCCTCTCCCAAATGTACCCTGGAACAACTAAAACAGTGCCTGGGACAGCGATTTGGTACAAGAGGCTTTGTTGTGCCTTGTAGCAGAGCGTAACATATTCTATTAACAATTCTAGGCTCAGACAATTGAATCTGATTCCTTGTTTGCCTTTTATGCTCAGCTCCCTTCATAGTGCTTTCCATATCTAAGTGCTTAACAAGGATTTGCTGATTTGGATTGGGTGAAAGTCCTGTAGGGAGAAAACAACTTTATTGAGCAGTATATGTGAAAATTTGATAAATGTTATAACTTATATGTATTTAACTTACTTTAAAGTACCTTCATTCTGCATTTTTCTCTGAACCATGACCCCTGTCTATAATGGCTCATGCAAAGGGAGGGCATGCATATGGCTTGTACTCAGAAGTCATTCTCATTTTCTCCTACCTGAACTTTGGACTCTGCTTAGCTTGGAGAGTTAAACTTGGAAAGTTAACCTTATGTTGCCTAGAGCCAGACTTTCAAGTCACCTTCAGGCCATTTCTACACTTTGTCTATTCCCTTCCAGGTCCCCCTTTGTTTTGTCTTAAGTAGTTCCATTTATAACACATGAGTTGGTCCAGAGAAAACAGACTAAAGCAACACAGGACAAAAAGTGAATTGTCCCAGCTTTTAGAAGAAAAAAATCTAGCCCCTAAATAGCAAAATATCTTATAAAATATAAGCAACCAAAATTATATTCCTTTGAACAGAGTATCCACATTTAAGGATATGGTACCCCAAGTAGAAAAAGGGACTATAGTCATGCAGTAAGAAACTATAATCATATGTGGCTGCAAGTGTATTCAAAGCAGAAGCATTGCCCCTTGTCTTGTCGTTTGTCCAGCCACCAAACTTGATGTCTCTGGAAGAGGAAGTGAGGTTGCCAACTTGGTGCAATTATGCCTCATTTATACCTAGTTCATTTTCAAGATATGATCTTCATGATGTCATTGGTCCTCTTTGGAAATTAAGGATCCGGGCGGCTAGGTGGTACAGTGAATAGAGCACCAGCCCTGAAGTCAGGAGGACCTGAGTTCAAATATGACCTCAGACACTTAACACAAAAACATGCTGTGTGACCTTGGGCAAGTCACTTAACCCCAATTTCCCTCCAAAAAAGAAAAAAAAAGAAAGAAAATTAAGGATCAACAAAAACAACAACAACATTTTGCCCCCCCCCCCCATTAGAGTAGAAACTCCTTGAGGATAAAGACTGCCTTGATTTTTGGATTTGTGTCCCTAGCAATTAAAATTACTGCTGAATAAATGTTCTGCTTCTCTATCTGTACGGTTCATATGGGTGGTACTACTTAGAACTCAGATTGGAAGGTATCTTGAAGAGGATCTAGGCCAATGATCATTTTAAAGCACTTTATTCTGGGCATTATGAACAAATAAAATTTTGATACAAAGTAGAAGGAAAAATAGGATTGTACCTGAAACTGCTCTATCACATTTAACTTATATTTTCTATTTCAGAATATTACAACTTCATTGTATAAATTTCAAAGCTGTCCTACTCATCTATGTATCCTTTTGGCTTTGCTACTCTTACCTTCTGTGAATTTTTTTTAGTTATCAATAACCTTTTTCTTTTCTTTCTATTTGATAAGTCCTTATTATTAACTCTACTCCCTCACTGGTCTTCCCTTCCTCATTGGAAACAAAAAAGCAAAACTCTTTTAACAAATATATATCTAAAAACCTCCAAATTTCTCTATTTTCAAAATCTGAAAATATATGTCTCTCTCCACATCCTGAACCCACTTTCTTTGTCAGGAAGTGGGCAGCATATTTCATCATTTGTCTTCTGGAAATTGTAGTTTGACTAATTCATTTTACAGATGAGAAAACTGAGGCCTAAGAAGTGAAGTTACTGACAGAAGCAGGTCTCCTGACACATAGACTCCCATTCATTTTATTTGTCCACACTGTTTTCTTCTTAAACAACTTTCAGGCACCCTTTCAGGGATCTACACTAGTTATATCAAAGTCGAATAGAAACAGATCCTTGCAGAATATTGACTTAGAAAACCACAAATTAACTAGTTAAGCTGTATTGTATTTTGATTTATTTTGTTCAATATTTCCCAATTCCATTTCAATCTAGTTCAATTAACACTCAGCAGTTGGGGTTCTGAGTTTGGCATCTACTGTTATAATTGTTATTCTTCTTCCTGAGATTTAGGGTCCTCCCAGTTTAAGGCAGCATAAAAGTGGGGCTGTTAAAATAGTGAGGCTAGAAGGGGAAATCTCTGTGTTACTATTGCTGGTGGCCCTGAAAAGTCTTTGACCTGGCAGGAAGAACCAGGAATGTAAAGTGAGGGCATGAAGTAGATTCCATTCTGGTGTGATGCACTTTCAGAGTAGGTTTTAGAGCTAGCTGATATTCTAAGGGATCAAATATCTTTTTAAATGGATAAAGAATACATATGATGTCCCAGAAAGGCACCAGTCACATGACCATTTTCTGTTACCAAGGACAGTTTTTATCTCTTTAAAATTTAAAGGAAGAGACAAAGCTTTCAAAAGCTTTCAGAATCTACAGATCACTACATCTGCATCCAAGTGGTTTGCAGATGATAGTGTCCCACTAGGACATGACAGTGACTTTCTAGGAATAGAAAGAAAAGGTTGGCAAGAAATAAGTATGTTGGGGCGCCTAGGTGGCTCAGTGAGTAAGAGCGCTGGCCCCGGAGTCGGGACGACCCGGGGCGGCCTCAGAATATGAGCACCCACACATAAAATAATGACTGGCCATGTAACCTTGAGCAAGTTACTTAACCCCAATTGCTTAAAAAAATAAATAAAAATAAGGAAATAAGCATGTCTTTACCTACTATTTCCTTCTTGATCTGAGTAGCTCTTTTTTAGGATGCTGAAGTCTTAGAGGTCATATGAATCTGTTTTCTCATAGCTTTCTATCATAGCTTTCCACTCAATGCAAGGGACTTCATATTTCTATAACCCCATAGTAGGGAAATGCTTCATATGGTCCATTTCATTTTAGCCTCTCAACTGCATTTGCAAGGTGGGCAGTGCAGTCTTATTGTTCCTGTTTTGTGCATAAGAAGACTGAGTTTAGTGAGGTTATGGTTTGCCCAGTCACAAATTCACTAAATGGAACAGCTTGAATTAGAAGCCATCTGGGTCTCCTAATTCTTAGTCCAGTGTTCTTTCCAGAACTCTGTGCTTCCTCCTGAAGGCAACTGCCCTGATGATGCCAGGGCCTTCCATTACACCTGCCTGAAGGGTCAATTTAGGGGAGTGGCATTTTCCCCTTATGACTGTATGTCTGTTAGAGACCTTTCCATTTCCAAATGAATGATTCGACCCAGTGAAATAAACTGGTATGTGTTTGAAAGCTATTCTATAGCTTCTGAATTTAGTCATCTGCCTTAAACATGAAAGAGGATAAAAAAGAAAGGAGAGAATAAAGGAAGGACTGTACTCTAAGCATGAGGTATGTTTATTCAGTGAAGCTTAGCATCCTAGGATCCAATGAAGCAGCTTGCTCATATATGAATTTTACTGTCAAGAAAAATGATTTGATTTGTTTGGTTCCCAGAACATTGATAACCAGCATTTCTCCCAAGACTCTTGAATATTGGTGATTTAAATATATACAAATAGATGAGCTTTTTTTTGTCGTAGTCAGTCAGTTTCTCCTTTGTTTTATACTTTTTCTTCATCACAAGGGGATGAGTAACTTTGTACTCAATACTAGTTAATGCAACTGGATTTCTGGGTGCTTTAAATGGACACATTACATTATGTTCTTCCAGTGTTTATGTGTAATCAATAGCCACTAACCAGGTTGCAGCCCAGTGATGTTTTTAGCAGGCCAAATGGGGAGAGAGAGCATGTTCATTAAACGTGGCAATGACTCAGGAGAAGCGGGAAGGAGGGGAAATAGGCAGAAGTGTCACAGTAAAAGGAGTTTCCACTTCCACCCCTCCCCAACCACAGCTAAAAGGGGAATTTCAGTTCATCTGTAATGCTCATTAACTTCACTTGCCTTATTCTCTACAGAATGACCTAGAACAGCAATAATCATAGCTGGCATTTAAGTAGCGCTTCAAGGTTTCCAAAGTACTTTCTGTGCAATATTTCATTTGATGCTCATAGCAACCCAATGGCTCAGATGCTGCTATTCTCTCCATTTTATAAATGAGGAAACTGAGGCAGGAGAGGGCAAATGACTTGCAATGAGTCACGTGACACAGTAGTGTCCAAGGCAGAATTTGAGCTCAGGTCTTTGTGAATCCCCAGTTTAGCAAGTTATCCATAATGCCATCCTTCCTTCCATCCTAGAAGGGACATCTAATTTATTTCAAACAGAAGCATTTAGTTAAGGCTAACAGGAAAGGGTCACTGGGTTTTGCAAGAAGATTCCATTTATCCCTGATCTAAGTATAGTGGATAGAGTGCTATACTTGGAGGCAGGAAGACCTGAGTTCAAATTCTGCCCCAGATACTTACTAGCTATGTGACCCTGAACACCTGTGCTTTAGTTTCCTCATCTATAAAATGTGGAAGCAGGATTTGATGGCCTCAGAAGTTTCTTCCAGCTCTAAATGTATGAATCACTCAATGATATTTTAAAGCCATTTTCAGATGAACAAGTTCCAGAAGCACATGGAAGAGATGAATGTCTTCACTAAGCTTTACCATGTGTTGCTGCATATAGCCTTCTTTATCAAAATGAAAAAAAAAAGCACATGGGCTTGGAATCTTCCAACTAGGTAGGGAACTCACCTGAAAATCAGCTCTACCTTTAGGCCTATCCCATCCCAATGTTAGGCACATGAAACATCTGAAAGATGTGTTTAAACAGACCTCTATTGACTCTTTGCCTTATTGCCTCACTGTTAGCAACAGGGTGAAAGGTTCTGAGAGCAGGTGTGATAGTCAGGTATTAAAAAAATAAACTATATTCAATGGGAAAATCTTACTGAAAGTGGAAATCATTGAAAGTGGTATAACATTGAGAATTTCATGCTATGAGTCATCGGGAGGCATTGTATACAATGCCAAAGTGGAATAGTGAACAGCTGCTCTCATGGGGAAAAGTAAATTCCCTCATTTGACAGAAAGGGCTCTTTCAAGTTGTCCCTTATGATATTCTGCAGGACCCTATGGGGTTCCTAATATAGAAGCAAGAATTTCATTAGCTCCATATCTGTTGCTTATTTATAGGGTGCAGGAAGAAGACAGTGTTCATTACATTAACTAGAAAATGTGTATAACCTAAGGGATTTATTAAGTCAGTACAATATGCTTTCAACACACGCTTCCAAATTCAGGGAAGGTGCCAGCCTGTTTGTTAGAGCAGGAGAATAGCACATTGAGCTATGCTGGGTTCACAAATGCAACTTCTGTCATAATAATGCTCCTTCTACTTCCACCGACTTGAAAAAAAAAAGTCCAATAATAGTAATGATTGCAACTAACATATGTAGCATCATAGCCAGTTAGCTAACTAGATATATAGATAATCTCAGCCATTAAGGAATATTTATAAGAAAACATGGAATAACAATCCCATAAGAATTTCATGTCTGCAAAGTCACAGGGACTTCCAGTGCCAAGATGATAGAGTGAGGAAGGAACCTCTGAAGCCCCCCCCCCCCACATTCTCCTCCAAACAACTAGAAAGTCCCCCCACAGTTGATCTAGGAGCAGAGAAGTAGCTTACCAACCTGACAGGAAAGGTCTGTCTCAGTGGGCTGGGAGGGGAACAAGATCCAAGAGCAGCAAAGGCAATTGGTCTCACAGGGGGAGGCCTGCAGTAGGACTTCAAGTCTGGGGCAATCCACCAGAAAGATTCCACCCTCCTGAAAACCTGTAGCCCCTTAGACAAGTGAGCAGTCTGTGCTATGCAGCAAGGCCCCACCCCAGCGATCCCAACCCCAGCATAAGCCACCAGTGAAGCCTTGACCCCATTGCTGACTGGTAGTAAAGTCCTACCCCAGGGCTGGCCAACAGAAGGAACCTGCCCAAGGAGCCTCCCAGCAGAGACGCTCTATTTCTATAGCAACCCAGCAGTAGGGCCTCACCTAGTATGCCTGCTGCAAAACCCCGTACCTGGGGAGCAAATAGAGAGCCCCCTGCCCTGTACAAGCCAGAAGGGAAGCCTACCCTGAAAAGAAAGCAAACAGCTGTAATCCAGTGAAAGCTAGAAATAAGAACCAGAGCCCCAGCACAGTGAGACAGTGCTTGGGACAGTGTAGGAAGAGAGTCCAACCCTCACATAGAAACACCAAGTCCAAAAAAAGGGAAAAAATGAGAAAAAAAGACTAGAAGGTAATGATGGTGATAGGGAAAGTCAAGGCATAAACTTAGAAGAAGACAGTAGTGTCAAAATGGTACATATGAAACCTCAAAGGAAAATGCAATTTGGTCTCAGGTTCAAAAAGAATTCCTAAAAATGATTTTAAAAAGAAAATTAGAGAAATAGAAGAAAAATAGAAGAAAAACTGGGAAAAGAAATGAGAATAATGCAAGGGATTCATAAGAAAAGAATCAATAGCATAGGAAAAGATATACAAAAATATAGTGAGGAAAATAACTCCCAAAAATATAGTTGGTATAGAAAAGGAAGTTCAAAAGAAAGTAATTTCTTAAAAGTTACAATTAGGGGTAGAGTCAAGATGGCAGAGTAGAAAGAGGACTTCCAGGCATCTCTGGCTTCCCCCTCCTCCAATTCATATAAAAAATGACTAAATAAACTTTTGGGGCTACAGAACACACAAAATGACAGAAGCTAACCTCCCACTGAAGAAAGCCTGGCAGGCTGGAAGGAAGTGGCCAGTGCAGTGTATTGGGAGCTGAGCCCAGCCCCACATGAGCCTGAGGTTCTAGCCTCAGGGGGGGTCACAACTAGCCCCTGGCTGCAGGGACTTCAGATCACTAGCAGTTGTGGCAGTTTCCAGAATTATAGATGCTAAGGACAAAGTGAGAGGTCAGTGCAGTGTGGACTTTGTGATCCAGGAGTTTGGGAGTGTGGTCTGTCCTTTACTCCCTGCAGCTGCTGCCTCATGGCTGCTTCAAAGCTCCTGGCCTGCAAATTGTAAGGAGACCAAGTGACCAATTATCTGAGAGATAATTGCTCTTGCTTTAACCTGCATGCATCTGGATCACTGTCTGGGGTGGAGGATGTGGGGTATGTGAACAGTGTGCCAGAACTTGTGGAGGCTTCAGAGAGGGCACCCAACTAATAGCTCTGAGAAAACCCCATCAATTGGGATAAAGCTCTCCTTTCTGGTAGCAGAGTTCTACAGTGACAAAAAGCTCAAAAGTCAAGTAATTGAGTGGTAACATGAGCAAGCAAAAGAAGTAAAGCAAGCAGAGCAAACGGACAGTAGACTCCTATTTTGGGGACAAAAAGGATCAAAGCATGGAACGGGAAGAAGACAACAAAGTCAGAACTCCTGCACCAAAAGCTTCCAAGAAAAATATGAGCTGGTTACAGGCCATAGAGAAGCTTAAGAAGACTTTTTAAAACCAGATAAGAGAAGTGGAGAAAAAATTGGGAAGAGAAATAAGAACGATGCAAGAAAATTATGAAATGAGGGTCAACAACCTGACTGAAGAAAATAACACCTTAAAAATAGACTAACTCAGATGGCAAAAGAGGCTCAAAAAGCCAATGAGCAGAAGAATGCCTTAAAAAGCCAAATTTACCAGATGGAAAAAGAATCTCAAAAGCTCACTGAAGAGAATCATTCCTTCAAAATTAGATTGGAGCCAATGGAAGCTAGTGACTTGATGAGAAATCCAGATACTATTAAATAGATCCAAACAAATAAAAAATAGAAGGAAGACAATGTGAAATATCTCATTGGAAAAACCACTGACCTGGAAAATAGATCCAGGAGAGATAATTTAAAAAAATTATTGGACTAGCCATGATCAACCTAGAAATCATCCTTCAAGAAATTCTCAAGGAAAATTGCCCTGATGTTTTAGATCCAGAGGGCAAAATAGAGGTTGAAAGAATCCACCAATCACCTCCTGAAAAATATCCCAAAAAGAAAACTCCTAGGAATGTTACAGCCAGGTTCCAGAGTTCCCAGATCAAGGAGAAAATATTACAAGCATCTAGAAAGAAACAATTTGAATATTGTGGAACCACAATCAGGATAACACAGGATCTGGCAGCTTCTACACTGAGGGATCAAAGGGCTTGGAACATTATATTCCAGAGGTCAAAGGAGCTGGGATTAAAATCAAGCATCACCTACCCAGCAAAACTGAGTATCACGTTTCAGGGGAAAATATGATCATTCAATGGAATAGAAGACTTTCCAGCATTCTTGATGAAAAAACCAGAGGTGAATGGAAAATTTGACATTCAGATACAAGAAGCAAGAGAAGCATGAGAAGGTAAACAATGAAAAGAAATCATAAGGAACTTATCAAAGTTGAGCCATTTACATTTGTACATGGAAAAATGATACTTGTAACTTATGAAAACTTTTCTCAGTATGAGAATAGTAGCAGGGAATAGAAGGTATATGGGTGGATGAATACATATGTGAATGTGTGTATATATGTGCACAGCTATACATAGACAGAGGGCACAGGACCAATTGAATAGGAAGGGATGATACTTAAAAGTTGAAATTAAGAGATGAGAGAGGAATATAATGAGAGGAGATGGGTTGAGACAGAATAGGGTAAATTATCTATATAGAAGAGGCAAGGGAAAACTGTTACAATGGAGGGGAAGAACAGGAAGGCAAAAGGGAATGAATCAACCTTATTCTTATTGAATTTGGCTTAGGGAAGCAATGACATACACACTAAATATGTTATTTCACCCTACAGGAGAGTAGGGGAGAAGGGGATGAGAGGGGGGATGATGGAAGGGAGGGCAGCCTGAGGGGGAGGGAAGTTGGAAGCCTCCACTTTTGAAAAGGGACAGGATCAAAGTAGAGAATAGAACAAGTGGGGGGTGGGATAGGATGGAGGAAAATCTAATCAGTTTTTCACAATATATCCACTATGGAAATGTTTTGCATAGCTTCACATGTACAACCTATATTGAATTGCTTATCTTCCCAGTAAGGGTGGGTGATGAGGGAGGTAGGGAAAGAATCTGGAATTCAAAGTTTAAAATCAAATGTTTAAAATTTATTATTATCATTATTATTATTATTTTACATGTAACTGGGAAATAATATATACAGGCACTGGGGCATAGAGATCCCCTATACCCTACTGGAAAGTTGGAGGGGTTATGGGGGAAAAATAGATAATTGGCTATTTTGATTAAAGAATGGAAAGAAGAACATCAAATTACTAGTATCAAAAATGAAATAAATGAATTCACCATCAATGAAGAGCAAATTAAGACAATTGTTACGGACTATTTTTTAGCAAGTATATGCCAATAAATCTGGCAATCTAAATGAAATGGATGAATATTTACACAAATATAAGTTGCCCAAATTAACAGAAGAAGAAATAAAATACTTAACCCAAACTTAGAAAAAAAAATTGAACAAATAATCAACAAATTTCCTAAGGGAAAAAAAATCCCCAGAAATAGATAGATTCACAAGTGAATTCTACCAAACATTTAAGGAACAATTAATTCCAATACTATGTAAACTATTTATAAAAATAGGTGAAGAAGGAGTTCTACTGAATTCCTTTTATGACACGCATATGGTGCTGTTAACCTAACCAGGAGGAACCAAAACAGAGAAACAAAATAATTGACCAATTTCACTAATGAATTTTGAAACAAATTTTTAAAAATAAAATATTAGCAAAGAGATTACAGCACTATATCACAAGCATAGTATACTGTGACCATGTGGGATTTATACCAGGAATGAAAACTATCAGCGTAATTGACTGTATCAATAGCAAAACCAACAGAAATCATATGACTATCTCAATAGATGGTAAAAAAGCCGTTGATAAAATACAGCACCCATTCCTTTTTTTTTTTTAAGCAATTGGGGTTAAGTAACTTGCTCAAGGTTACACGACTAGTCATTATTTTTGTGTGGGTGCTCATTTTCTGAGGCCGGATTTGATCTCGGGTCATCCCAACTCTGAGGCCAGCGCTCTTACTCACTGCGCTGCCTAGCCGCCCCTTTTAGGGCAATTGGGGTTGAGTAACTTGCCCAAGGTCACACGGCTAGGTTTTTGTTTGTGTGGGTTAAGTGTCTGAGGCCGGATCCGAACTCAGGTCCTTCTGACTCCAGGGCCGGCGCTCTACTCACTGCGCCACCTAGCCGCCCCTACCCATTCCTTTTAAGAACACTAAAAAACACAGGGATAAATGGAACTTACCTTCAAATGATAAGTAATATTTATCTAAGTCCATCAACAAGCATTATCTGTAATGGGTATAAACTAAAGGTCTTCCCAATACAATCAAGGTTGTAGCAAGGATGCCCACTATGACCTTTATTATTTAATATTGTACCAGAAATGTTAGCTATAGCAATAAGAAAAGAAAAAAGGAATTGGAATAGGCAGTGAGAAAACAAAATTATCACTCTTTGAAGATGATATGATGTTATACTTATAAAATCCTAGAAAATCAACTAAAAACTACTTGAAATTATTAACAACTTTAGCAAAGTTGCAGGATACAAAATAAACTCAAAGGAATCATCAGCATTTCTATATATTACCAACAAAGTCCAACAGCAAGAGATAAAAAGTAAAATTACATTTAAAAATAGTTGCAGGTGATATAAAATACTTGGGATTCTACCTGCCAAGACAACCCAGGAACTATATGAACACAATTATAAAACACTTTTCACACAAATAAAGTCAGATTTAAGCAATTGGAAATATATTAATTGGTCATTGATAGACTGAACCAACATAATGAAAAAGACAACTTTACTTACAATAATCTATGTATTCAGTGCTGTAACAATCAAACTATAACATATATATATATATACTATACATATATTCTATATTCTATACATATATTCTATACTATATTCCATATTCTATACATATTCTATATTTTTTCATCATGTTAGCCATTCTGATAGGTGTAAGGTGATACCTCAGAGTTGTTTTAATATGCATTTCTCTAATCAATAGTGATTTAGAGCATTTTTTTCATATAACTACAGATAGCTTTGATTTTTTTTTTGTCTGAAAACTTCCTCTTTACATCTTTTGACCATTTATCAACTTGGGAATGACTTTCTTTCCCTTGTAAATATAAAATAAATTCAACATAAACATTAACTTTTTTCAAAATATTTCAATATATTATTTTATTTCCCAATTACTTGTTATAACAGTTTTTAAACATTAAAAACATTTTGATGGGTGGCTAGGTGGTGCAGTGAGTAGAGTGCCGGCCCTCGAGTCAGAAGGACCTGAGTTCGGATCCAGCCTCAGACGCTTAACACATAAAAACAAACAAAAACCTAGCCGTGTAACCTTGGGCAAGTTACTTAACCCCAATTGCCCTTCAAAAAAAGCAAAAAAATTTTTTTGAGTTTCAAATTCCAGTCTTCCACACCCTCCCCCCACCACAATGATAAACAATCCAATATAGATTATGAATGTGCAATCACATAAACCATTTCCACATTAGTCATTTTGTACAAGATGACTTACTTTTTTTTTAAGTCAAAATGAAAAACAACATGCTTTATTCTGTATTTAGACAGTTATTAGATCTTCTTTGGAGGCAGATAGCATACTTCATCATTAATTCATTGGAATTGTCTTGGATTATTG
The DNA here is from genome assembly GCA_011680675.1 of Gymnobelideus leadbeateri. NCBI lineage: Eukaryota > Metazoa > Chordata > Mammalia > Diprotodontia > Petauridae > Gymnobelideus > Gymnobelideus leadbeateri. Next base: position 343,917 of record WOXC01011865.1, on the reverse strand, counting down.
TATTGCTGAGAATAACTGTCATTCACAGTTCTTCATCAACAATATTTCTGTTACTGTGTACAACATTGTCCTGATTCTGCTCATTTCACTTTGCATCAGGTCATGTAAGTCATTTCAGATTTTCTGAAATCATCCTGCTTGTCATTTCTTATAGCACAATAATATGTCATCAAAATCATATACCACAGCTTACTTAGCCATTTCCCAATTGATAGGCATCCTCTCCATTTCCAATTCTTAGCCATTACGAAAAGAGCTGCTATAAATATTTTTGTACCAATAGGTACTTTCTCTTTTTTCTGTTTGGAATATTGACCTAGCAGAAGCACATTCTCTTTCCATTCTTTCAGGTACCTTGCTAATTAGGAAGGGAAGGTATTGTGACCACTGTACCAAGTGAAAATTGAGGTCCCAGAAGTTGACAAGTAAGACTACAGTCATGACATGAATGGCCAGTGCTCTTTCTTCTGCTCCTTGCTTTCATGATGTCACAGTGTTTCTGAATTGATGTCTTTTGGTGTAACTGTTTGGAAACTTTAAGAGGGTTTGGCTATTTATGGGGGAAGTGTCACTGCTGAGATACTGCCTCTGGTATTAATGATGGTATAATAGAAAGAACACTGGCTTTAGAATCCCACTTCTGTCACTTAGTGACTATATAATCTTAAATAAACCTTCCTGAGATTTAGTTTCCACTATCAGCAAAAAAAGGAGTTGGTAGAACTCTGAGATCTCTTGAAGTTCTATATGCATGATTCTATTGCCTAATTGTTTTCTATCCCTGCCAACATCCTTGGGGACAGATAGATGGCACGGTGGATAGTGTACTGGTCCAGAGTCAAGAAGACCTGACTTCAAATATGGTCTCAGATACTTACTAACTGTATGATCCTGGGCAAGTCAGTTAACCCTGTTTGCCTCAGTTTCCTCACATATAAAATTAACTGGAGAAGGAAATGGTAAACCAGCCCAGAACTTTTTGCCAAGATAACCCCAAATAGCATCAGGAAGAATCAGATACAAGTGCAAAACAACCAAGCAACAACAACAACATTCTTATCCCCAGAGATGAGTTGTTTTTGTTGTTGTTGGTTTTTTTTCAGCAAGAAAAGAAGAAATGATCTTTCTTATGTATCTTCCCTTTTCAATTCCTACTTTGGGGTTCCATTTTGTTGTGGAGGTGACCCTGGGTTCTTGATTACACATCATCAAATGTGATCTTGATCCATTCAATAAGGAGAGAGGCTTAATGAATATATGTGACAAGGATCTGATTTTTCTTACCTAAGGAAAAGCTTAAGTTGGAGGGAGGGCCTTCTCTCCCAGCTTGGCTATAGAATGGTTAATTGTTCAGTCACAATATCCTTTTTCAAGAACATATTGCAGTTTTAGAGATCTGTATAACCTCTCCCTACAATGAAATTATGGATCCTTGTAATTATTCATTCTCTCTTGAACTAGTGAAATATCTCATGCAGGTTCTTCACAGGTGACTATGACCAGAGCTGTCATTTGGGCTCCTTTAGCCACATTAAATAGTGTGGACTCTATTTGGCTGCTTTTCTGCTTTCTTTCTTTCCTTGGCTGATGAAATTCCTCAGTTGCAACTTTGGACGTTACATGCTGCTGACTTTTCTGGGGTGCAAAGCAATTACCAGTAGATGCTTTTATAAATCATCCCTTTCTAATTCCTCTGTCATCGAAAATCTAAATCCACTATAGACAATCTGGGGAGTATTCTGAATTTATTCTCCTAGGAGGTCTTAGCACTGATTACTTGATAAAAGAAGCCGTGGGGAATAAAATCACTACTCTTTTTAAATCAGGCCAACTAACTCAAAGCTGTGGCACCCTAATTGAACTGTTATTGATCACTAAATCAAAATGTTAGTAAGGCATCTGAACTGCTGATGGTAGCAAACAGCTTCCTTTGGCTATAGAGCACAGACCTTTTATTGTTGCTTGAAAATCCTTTGGCACCTAAATTATATTACATAATAAAGTTTGAATGCTATCCTCATACTGCACCATTTCAATATTTTGAAATCTAAACATCTCCATTGAGCATTTCAATAGCATCTGACTTTGAAAAGTTCTTCATGAGAATTTTTTTTCTTTTTCTTCTTCAGATCTACTTGAATATAACCCCTCTCTCCTCATAATGTTCACTGTACCTCTCTGGGCCTCCTTTCATCATCTAGAAGATGAGAATGTGGAAATAAATCATCTTTAAGATGGTTTACTTAAGGTTACTTCCAGTTTTAAAGTTCTAGGAGGCTAACAAAGGCCAATGTCCTTTCATCCTTGGAGAAGGAAAAGAAACTGAGATGAATGAAGGCCGACTATATTGTCTAAAGCCTAGCAATGGAAATAGAATCCCCAAGCCCAGTGTTTCCTTATTGTTCTTTTGTAGTGGTCTCTAGCTTTATGTTTAGGTCCTATGCCCAAAGATACTTTATCTAACATGGAAGAAACTGTTTTATAATAATGAAAATGGAAAGAACAACCATCACAAAAGTTAAAATTTAATGTTGTGAATTAAGAATGACAAAGCCTAGCCCCACAAAATAAATGTGAGAATATGTTTCTTCTAACTCTTTAGAAGAGATGAGGGTCTGCAGGTATAGGAAACTGTATATATCATTACACTTTTTTGATATGTTGGTTGGTTTTGCTGATTTCTCCCCATTTTCCTTCCATTTTACATTTTTTACAATTCTTTTTTTTTTTTCTTAATAGTAAAAGAATAACTTTTTTTGCTTTTTAGAGGGCAGTTGGGGTTAAGTAACTTGCCCAAGGTCACTCAGCTAGGTTTTGTGTGTTAAGTGTCTGAGGCCAGATCCTAATTCAGGTCCTTATGACTCCAGGGCTGGCACTCTACTCACTGCGCCACCTAGCAGTAAATGTTGTAAATGAAGGCTCTTTGGAAGTGGAGAGGAATGAGAATGCACAAAAATGTAGATAACATAAAAACAAAATGGAATAAAAATCTAACTTTAGAAACTAAAAGGAAACATATATATTCCAGAGTAGTGTCTTCTGATTTGAGGTAGAGTCAGGTATGGTTTAGTACCAAATTGATATACTGCTGGAGATGTTTGGGGGCTAGTAGAAGCATCAACAGCAGTTGTGGAATTATAACACATCTGTAGAGCTGGATCTTTAGGAATCAATACAAAAGATTCCTTTTCTAATTATTATTACTGCTTGTAATACTCCATCACAATTCTGCAGTCTACTTGTGATATCACAAGTCCGTCTGTAGATGAGGACAACTGCTATTAAGATAGATCCTTAAGTTTTAATATAGTCTGAGTAAGAGAATCATATCACATAGAGGATTTGGCTACCAATTTGAAGATGACAGCCTTACAGGTAGTTATGGAGCAGGGTCCACTCCTCATATTTGACAGCAGACCATCTAAGGTCTTCTAGCATAGTAAGTAATGGAGATAATTAGTTCTCTGAACTGGCTTTGCATTTTATGGAGCTAGAAGAACATGTTAGCAATTTACAAAATTGCCACCTCCGATGGAGGTGAATTGAAACAAGAGTAGCATTTTACCACTACAACCTAGGCTCTAACTTTTCCACAAAAGTATAAAATACGCATTCCTGATGTCAACATATAACTTTAAACCATAGTGTGAGATGACAAGACACTATTTTTCTGTTACAGATATGGGGCAATCACTTTACACATTTAATAACCTTTAAAAAGAATCAGATAGACTTTGGCAGCGATTAAACTGATTTAATAGTTCATGTGAGTTCCCCAAGATTTTACTCAGAAAACAATGACTAAGTATCTTCAATGTAGAAGTCACAGTGCTCAGCATCGTAGACAATACAATATACTGTATAAGATAATCTCTATTTGCACTGACAATACAAACTAGTTAGAAAGAGAATATAAAAATGTGATATCTTATATAATGAGATAAGTCAATACGATTGGAAAGATGTCACATGATAGCAGAGATGATAAGTATCTCTGGAGTTGAAGAAGAAGAGAAATAACTGTGGAATGGGGAAATTGTAAGAAAGTGGGAAGACTTGAACTAGTTCTTGAAAGAGGCAGGTGCAAAAAGAGAGAGGAGAGACATTTTAAGTAATGGTAAGAACAAAAGGGAAAAATGAAGGTAGGAAAAGTCAAGGAATATTTAGGGGTTGGTGAGTTAAACACATTGGCTAGAGTGAAAAACTCTAGAAGAGTTATTGGAGATAAACCTATATAGAGAGGTGGAGCCAACATTTTGGTAGGCTTTGAAAGCCAACATTAGGGATTTCAACTCGATTCTTTAGGTAATGGGAAGCCATTTGTGGGTTTTGAGCATGATTAAAGATGTTTCTGAGAAAAGCAGTTAATTTTAACCTTAATACAAGATGATTATGTCATGTCCTTTTCGCATTTCAGGATAATAAAATCCTAAAATCTTGCCATTTCAAAGAGAAATTAGAGGTCATCTACTCTGATATTTTATATGAATTCCTTCTACATCACCTTCAACAAACGTCCATCCTTCTTTTGCTAAATAACCTCCAGTTGGCAGTGAACTTGCTACTTTATGAAACAGCACATTTAAAAAATAATCTACTTGTTCAAAGCTCTTTCTAATGCTGAGTCATCATCTAGCTCTCTTTAACTTCCATTCATTGGAGTCAAACAGACTGAATCTAGTTCTTATCTCACATGACAACTCTTCAAACACTTGAAGTCATCAACATTACTCTGCTCCCACCCTGTATTCTCTCTTCCAGGGTAATATACCCTGTTTCTTAAATTGATTCTCTTATTTTTTCATTTCAGTTCACTTTATATCCTAATCATCTTCCTCCAAAGGTCTGATAATTTCACTCAAAATGTGGTATTTATGAATGAGCATAGCATTCCACGTGTTCTCTCAACAGAATGAAGCACAATGGATCTATTGCCTTCTTTCTTCAATATATCACTGCTTTAGTGCTTGGCCGGGCTAACAGTTTGTTAATGTGGCTATTTCTATCACTTCCACGCAAATCAACCTGGGGATAACTTAGTGTTTGGGCTTTGAAAGATACCGTAGAGGCAGCAAGGTGGTGCAGTGAGTAAGAGCACCGGCCCTGGAGTCGGGAGGACCCGGGATCATTTCCGGCCTCAGAAAATGATCACCCACACATAAATAATGACTGGCCATGTAACCTTGAGCATGTTACTTAACCCCAATTGCTTTTAAAAAAAAGGTACTGTAGCCAAAAAAATCCAATGTCATACAGTCAACCCAGTGATGAGTCTCTCTCAACTTAGCACAACCTGACTTTAGACAATAGATATACATTTTTCCATCCCTGCATTCACATCCAAAGCCTTTTTCAAGTGGATAGGTTGTGCCAAAATTTTCTCTTTGCTGACATAGCCTTCAGAAATGCAGGGTCTGTGGCTCAGTGAGGCAGTGAGGAAAAGCACTTTGGTTCTGGATTCTTTGGGAGTGGCTCTACACCCAGTGCTTTCATCATCATAGGGAACTCATAGGATACAAACCTTTTTTGCCAATGTAGATAGGCAATTATTTTGAAGCTTCCAGTTTCAGAGAAATGCCTGGGGAAATGGAGGAGGGAAGAAACTTTTCCTGGCCCACACAGCCAGTATGACTAAGAGGGGAGAAATGAATGCCATCCTTTCATGGCACAGCTACTCTACATACTTTTTTGTATTGAAACTTGCATTGCAAAATTTCTTTGGCACACTGCACTATTGATTCTTGGTGAGATTACAGCAAACTGAGACATCCATGTCTTTTTCACATTACATGTTGCTGCCATGTTTTCCTTACTACCAATGACAGTCTAATGGTTTAAGCCCTATTTATCTGTACATGAGTATATTGGCCACTTGAGGAATGCACAGAGAAATGCACTTCCAGTTTACTAGAAAATCTTCACATCTGATAGACATTGAACATAATCTAAAGCTCCTCTCCTAGTCATTGTTGGGGTCCTGCAAGATAATTATTGTACTGTGAAAATCTTCCCAAACTAAGATGTGCATATACTATTTAGTATAAGTTTATGGACTGAAGTCTGAAGCTATTTGTCAGCTTGCATTGAGAAAAGTTTATTTATAGGACAAATTCTACTACAAAAATGCTGTTACAGCATTTCTTTATAACAACAACAAAGAAGATTTCTGTACTTCAACCATTATCTTTCGATGTGTCCTAAACTGTCCAATTTCAGTGTAGTTCAGGCATCTCTTTAGAATTTGACTATATAGGTTAAATCCTTTTTTATCAACAATACTCATGTAAAATCTGTTGTAAATAATACCTAAGAAATAAATTGACCACGGATAAACTAATAAATTATCATTATCAACAATAATAACATCATCATTGTAATGTTAATTGGGATTTAAGATTTTCTGCTTATTAATAGGCCTCACTTTGAGCCCATTAAGGGAAATTTGCTTAGGGGAGGCTTGCTTGTAGGAAGTCTTTCATACCTTTTGCTAATTTCTAATTACGCATTGAGTCAAGAGGGTTGTGGTGCCTTCTGAGTTGATATTTTCCTTTGGGGGCTCACTTATGAGAAGGATCTTGTGATTCCCAATTCGAGATTCTGAGTGGTTTTACATTAAGAGCTCCCTGACTACTCAGATGTAAAGACTCTCTCCATCCAGAGATATATGTAAAGTGTATAGTTGATTCAGGCAGTCAGAACCCTGTCTGATGGTCTTTATTTCTCTGCTTATATGTTCTCTATATTTTCTCTGTTTGTGTTTTCTCTGAAGTTCAGGGTACTGACTTTTTCCCTGAACTAGTGAATGTAATTTAAAAAGATTGTTGACCCCTTAAATAGCTATCTTTCCTAGTAAAGCAAATCAAAGAACCTATGCTATCAGCTATCCTGGGTATGCTGGTGTGGTTTCTGCTACAATCATCAACACTACCATTAGTAATAATTCTCCTCCTCTTCCTTTTCCTCTTCTTCCTCCCCCTCCTTCTTATTAGGATAGGGATTAGACCTGTGATTTAATTAGAATGGAGAACTTCCCAGAAAGGAAATATCTTCTACCAGTATAGGTCATGACCTTCTCTACAACTTATAGTCAGATAGTAAAGTGATTTGCCTAGGGCCTCACAAACAGTATATTTCAAAGATGGAACTTAGATTTGGGTCTTCCTAGGTTGAAGGCTGGTTCTCTCTCCACCATGCTATATTACTTACATTTAAATTGTGCTTTAAGATTTGAATCCTCTCATTTGATCTTCATAATAATTGTTTAAGGTGAGTTATTATTATTCCAGTTATACAGATGAGCAAACTAATACTCAGAGAGGTTATGACCAGGGTCACAAAACTTATTAAGATTCTGAAGTGAATTTGAACTTTAATTCTAATCTCAGTGCTCTATCCACTATATGCTGATGTTTTGAGGAAATTTGTGGGTAATATTTTCCCTAAGAAGCTAACCTTATTGTACCAACTCTAAACACAGCCTAGCAGAAGCACTCTTGTTCAAATGTCCAAGTGATGTTATGATGTGGATGTGCCAATGATATGCAGGCTTGATGAGCACTTGTCTATAGGGGTGTAGTAGAGGTCTCTATTCAGGTATGGATTAGACCAAATGAACTCTTAGATTTATTCCATTTTTAAGATTTTGTCATCTCACAGACTTCTTTTCTTAGCATTAATTCCTTCTGTGCCAGAGAATCAATTATCAAGCAGCACTGTCACAACCTGAATTCATTGCTGCTGAAGCCCTCATTCTAAGCTGGTCCCCAGTTAAGCTAAGCTCATTGAAATCTAGTTTTACTTTGCTAAAGCAGTTGACACCAGCAGGACGTAAGAGCAGCCAGCTACTACCTGGTGAACTTAAGTAAAACAAACAGAAGAGAATCTGTAAGGATCTAAGAAGAAAAGACTGAGTTCAAGCTGTGAGATAACTGAGTAAGGGAAGAATATAAGAGAGGAAATCTGACCTGTGGCAATCAGAGATGGAGCAAAGGAAAGAGACCCAGTTCAAGATTCAGATATTGCTGGTAACTTTGGGAAAAGCAGCTTCAATTGAGTAGTGGAATTTCAAGTCAAAATATGAGCAATGGAGATATGAGTGGAAGGGAAAGGAGTGAAGACAGTAAGTGAGGATGAGTCTAGGAATTTGGAAGTGAAAAAAACATGAAGGGGTGGTAGAGCCTAGTGAAAGGGTTGGGATTTTTTAAGTTCTTGGACAAAACTGAGCATGAATGTAGGCAATGGGATAGAATTAGCAGTAGATATGGCCAAATTAAAGTTGAAAGAAAGGGGAACAAGCTCCAAGAAAAGAATGCAGGGGATGGGATTGAGAGCAGAAGTAGAGAGAGGGATTGAGCTTTGCACAGAAAAAAGGTATCTCCTCCTTGAAGTTAGGAGTAAAGACAATGAGAATGGCTAAAGATCTTGAAAATAGAACCATTTTGATACCAAGAAAAATTACTCTCCATAATAAACGGTTTGATATATATACACAGTTTTATCCTCCACAAAGGCCTGTAGCAATGTCTCATTTTGAAAGGGAGATGACCTGGGGTCTGCAGAGGCTATGCTAAAGGATCACAGACTCTGGCCTATTCTACCATTCTTGAAAGGGTTCATATACAAGAAAGCATGCTGCACCTGCATTCCAAAGACCAGACCATCTATATATGGAGTGACTTATTGATATTAGCCTGTCCCCTTGGTAATGAATCACGTGACCTCAGCAATCTACAGAGCAAAGAAAGATACAAAATGGCCCTTAGTCCTTGGTGGCTGTTACCTGCTTTTGGAGTGTGACAGAAAAAGGAAAGTTAGAGCAGGCTAAAAATCATACAGTTCTTTAGATTGTCTCTAAACAGCAGTTTTGCTGATGGTGTTATAAATGGGAGATCTTCATTCAACAGTCCACTGGACATGCTATGAGAGGAAATCAATCCTGTCAGTACCAGTGGTCATACCATAAATAGAAAGAGAAGACAAAGGTGGGTTGTAACTCTATGGATGTGGGTATCATAGTTTTCCCTCAAACAGATAAAGAAAGGAATTGGACAAGTTGGTTTTATCCTGAGTTCAAAGACAGCAAGAAACATACTCATAGTACCCAGCCATCTCATTTTGTAGTATTCATGCTAAATATTTCACAAATACCATGATTGGGTGGGGTGGTGATGATAATTAGCATTTATATAGTGCTTACTTTATTCCAGGTACTGTGATAAGCACCTTACAATTGTTACCTCAATTGATCCTCACAAAAGCACTGGAAAGTAGGCGATATTATTATCCTGATTTTTTTTGGAAGAGCAAACTGAGGCAAAAAAAGGTTAAATGACTTGCCAAGGGTCAGCAGCTTATTTACTAACATAAGCTATAGAGAGTGAGGGGTCAACAAAAGTCTATGAAGAACTGGTTAAAATCTAATTTAATTGAATTGGTTAGAAACAAATTAAATGGCTTTGATTTTGGGGGGATCATGGTTCAAAAGTAAGAAAGAGGAAAGAACTGAGGCTTGTAGATAGATTATACAGAAGGCTCAAGCCAAAATCAATCAGTAAGTCAAGTAGCATTTAAGTATCTATTTAATACATGTGTGTATGTACACACACATGTGTAGACATTTATAATTATATATTATATATGTGTATATATACATATACCTTATATTATCATCAGAGGACCTTAAAATATTCCATCTTATAGAACTTCATACTTTTTCAACTCTCTGGATTCTATTAACACCATAAAATCATTTTTCTGGAATTTAGTCTTAACATAAAGCTCTATATTTCTTCTGTGATGCTATCAGAGTATAAACCAGTATACCAAATATGTGTTCCTCTGCATGATAATAAAACTCTTGTCAAACAGCACCCGATCCAGGAAAAAGCAAGCCCTTCCCACTCTCCTTTCTGTCCTTCACAGCTCACATATGGCACTTTCATTGTGAAGACTATTACATACTGAGAGGAGGGAGGGAGGGAGGGAGGGAGGGAGGGAGGGAGGGAGAGAGAGAGAGAGAGAGAGAGAGAGAGAGAGAGAGAGAGAGAGAGAGAGAGAGAGAGAGAACAAGAAAACAAGAATTACATGGCAAAGTAAAAGCAGCAAGATTTTTAAGAACTGAGATCTGAAATATGACATTGAAGTCACATTGTCTTTAGAGTGAGGTTTGGGCTTCCTGAGACTCCCCTCTGTGCTCTCAAGTCTTACACCAATTTGATGGTATTGTCGATATCGTCTCATTAGGAAGTGTGGGGACAGTCCAGTAGGGGCATGCTTTGTCATGCCAGCAATAGGCATCTCCTGAATTAAGTGTGCTTGCAAACTGCCTGAGGACTTTCAGCCTGACAGACCAGAATGTTTGATCATGCTCCAAGCTGATCGGGGGAGAGAAGTCCAAATTTTGGTTGCTAGTTTCTTTTGACACTTTTGTACAAGCTATGGGGTAGTGAAGTGAGGAAGGTGCCAATACCAATGGCTTGTATTCATTTGTAACTAAGACCAATTAAAGTGCTTCCTGTGAACTGGCTTCTTGAGCAGTTCTTTCAGAGGGAATTAATAGTTAATTTCCTAATCATGGAATGAGACAAGTGGATTGCTAAGAGATAGTATATTTGCAAAAGAAAAGCTAATATTATTTTAGTCTCTTATTGCTCCAACCTTTCCCTGAAAATCCAAGTAGGGGAGAAAACTGATAGTGACCCTACATCTGCTTTTCTTATATGTGAAAGTTATATGGATTGTTATATGGAAAGTTAATTGGATTTCATGTGTATTCAGCTGGATATACATCAGCTAATTCTGTAAGTAGATGCTATGTTAATGACAACACTCCAGTTTCTAGAGGGAGACTACTCTTGTGTAGCATATTATGACAGATGTATTCAAAAGCTTTATACAATTTAAAGATCAACTTTATGCAGGATGCCCAAACCAAATGTCTCTAAGATATAGCTTGAAGGGTCCATATCATAAAAATAGATGCCAACCAAAAATTAGACATTGGTAATATAGTGTTTTTGGAAATTCCTTATATTTGGATGTGATCCAAATACATTAAAAATCATTAACATTATATTTAAGAAATTGCTAGAAAAAAATAAGTACTGGTATTCCAAAGTTGTGGCATCTTGAACATCAGTGAGCTCAAAGGCAAGTCATGTTATCTGAAAAAGGAGGAAAAATGGAAGACAGGAAAAAGAAGCAAGAATGAGTCCTCTTTACCTCTGACTTTGAATCCTTTATTCATTGAAAGAAAAGACAATAGGAGAAAGGCAGCGGTGGCTTATGAGGATAGGGACTTTCTTTGCCTTCCCAGGGTTTAGCACAATGTCTGGAACATAGTAGATATTTTTAAAAGTTTTTTTTTTTTATTGAGTAGTAACTTTGACAGAAAATGAGGGAAAGGAAAATAGGGAACGGGAAAGGAAGATTGAGTGATGTTCCACTTAAAAAGGGAGAGAAGAATGAGATTGTATGGTCATCAAGGTAGGAATCAAAATGACCAAATTTGGTAGGAATCACCAAATCATGCCTCAAAACCTTTGAAGTAATGGCATGACCCATATGTGGAGTTATTGTGGGAATGGAACTTTGGGAAGAAAGTTCAGTATCTATGATGTTCTACCAGGGCCAGAGTATCCCTTAAAATTGAAAAAGACTTTTGAGGTCATCTGGACCAAACTCCTCATTCTACAGATGAAAACACTGAACCTCAATAAACATTGATTGATTGATTGATTAATAAAGACCACATGGTTGGCACCAATGGAGCATTCTACCCCTTTCAAAAATTCTTTCTTTACTTCAATTGTCTCCTAAAAGCAAACCCCATATAAATTATTTAGCCCAGACTATCACTCTGTGGATTTCATTTCACCTTGCTCTTTTAAATGAACTGTTTTAAGCCTGGTTTTGCCCACCCAGTATAAACTCTACAACTCTGACTATAATTAAAGGCCTTTTGAGTGGACCTGCCAGGTTTGAACATACTCTCAGGGAAGAAAGGGATAGCATAGGCACTTTAATGAGATCTTTTGCTTTGGATCCCAAGCTGCCAGGGCAGTGACCTGACTAGGTGCTCAGAGACTGTCTCTTCTCGATGTAAGTTAAGGTCTGAGCTCAAGATTGACACTTATATCCAATTTACTGGAAATTGCTTGAGGGTTTATTTTGTTGTTGTAGCATTTTAGATTTTTCTCTATTTCTAATGAATCTTGCATTCCTTTTATTTATTTATTTTGCAGCCAAAACAGTTGAATGAGCCAGCTTTAGGAAGTATTTAAATACATTGAAGAGTAGTCAAAACCACAGAGTCTGAGAATTTGAAGGCATATTAGCAAACCATTCAGTCTCTTCCTTTGACAGATGAAGAAACTCAAGCTCAGAGAGGATAAATAGATCGCCTAAAGTCACACAGATAATTAGTACCAAAACAAGGAATAAGACCCAGGTTTCCTGATACCCAGTTCAACCTCCTTTTCTCCATAATATAGAGAATCATCAAATTTTCTAGTTGTTTCAGAGATCATCCAGGCCTAACTTTCACAAAAACTCTTTGGCAGCATCATTGACAAGTGCATATCCAACCTCTGTTTGAATCACAGTTACTTTAGTAAGATTCAGTGTTGGGAGCCAAAGTAGCCTGATCCAGGACTCAGATAAAGATCTCACTGTGTTCCCTATAGAAGGCCCTTCCAGATGGGGCTTTGTTAATCTTGCTCCTTGGGTCTTTTGATATGGGTTACACTTAAAAGGATGTTGTTTGAGTTCTGAGACCAATAGGCTCTACCCCAAGACTTTAGTTGCTCACAACCAAAATATTTTAATTCTTAGGTGGTCAGTTCCTATGCAGATGAACTTGATGATGCAGCTTTTGAAGCCAGCTCTCAAGAGCATCCTTTGTAATGTGACTGCATATGAAAAGAGTTAACTGGCTCTTCCTAAGACTCTCTGGCACCTAGAGAAGGAATCCTTATCAAATTATCTATTCTGTGCTACTTCCAGGATACAACAGACTAAGATAATGAATAAGAAAACTTGAGTCCCCTTCCTTTGTCTCATTGCTTTATAAAATCCTTGTCCTAAGAATCAATGGAGTTCATGGTTCTTCCTTGAACTACCCACATGGCCTGGTCATTTCTTATTCACATCTCCAAATCATGCTAAGTGCTGGATACTGAGCAGTCCATGGCAATCCAGTTTTTACATACAATTTTTAGTAAAATCCAACACTGAGCTGAATCTAAATCCTTTGTAAATTTCAAGTCTTGAAACATAAACAGGGCTTCCTTGAGTAATTATCACCCTCTTCCGAAACATTTGCACACATATACACAACCCAATAGTAATAAAAATGACATATCTGTAGCTTGAAGGGTTACAAAGCTCTTTCCTTACATGCCCATGAAGATGGAAATGTGTATTTTTTGAGGAGAAAGTGCAATTCCAGGCCTATCATTTCCCAGGGTGCATGTAGATGTCCTCCACCAGTATAGAATAGTGACCCCTGTTAGTTATAGCACCAGGATCGGGCTGGGGCACTGAAAGATTGAATGATTTGCCATTGGCTGTAGAGGGAACATATGTCAGGACTAGGATGTGAAGACCAGCTTTCCCTGTAGTCTAATCATTTTTCCACCCCTTCTTTATAGATAGGAAAACAGAGGCTTAGAAAGATTAAATGGAATGTCTATAGTCACACAGCTACTAAGTGCTGGAGAAGGGATTTGAAACTAGCTCTTATGATTCCAAATCCAGCCCTCTTTTTCCTCCCCACAGTGTCAGTAAGGATGGAATACATAAATAGATTTTGAGTTTTTTTCTTGTTGTTGTTGTTGTTATTTAATAAATTCATGGTTGATCATGAAGCATGTAGGGTGTACAATGTGATTAGCGTGCTGGACTTGGAGTCAGGAAGACCTAATTTTGAATCCTGCCTCATATACTTAATAGCTGGGTAAGTCATTTGCCTCTCTCAGCCTCAGTTTCCTCATCTGTAAAAAGGAAATGATGATAGCACCTACCTACTACTAACAACCAACCCTACAATGATAGCATTATTGTGAGGATCAAATAAGACCCCATATGTATGGTGCTTTGTCAATTTTAAAGCTAGAAATGCTAATTGTCAGTGTTAATCTGTTCATATCACACTATTAATGGGATACTAAGGATGTTTAGGGATAAGTCCAGATTGTTTCAGTGAAATTCCTATGATTGACTTTGTGGGGTTACTCTCATGGGCAGAACTCTGAGCTGATTAAAACGTGGGTCTACTCCAGTATGACTTTCTTATGTTCTGATCAAGTCAGCCCACCCCAAAAGTGGGAATGTCTTCAGAGGCCTGCTTTTCTCAGAGCAGATTCAGTGTATGAGCCAATCCATCTGAAGAGAATTACTAATCAAGTTGGAGTGAGGGAAAATCGAAGGTTGGGTACAAGCTTTAAAAACCAATTTTGGCCAGAAGATAGCTTATTTATTGGGGAGCTTTTTGCCATGAAATGAGAGATCTTAGCAATTACTCTGATGTAGAATAATGTTTTTAAAAAGAATGATACTTTTGATATAATTCATTGGGAGACAAAAGGTACTGGAATCCAATGGGGACAAAATTCTGAGGCCTTTCCCAAATGTGCCTAGAGTTGACAGGCAACCATTTGGGGGAGAACTGATTTTAGATCAAGAAAACAAATTGTAAATAACTGCCATGAAATGGGGAATGAGATCAATAGGATAAGAATCAGGCTGAGCAGTCATTTTTCGTTTTGTTCTGTGTTCATGTGGGTGAAGGTGCTAATGCAAGTTTCAGTGTCACACATAACCCCAGAAAGGGAGAGGAGCTATAACTTAAGTGCATATTCTTGCTGACTTGTAGTAATTTGACTTTTTTTTTCCTGTCTTCTCCAGAACAATATCTTCCCTGAACGTCTACTAAACTACATTGTTCAGAAGAGCAGAGGAAGTAGCCCTGAGCTGGCCTACTTTCCCATATCTCATCCAAATTATCCTGATAATCCCTCCCTGAGGGCCTTCAGTCAAATCCAGCCCAACACATTCTCCTACAACCTGGACCCAGACTTTGACAAACAGAATCTGATTGCTGCTCTCAAGGCCTACGTGACCCAGAATATGGTAGAGGAAAACACTGACAAAGGCTCCAGTGGCAGGACTAGAGATGGCCCTCAACTCGGTAATCGATTTCTCTCGCCATACAATGAAGCCTTCTCCAAAAAGGAGGAAATGGATGTGAAGGCAAAGCCACTTTTCCTCCTACAAACAGGATTAAGAGAGCTAAAACCCGGCTCTGGAATGTCAGTTCAAAAATTAGTGTCTGTGCCCGGGGATGCCAAGGACTCTCTGAGTACACTGGATGGTAAAGTATCCTCATTCCCTTCCTTCCCTAGAACCAAGGCATTCATCACTAAGAGCTGGCCCATGTTCATTGTCACTAGGTCCCAAGTAGTCATTGAAGTCCTGAGTACCTTAATAGTTTTTATTCTAGCACTTTTCTATGGAGGAATACACTTTCCTGGGACAGAGGTCCATTTCAACTGGATCTCTTTTTTTATTATAGTCTTAGGATTCTTGTCCATCTTTTTACATCTTGAAGGAAACTCCATGATTTATTTGGCTAGGATATTTCTTGAAGTTATAATAGGACATCCTTATAAATATATCTATTAGAGATTTGAAGTATGGAAAAGAGATAAGGAATGAAAATGTAGACTTGGGAGTTCTGATAGTTGGAGATATACATATATGCATGAATTCTCCCCTGGGGAAAAGTTGATAGAGTATTAGTTCAAAAAATGAAGTCTAAACTCATTCAAAGACTCAACCTATAGCTCCAACCTCATCTCCAATTTCAATTTGCACAAACCATCACAATGATTATACCAATGGATCCCTTATTGGAATAATGTTCTTAAATGCCTAAAATAAAATATATTGCATTACAAAGAAAACTAATTATATGGAAATGCTTTTATCAAAATTTTTTTAAAAACCCAAGGTCATGGACCATAGATGAGGAACACCTAACTTAGGTTATCTGACCCTGGATCCTGGTTAAAAATCAATATCCAGTTCAGTGATTTTGTGACTTATTTTGAGCATGTGCTTATTTAAGGAGTCAGGTAGTACTGTGATATCAAATCCAGATAAAAAGCAAGAACTACTAATTGACCCAGAAAACCATATATTAACATTATATTTTTCTATTGTATTTTTATTAATTTTGTTCAATACTTCCCAATTACATTTTATTCTGTTTCAGCTGCACTAGAAAGTGTTGTCATGTTTGTGGGCCAAATGTGTTTGTTATCTCTTATGTAATGCAAAACAGAAGTCACAATTGCTGCCCTCAAGCAGTTTCCATTCCTAGTAGGAACAGGATGCACACTAGTGACCAGCTAAAATACAAGATAAACTAGTGAAAAGGAAGTGCTATGTGAACAGGAGAGTTATGATTTGGGGGTTCTAAGGAAGAAGAAACTACTTTCAGTTGGACTGATTAGGAAAGATTGAATAAAAATTTCCTGACCCAATAGCCAATGGAAAAGTAACACATTACATATACACTTTTCTTCAAACTTTTAGCTTAGGGCCTTTTTCTCTATATTGTGTCGCATACTTTGGGCACTTTGGGGATTTAATCAATATTCAACAATTTCAAACACTCAAAGTAAGGCCATTTTTCATACCAGCCTCTGCAAAAACTGACAATACCATTAGGTACAACAGCCAGAGAGGCCACTGGTGTAAAGCCAAGATTGATTAAATGAAACTGCTTACCCTCATCTCCAGATTCTCTCGTGAAGATAATATCAACTCTGCTAGGAACTTTAAAATAAACTGGTGAATTATCAGAGACAGTAAAAGCTGCAAGCAGGTAGACGGGGACCTTACTCTTGTCCTCTGCTGCTGGCTCAGTGACGTAGTCTTTCGAACTTCACAAGGAGCTGGACTCAGTTATCGTTCCTGTGGACAATTCATCTAGACCAAGATTTCTTAAACTTTATCCACTCATAACCCCTTTGTGTGTTTCAGCAGTGTTAGCTGACATTGCATGGCCTAAGGCATTTAGAACACATTCTTTGTGTTTAAAACCAAGACTGAAGTAAAGACACATGACCCAACATGGGCAAGTCCCGCTAGAAACACCTCAGATTTATTACACATTTAATTTTTAAATAATTTTTGGTCATTGTGCATTCAGCACCTTTTACTATTGTCAATTTTTTCATAACACCATATGGGGTCATGACCCATCATTTAAGAGCACTAATCTAGACCAAGAAGAGTGCTCCTTAGTGCTAGTAATGGTACAAGAAAAAGAATGGAACCCCAGATTTC
Organism: Gymnobelideus leadbeateri; assembly: GCA_011680675.1. Taxonomy (NCBI): domain Eukaryota; kingdom Metazoa; phylum Chordata; class Mammalia; order Diprotodontia; family Petauridae; genus Gymnobelideus; species Gymnobelideus leadbeateri. The sequence goes on along the minus strand of WOXC01011865.1, from coordinate 326,565 downwards.
AGAAAAAAGAACTACCTTCTCTTGTAATTTATCTGGTCACTAGTCTGCATCCTATTTTGACTAGAAGTGGACACTACTTGAGGGCAGGAATTATGACTTCTGTTTTGCACTACATAAGTTCCCAGGATATGTTTTTCAAGTAGGACTGAAAAAGACACCACCACAACATACCCCTCATGTCACTCACTCCCTTACACAAATATTTATAACAAATACAAATATAGGATCTAAGGGTCCCTCAAAGAATCAGAGAACTTGAAGGAACCTTAGAGGTCATATAGTCTACCCTTTTTTTCCAGTTGAAAAATCTAAAACACAAACAGCAAATGCTTTTTCCCCATTCACATAGTGTCAAACTTGAGACTAGAACCCAGGTCCCTGGTTGCCCAGTTCAGTGTGTTTTCCATTATGCAACACTGCCTCTCCTGAAGTGCCTTAATATACTAGAGACTTTGTTATTCTCTAGATTAAATAGTCTCCCTTATGTAATCTACCATCAATGAAATACTCTTCATCTTTCTCAAGCTCTCCTTCTCCCCTTTTTGACTAGACTTATAATTTCATTGGTGCCCAGATCTCCCATTGAAAAATTTCCTCTACTATTTCATATTTGTACCTTTTCCACAATGTATCGATTTAGAAAGGATCCAATAGCTATTATATGTCAGGTGGGATTTTTGATACTTATCTTCCTGACTTTCAGAGCAAGTCCTCTATCTATGATGTTGCCTCTATATGTCTATAATATCCAAGGATTATGAAGGCGGGAGGGATCAGATAGTCTAGATTGTGGTCCTGTCTCCTCATCCATACAGTAGACATAAACTCATTGTATGACCCTGGGAAAATTATTTCCCTGCCTTTTTGCCCCGATTTTTTAACCTATAGTATGAGAAGATTGGACTGTATGATTCAGTTGATTCAATTTAAAAAAAATTATTAATGTATAAATTGTTGTACTAAGTGTTGGCAACATAAAGATAAAAACTATATAGTACGTGACCTCATGGAGCTTACATTCTTCTTCATGTTGAGGAAGGGAATACAATATATTCTCAAGTAAGTAAATACAAAGTGCATATTTAAAAAGTCCAATGTAATTTCAAGAAGGAGAGGGTGATCATTACTGGGTAGATCAGAAAAAGTTTTAGGGAAGGGGGGCAGTATCTACATAGTGATTATGAGCTCCTTGAGAGCACAGACTATCCCTTGCCTTTCTTTGTATCCTCAGCAATTAGCAGGGTTCCTGGTACAGAGTTGGCACTTAATAAATGTTTATTGCCTGACTGATTGCCTGATTTGAAGGATGCTAAAGTTTCTGAAGTGTGGCACTGAGAAAGGAGTACATTTCAGACTTGGGATGACATCCAGGGCAAAAGTAAGGAGGAAGAATATTAAATATGAGGAATATCTAATTGGACAGTTAGACTGGAATAAATCAATCAGTCAAACAATAAATAGATATTTATTAAGTACCTGGTATATGTCAGGACTGGAACAGAGATAATAGAAAGGGAATTTTATGAAATAAGAAAAGTAGATGGAAGCCCAATAACAAAGGACCTCTAAAGAGTGCCAAGCTCATGATTTTGTATTTTAGCCTGGAGGAAATAGGGAGCCACTAAAGATTTGTGGGTAGAGGAGTGGCAAGGTCAGCTCTCTAAGGTTTCTTCCTTAGGAGTGACAAGATCTCTCCCTGCTCTATTGATCTGTGTAGTAGTATAACATCTTACTACTGCTACTGTAAAATGAATTGTTGAGCTAGATGTTCCACTTTGACTATTGGGTTCTTCCGTGAGCCTTAATTGAATTTGCCCAGGTTTATACAGCTTGCGTGTCAGCTTGTCCTCATTCATATCTGTTTGTCAGTGTTACCTATTTTAAATAGAAAATTCTCAGAGAACAAAGCCTGCTCTCCATTCATAGAAGGGCATCCAATCAATGTCCCTTTGATAATGATGATGATTTTAATTTTTGAATCAGAAAATTTCATTGAAACACAGACTTTTGCTCTGAAGAAAATCTGGCCATTTTGAGGTCATTTTCACTTGAAAGGAAACACCTGCTGCCTCTATAATACTTAGAGAAGGCCATTCATATTTGAGTGTAGACAAATGTTGTGCCCTGTTCGAAATCTAATTATACCTTTTGGCAAAGAGTTCCATCTACTCTCTCATCCACCTGATCTCTGGAGCAGGGGTTGTTTTCAATGGATTGTGCCCTGTTCACATGAATTGCCATGTGCAGGAGGCTTCCCAGTATGTTTTCCAAGCCAAAGCAGCCCAGGTTCCTATTGAATTGAATGGTTTATCAGTTCAGTTTCAGCAAACTCTTGTATATAAGCTAACCTCTGCATGTTAGGAAAATTCAACAGAATGGATCAAAGGAGCCATCTTTGTCCTTAAAACTTTAAAATTTAAGACAACAAAGTTCTCATCCAGTGTGTTAGGAATATATGTTTCCCTTTGTTTCTTTTTTGTGTCCTGGACCTCTCAGGAAATCTGATGAAGCCTATGGACCCCTTCTCAGAATAATGGTTTTTAAAAGTATAAAATGAAATGAATAGGTTTGCAAAAGAAAATGAAGTTTAGTGAAAATAACGGTGTGATTTCCCTCCACCCATCCAACTTCTGAAATCTATCCAAATCTTTCCAACGTGGAAATCTATCCCTAGACCCCTTGGCAATCCATGGACTTCAGGTTAAAAACCCTTGCTTTTGTCTAACTCTCTCATTTTACAGATGAGAAAATTGAAGCTCTGCAATGGGGAGTTATTCACCCGAGGTGTATTAGTGATCAATGACATATTCAGAAACAGACCTCAAGCACCTTTCACTTTTCCCATTTGCACACTGACTTTAAATCCTACACTTATATCTGCCACCCAGCATGTTTCCTGGCCGTTCCTCCCTTGACATAAGTTGATGTGCATTGAGAGCATGCCAATTAATTTTTATATTATCCTAAACAAAGCACCATTAGGAAATGCCAGATGCTCTTAACCCACAAAAGCGAATAACAAGATAAATTGCAAAGCCAGATAGATTTTTTTTATTGTGCCCCCAACCCCCTACCCTTACTCCATATTGCAGATAACTGAAAGTTAAAGTGTATGTCCCTGGTGTTGGAGCAGCTCTCCAGATCTCAGAACCCAGTAATGATTTTGAGGTGCTTATCACAAAAATATCTCTATGGCTCATTGCTGCTCAAGGAATTCCCTAGGGACTTCAGTATGTGGTGCATTTTGCTTCCCCCAAAGGGCCTTAAGCTCCCCAGAAAATATTGAGGGTAGCAAGAGCATTAAAGACTGAAAAAGATTCACTAATATAACAAATATACAAAAAAGAGTCATACCTGGGTCTATTGACAGTCAACCATTTCCCACAGGGCCTCATATAATGTATGCAACTTACAATATTCCTTTTTGTGGCTTGGGATAGCCAGAAAGGTGATCAACCACACCCCTGCTTTATTCCTTCCCCTGAACACACATCGTGCATGTGACTCATAGTCCGGTTCGCTCCTCCATGTTTAAGTTCTTTGCTTCGTTGTTCCTGAGTTCTGGACCATCCTATAGTTGTCCATTCTCCATGTCCCTGAGCTGTTGCCATTTGTTTGACCTATGGCACTCTATTTTCTGGGGCCAGTTCACCCTACACATATGCCACACGGTGCTTCCCTTCAGGTCTGTGTCAATGCAAGAATCTTTACTGATCTCTTCCCACCTCTCCAGTCTTCTTATACCTCACTCCCCTTTCCATACTCTACATTCCAGCTACCTTGGTCTTCTTGCTCTTCCATATATATATAATAATCCATTTCCTAACTTTGGGTCTTTTCATTGACTTTCCCCCATGCTTGGAATACTCTTCTTCCTCATCTCCTCTTGCTGACTTCACTTTCTTCAAAACAGAGGTCAAATATCAACCTCTTCAGGGACATTTTCCAGTTCCTACCCACTTGCTAGTTATGCTTTCTGTCTGCAATTACCTCCCATTTGCACTATATCTATATCTTGCTTATATAGCTGTTTGCATGTGATCATTTCCATTAGAATATAAGGTCCTTGAGGGCAGGAACTATGTTTTTACCTTTGTACCTCCAGCACTTAGCATGGTACCTGATGCATACTAAGTATTTAATAAATGCTCGTTGACTGGCTGACTATAGTCTTTTCTTTAAGTTTGCAGGGATCTGAAAGTCTCTGTCTTACACTTATTCCCATCTACTTGCCTATGTCTTTAAGCCTACATTTTATTTCTTTTTCTCTTTCTTTCCTCTGAAGCCCACATGACCCCTTTTATACAGAAGCAGCTTCTGCCTTGTAACAAGAGTCTCCTGGCAAAGATGGGGGAAGAAGCACATCCTACTTTTCTTGGCACATAAGCCCTATGTAAGCAAAATTCATGATAGAGTGAGAAGTAGAAGGGTCTTCAAAGGCAGGAAGCAGAAAACATCACAGTCTGATTTAGCTCACTGGGAATCAGAAATCAAAGGTGCCAGATTCTGTTTATTTTTTAATTTTGCCCAGAGAGATACCATAAAATATCACTTCACCCAGCTCCTCAATATCCACAAATTGTGGGAAGATCGCATGAGTCATTTACCTCCTGTTGTTCCAAGTGTTACCTGGGGAATGAGTAAGATCCTAGAGCTGATCAAATTACCCTCTATCAGTTAAGACCTTGTGTCTTTAAGACATGGGTTTTTGTAAACTGAACCCAACTAAAATTAGAGGTATAGTTGAATTTGTAATATCAGATCAACAGAGCGTCATCCATGCGACACTGCAAAGGTCCCCAAATCCTTACAACATTTCCTGGGTTTATTGTTGGTGTTCAGTCATTTCATTCAAGTCTGACTCTGTGACCCCATTTGGGGTTTTCTTGGGAAAGATACTAAAGTGGTTTGTCATTTCCTTCCCCAGCTCATTTTACAGATGAGGATAACTGAGGCAAACAGGATTGAGTAACTTACTCAGGGTCACACAGCTATTAAGGCCAGATTTGAATTCGTGAAGATGAGTCCTCCTGACTCTAGGTTCAGCACTCTATCCCCTCGGCCACCTAGCTCCTCCATTTCCTGACTTTCCGTTTACCAAACTCTATTCCTCAGAAACTTGTTCTTACATGGGATGGAATTAAAGAGCTCTGTGTGAAGATTTTAATGACAGTGATAATTTTCTCTCCAAAATATGAAATATGAAGTTGTTTATATATAAAAATATTTATTTACATGTACTTTTTCAGTAGAGAAAATATCCATAATTTCTTCTATTTTGCTCTAAAATTTTTCCCTCTTAAATATTTCCCTAAGCAGTATTTGTGGGATCATAATTCTAAACTTAAAGGGACCAGGAAGACTATCTAGAACAAGGTTTCTTAACTTTTGCTGTTGTGAACTCTTGGGAAATTTGGTGCAGTCTATGGACCACTTCTTAGAATCATGTTTTTTAATGCATAAGATAAAACACATAGAATTACAAAAGAAACTAGTCATATCAAAATATATGTTAAAAGTTTATGGATCCAAGGTAAGAATTCTGAGCTAGATGATGCCCCACATTTTACAGATAAGGTCCATTTGTTGAGATAAAGTGATTTGGCTAAGATCTCACAAATGACTTCTTTTTTATAAATAGTATTTTATTTTTCCCAATTACATTTTTAGCATTCATTTTTACAAGATTTTGAGTTACATATTTTTCTGTCTCCTCCCCTCTTCTGAGAATCATAGGCAATATGATATAGATTATATATATATATATATGCTTTCATATAAAACATATGTCCACATTAATCACAGTTTCGAAAGAAGAAACATATCAAAAGGGAAAAAATATGAAAAAGAATAAAGTAAGGGTAAAAAGTATGCTTCAGAGTCCATCAGTTCTTTATCTGGATGTGGATAGTATTTTCCTCCATAAGTCCTTTGTGCTTTTCTTGGATCATTGTGTTACTGAGAAGAGTTGAATCATTCATAGTTTGATCATCTCACAATGTTGCTGATACTGTATACAATGTTTTCCTGGTTCTCCTCATTTCACTTTGCATCAGTTCATACAAGTCTTTTCAGGTTTTTCTGAAATTGGCCTGTTCATCATTTCTTATTATATGATAATATTCCATTATATTCATATGCTCCTTGTTCAGCCATTTCCCAGTTGATGGTTATCCTGTCAGTTTCCAATATTTTGCTGTCATGCAAAGGGCTGCTTTAGATATTTTTTCACATATAGGTCCTTTCCCTTTTTTCATGATCTCTTTGGGATACAGACCTAGTAGTAGTATTGCTGGATCAAAGGGTATGCACAGTTTGCCCTTTGGGCATAGTTACAAATTGCTCTCCAGAATGATTTGATCAGTTCACATCTTCCAGAATATCATATTCCATGACCTCCAGTCTTTTAATGCTACATCTGCTAAATTTTGTGTAATCCTGATTGTGTCTCTTCAATATTTTAATTGTTTCTTTCTGGCCACTTACTGTGTTTCTTTTTTGACCTGACAGTTCTGAAATTTGGCTAAAATGTTCCTTGTAGTTATTATTTTGGGATCTCTTTCCTGAGGTGATAGGTGGATACTTACAATGCTTATTTTGGTCTCCGGTTCCAGAACGTCAGGGCAGTTTTCCTTGATAATTTCTTGAAAGATGCTATCCAGGTCCTCCTTTTTATTATAGGTTTCAGGTAGTTTAGTGATTCTTAAATTGTCTCTCCTGCATCAATTTTCCATCTCAGTTGTCTCCCCCATGAGATATTTTACATTTTCTTCTATTTTTAATTCTTTTGAATTTATTTGATTGATTCTTTTTTTCTTATATTTCACATTTTCTTCTATTTTTTTCATTCTTTATATTTTTTATTATTTCTTCATCTCTTATAACTATACAATTCTAATTTTCAAGGAGTCATTTTCTTTCTTAAGATTCTGGATCTCCTTTTCCAGTTGCTTGACTTTATTTTCATAGGCTTGTTTTTCTTGGATTATTCTTACTTTAAAACAAAATTCCTCAATCTCTCTTATTTGATTTTTAAAGTCTTTTTTTTTTTAGAGCAATTGGGGTTAAGTAACTTGCTCAAGGTTACATGGCTAGTCATTATTTATGTGTGGGTGCTCATTTTCTGAGGCCGGATTCAATCTGGGGTCATCCCAACTCTGAGGCTGGTGCTCTTACTGCGCCACCTAGCTGCCCCTGTTTGATTGATTCTTGATGTCTCGTAGAGCTGTTAGCTTCCACTTGCCCAATTCCAACTTTTAAGGAGTTGTTTTCCACAATTAATTTTGGTACTTTCTCAATTGTACTTTTTAAGGAGTTGGTTTTTTCAGTGGATGTTTGTATCTCTTTTTTCCATTTTCCCAATTTTAATTTTTAAAGGGTTGTTCTCTTTTTCCAAGCTGCTGACTCTTTTTTCATACTTCTCTTGCATCACTCCTGTTTCTTTTCCTCATTTTTCTTCCACCTCTTATATGATTTTTAAGCTCCTTTTTGAGCTTTTCTATGAATTCTTTCTGGGCCTGAGATCACTTTCCATTTGGGGGTGGGGTTTGCCATAGGTGTTTTGGCATTGTTATTCTCTTCAGAGTTTATGTCTTAATCTTCTCTGTCACCATAACTTTCGATAGTCAGATTTTTTTGTTGTTGTTTTTTGCTCATCATTTTTGCCCTTTTTCAGTTCTTTCAAATTTGATCTCTGCTTCCAGAGTGGAAAGATCACTGTCTCAGGATTCTTTTGTCAGGGGCTGCAGACCCTGGCTGTTTACCTAGTGCTGCACTAATGTTGCCCTGAGGCCCACGGGGGACCCTCATGTCTGGTGCTGTGTTGAGAGGTGGGGTGGGGGTGGCTGGTGCTGCTGGAGGCCACAGGAGGCTGGCAGCTTACCTGGTGCTGAGCCAGGATCCTGGTGCTAGCGTGTGGAGAGTGTTGAGGCCGCTGGGGTGTTTCTGCATTTCCCCAGGATACACTGAAGCACACTGCAGTCTGGCCACTGGAGGTTGCCTGTTTGTCTGGAGTTATGCTGAAACACATGGTCATTCTCACACCTGTAATCTGCCTAGTCTCCTTGCTATCCTGAGGCACGTGGGGTATCCTGGTGTTGGTGTTGCCTGCTTCACCATACTGGGGCTAAGGATTTACATCTGGTTTGCTGAGGTGGGGCTTGCTGATAACTTGCTGGGATATTCCTGTCCTGGACTGTGCTTCCTTTTTACCTAAGTGAGACAGGCCTTTCCTATCTATCTTTCAAGGTTTGGGGGCTCAAAGATTATTTTATTTCATTTTTTTGCTGGTTCCCCTATTGTAAGGTATGTTTGGGGGTGCTATTTTATAGTTGTTTAGAGTTGAATATGGGAGAGTTACAGCAATTTACTGCTTACACTGCCACCTTGGCTTCCATAAGTTCTCAAAGACCTCACAAATGAATTCTAATGGAGTTGCAAGATCTGAACCCCAGACCTCTGATCCAAAATATATTCTTTCCATTACATACCCTCTTATTTACCCACACTGATATTCAGTATTTTCTTGATGATGATAGTCATAGCCTAATTTGATGAAGAATCCTAGAGCTTTGAGAACTAGAAAGAAACACGTGGTTACTTTGGTTCATCCTAAGTAGGACACTTCCATACTCCTATAGATTCATGGTACTTAAAGTAAATGAACCTGAGTGTGATTTACATCCTTCTAGATAGAGTTGATGTGGTTAGAAGTTTTACTAAGTATGACTGTTCCCTTTGTGAAGCTCATCGTGCTGTCATTTGAAGACCCCTATAGAAGTGCCTCTTCTCTGTAGGGCAAATCTACAGTTGTTGTTCACCAGGAGTCATTGCAAGTTGATCTCCTTTTCCAATCCTTACATATTTGATATTTGACATTTTACGTAATTGCCTTGCGATATCACCCTTGGAAAAGCTGAAAGCTACTTAAAATGTCATCCTAAGCGAGGCAGAGTCTCAGCTTTGGGGAGTGTGCTTAATGGAACAAAAGAATTGCCCACTTTGATCCTTTTGATCTTTGATTGTGTTCCCATTTCATGTCCCCCATCTGTTATATCGGGGCTCCGAGGATTTTAAAATGTGCAGCTTTTTATTTCTCTCCATCTTTTATAGGCTTGTCAATTCAGAAAAGAAAGGGACTTTAGAAAGTATCCAGCCCATCCTCCTTATTTTGCCTTTTTTGTATTTCCAGTGGTTATCATAGTTCCTGGCACATAGTAGGCACTTATTTTTTTTAATTAAATGACAAATAAGGAAACTGAAACCCAGAGAGATTAAGAGAAATGCCCAAAGTCACAGAAGTACTACATGGAAGAGGGGAGAACATTTTTGATGAAATGCAGTATGGTTAATAATGCCCAAGGAGTTCTGTGATGAAGGACTGTTTGACAGACACACTATCCATCATGCCACCTACTTGTCTCAGTGTATTAAAAACTGGGGCAGCTAGGTGGTATAATGGATAGCATGCTGGACTTGAAGTCATAAAGACCTGGGTACAAATACTGTGCATAGAAAAATTAATAGCTCTGGGGACCTGGGTTAGTCACTTAACTTCTTGTGCCTCAGTTTCCTCATTTATAAAGTTATGGGGGTGAATTCAATGGCATCTTAGATCCCTTCTAGAACTAAATCTTTGATCATAGATTTGGTAATTACAGTCACCACAACCTTTGAATCATTGAACCAGCATTTGCCTGGGTAATTATGTACTAACTCCTTCTCTAACATAATCTTTTATTACTGATCCTTTGTATTGAAATAATTTCCAGAGTTAGCTTCTATGGTCACATTTTTAAACAAAAATTTCACATAACATTTCTTTAAAAAGGAACTACAAGATGAAGGAAGGAAAGATTGCAGGAAGGAGGGAAGAAAGTAGAGGAAGGAAAGTAGAAAGGGGAGAGGAGGGAAGGAAAGAAGCAAAGATGAGAGGAAGAAAGGAAAGAGGGAGGAAGGTATGGCAGAAAGGAAGGAAAATAATAAGGGAGGGGAGAAGGAACAAAAGAAGGGAAGGGAGGAAAGAAGGAAGAAAGAAAATAGGAAGAAAAAGTAGAGAGGAAGAAAAGTAGGGAGGGAGGTAGGAAGGACACAAGAATTTATTGATTAAATGCTTTATGCCACACACTCTGGTAAGTGCTCAGGTAGTGCCTGCCTTCAAAGAGCTTGTATTCTAGTGGGGGAAGACAATCCATAAAAGGGAGCTGAACAAACTGGGGTTTGGGGAAAGGGGACAAAGATACCCAGCACCAATGGGAGAAGTAGTGTGGACCTTGTAGAACATGCTGTGGGAGTATTAGGCTGTTTCAGGGCAGGGAGGCCCCAGGGACTGAGTGACATTCTAGGGTGAGACAGCAGTAGAGGCAACCAGAATATCAGGAATAGGTCCAAAGGGGGAACCTGTTTCTGTTTGGGATACCTCTCATTATTACGAGGTATTTTTCCCTCTTCAGATCCATGCTGTGCTCTCACTTCTGCCCTCTGTGGCCAAGCAAAGCAAGAAGGAAAGTGTCAAAGACAATTTGGTCCACTTCACAGTTTTGTCTAAAACTGACTGTGGTCACATAATCCCAGCTTGCTAACAAATGAGCATCTAAGTAGTCACCAGGCAAATGCACATTCTTCTTTCGTGTTATCATGATTAAAAATATAGTATTTGCCATAGTTTGCTAGAGAGTAATGAATGCTGGGCTTGGAGTGGGAGACTTTCCACAGTCATCCCCTTTCCAGTGCCATACTTTCTAGACCTTTCCTGTTGTAATTAAACCAGCAAAATCTACCTCTGGAGACTTCCTTCCCCTTGCCACTCACATTAGAATAAGTTCTGGTCCTTCCCTGCTGCCACCAAGCCTGCTAAATTACTTGGGAGACAGATTTGTGAAAGCTTCATCTCACCAACAGTCTAATTAGAACCTTTGGGAGGGTTAATTGTATAAGCTTCTTTCTACTTGGTATTTCCCTTGTTCTACTTTTTTTAAAAAAGAACTCCAGGGGTGGCTAGGTGGCTCAGTGAGTAAGAGCACCGGCCTCAGAGTTGGGATGACCCGAGATCGAATCCAGCCTCAGAAAATGAGCACCCACACATAAATAATGACTAACCATGTAACCTTGAGCAAGTTACTTAACCCCAATTGCTTTAAAAAAAAAAAAGAACTCCAACCTCTTCTCTTACTTTCCTAATGCTAATCATTTATAGCTACCTTCTATATCAGGAATCTGCATAATTGATCCTTATGTCTTTGCTTAAAGATTTCAACTGATAGAGAGCACATTACCTTCAGGATAGCCCAGTCAACTTTTTGAATCACTCTAATTATTAATTATACCAAAGTCTATACCTCTCCAACTTCCTCTGGTGGGCCTCATTTAGGGTCTTAGGACCACAGAATCATAGCTCTAGAGATCAAAGGAACCTTGAAAGACTTATCTTGAAAGACTGTCTCCCTTATTGAATAAATGAGGAAATTGAAGTACAAAAAAAATTCAGTGACTTGTTCAAGGTAACCCAGGTAGTGAGTGGCCGGGACAAGATTCAAACCAAGACCTCTAACTCCAAATCTTACTCTTTTCCATTGCATCTTCAGTCTTGGTCCAAACAAAGCAAGTCTAATCCTTATAATACAGCTAAATCCTGATTAGTGTAACTAATGAATCCCATGAAGTGCTCACATTATTTAAATCCCCCTTCCATATATTTCAATTGAGTTGGAACCAATTATCATAGTTTACATAATTATGATTTTTGAATGGTATAAACTCAAATATATACAACCACTTCAGAGGATTCCTCACTTGTACTAATTAGGATGTTTGTAAACAATGTGACCACTTCAGAAGATTCATTATTTGAATGAATCACTTTAATTCCATTCAGTTCAATAAACATTTATTAAGCCTGGCATTGTGCTAAGCACCAGAGATACAAAAGAAAAAAGAAAAACAAAACCAGCCCTTTCCTTCAATGAGCTTGCAGTCCATTGGGGAAAGACAACACATAAAAGGAAACTGAAGAAAGGCTGGGAGCTAGGAGGTAACTAGTGGGAACATGATGTTTCATGCTCATGTTGAAGCTGAGAATAACACTGATATAAAATGGGGAGTTACCCAGAAAGTTCTGAGTTCTCTATAAGGAAAAACTTGGGTGGGGCGAGGGGGGCCTTTGTCGCTCTGTTGCTCTGCCTTCCCACCTTCCAGTTAAGACTTAGTGGCTCATGATAGACCTACAATGATTCAAGGTAGTTTTCATGTTGTACTCCAACCCACTCTTCTTTTCTCCAGGCAGAATATCCCCTGCTATTTTCCTGCAGCATAGTTTTTTCAAGTCCCTTCACCATCCAGGAGGCCAGCCTCTGAATGTTGCCTCGTTTGTCTCCATCTTTGTTAAAATGTGGTGCTAAGAATGAATCCCAATGAGACTATCACCTCTCTTATTATATTATGTGAGATCCTGTCATCTGATGTTATCAAACTATTCCAAATCCTTATCCCTACCACCTACTGATATTCAGGAGATCATGGAAGTGGGGAAAGGACCTGTATGTTCAAAAATATTTATAGGACCTCTTTTTGTGGTTGCCAAGAACTAGAAATTGAGGGGATGCCCATCAACTGGAGAATGGCTGAACAAGTTGTGGTATATAAATGTAATGGCATACTATTTATTGTGCTTTAAGAAATAGTGAACAGGAAGATTTCAGAAAAACCTGGAAAGGTTTATATGAACTTAGGCTGAGTGAAGTGAGCAGAACCAGGAGAACATTTTATACAGTAACAGCCACATGACTGACTTTCATAGACTTAGCACTTCTCAGCAATCCAAGAACCTAAAATAATTCCAAAGGACTCATGATGGAAAATGCAATCCACATCCAGTAAAAGAAATCTGGAGTCTGAATGCAAAATGAAGTGGATTATTTTCTTTTTTGTTTTGTTTTGTTTGTCATAATTTCTCCCATTTGTTGGAATTCTATATGATATGACTAATGTGAAATTAGTAATGTTTAATAGGAATATTTATATAAAGCCTATATCAGATTGTATGCCATCTTGGGGACAGAGGAGGAGAAGGAGGGGGAGAAAATTTAAAATTTATGGAACTGAACATTGAAAACTAAAAATAAACAAACTTTTTTTTAAAAAAGGGAAAATAGAGTCCAGAACCAGAGGGAAGGCAGAACCCAGTGACAAAGGGATGAAAGTTCAGAGCCCCTGGTTAGGAAGCTAGAAGTTTCACAGGAAGTGGTGCTTGAAGACAGAGTCTTCAAGGCTGGCAAGCAGTTGGAGAGCAGAAGCAGACTCGATATGCTAGAAACTCATAGGCTGAAAGTAAGGAAAAGCCTGCTTCAAGCAGTAACATGCCTGTTCTTTTTATGCTATAGTTATGAGTCATTGGCTCCCACATCCCCACCCCACCAAAAAGTTTTCTCTTGCTTTTTTGGAGCCATAGGTAGTCTCTCTACAAGCAGGTACAAAGTGAAGTTGATAGGATTTGGGGATTAGGAATAGATCTTCCTGAATGACAGTTGATAACTCTGTCAGGCCAGATCTGCAGTTGATATGGCCAATGGGCAGCTCCCCCTGAAGGGTGGTGATTTTCAGCTAAGTCAGAGTCTGCTAACCCTTTGCCTTTACAAAGGCAGGTTTTTCTTTCCCTCTTTGGAAAGGTGAGAGGTGATGTTTGAACATAGCTCATTACTTTAGACCTTCTTATGCAGGTTGACATTGTTTCCTTGTCATAGATCATAGATTTAGCTCTGTGGGGGGGGGGGAGCATTCAACCCCTTATATTTTAGAGATAAACAAACTAGAGCACAAATTAAGGGATTTGCTTAAGAACACCCAACTAGTGAGTGACAGCCAAGACTCAGATGCAAGTCTTTGAACTCCAAATCTGGCATCCTTTTTACTATACCACTTTACATGCTTTCATTGATCTCATAAGAAAGGAACCTCTTACTTTGCCTGAGATATGGTTGTAGGAGCAGGGAAGGTGAATGTTGCAAGACAAAGGGAACCACTTAATGAGACATCCATGCCATCTACTTTCTTTTCCTTACCCCCACCCTCACCCCCAAATGAAGCATAGCCATTGGGCTATGTGACTACATTCTTTTAATACTCTGCAGAAAACACTTTCTCTATCTTAAACCTGTACTTCATTATCCACCCTTCCACGTCTTCCTGCTTCACACTTGTCAAGTTCAAATGCAGTGGTCTGACACCTGTCGTGAGTGTTGTGACTGGGCTCCTCTGCAGTGGATAGGGCCCATGCTCAGTATCATAGCCCTCTGGATGCCTCTGTGTATGTTCACATCTTCTCTAGCAAATATGGAACAATGAGTACTTTTCTGGATTGGTGCAGTTCTGTACCTCTGACCGTGTTTCCCCCAGGTTGGCCTTTACTTCTATGTGTTTAATAGCCAGTTCTCCAGTGGCTCTGGGTGCTGCCGATAGCAGCTGCCGAAGCAGCAAGAGGCTGCTCTAGCTCTGGTTTGCTTAATAAATCAGGAGAGCCTGCAGACCTGGTTAGAAGATGGTCCCCAAGACTACCTGTGGCCATTTGCCTTCCCCAACCTCCACCCCCACCCCAGTGTGAGCCCTTTTTCTCTTCTTATTTCCATTTTGTTTGAGAGCCAACTAGTTCTTTGTTACAGGCACTGAACCTGCAGAAGTGGAGATAAGACTTTCCTGATATAATAGACTCATGGGAAAAGAAAAGAGCTTGGTTTCTTTTTTTTGGTTAAGGGAGACAAGAGAAGTAGAAATGAAAAGGTTATATTGTAAGCCACTCAGTTATGGGGCTTGTCCTGATGGGAAACTTTCCCGAGAACGAACAATGAATGACCAAAACAACAGCAACGGTCACTGTAACAAGGAAGCACCTTTAATTTTCAAAGTGCATCTTTTATGTTTTCTGTAAGGCAGCCAGTCCTTGTATAGCACAGTCCAGAGAACACAGCAATAATGATATTGTTTCTATAGTATTGTCAGGGTCCTCTTTGCTCAATCGCCAGCTTTAGGGAGGAAAGTGGCTGCTGTTTTCTAGCAGGAATTCTTTTCCACGTCCTTGTCAAAGTTCTTTTCCTTGGGACAGAAGGAAGAGCAGGATTTGGAGACAGAGGATCTGGGTTCATCTATGTGATCTTGGACAAGTTACTTAACCTCTCCAGGTGTTGGTCTCCTTACCTGTAAAAGGAAGGAGGTAGGTGGAACTAATTATCACCTCTATTTAGAAGACTCACAGATCTGTGTATCCAGCCCTCATAGCTTTTCTGAGCTTTAGTCCTCCATCACCAAATGTCCATTGAGCATCTCAAATGCAACATGCATCATATCCCAAATGGAACTCATTATCTTTCCCCTAAAATCCAACCCTTTACCAAGCGTCCACACTTTTGTTGAAAATATTACTAATCTTCTAGTCTCCCAGGCTTGTAACCTCAGTGTTATCCTCACCTCTTCACTCTCCTTCACCCCATGTGTCCAATTAGTTGCCAAACCTTGACATTTTTTCTTCTATTAACATCTCTTGTATCCAATCCATTCCCTCTAAACACACAGCTAACCACCTTTGTTTGGACCCTATCATCTTTCATCTAGATTACTATTTTGGCCTTCTAATTGGTCTCCTTGCTTCAAGCCTCTCCCATTCCAGTTCATCCTCTGCAGAGCTGCCAAAATAATTTGCCTTAAGCTCTGATCTGACCACATCACTGTCCTACTTGATAAACTCTAATGGCTCTCTGTTGGCACAAGTATCAAGTATAACCTTCTCTGTTTGGTTCTCAATGCCACTCACAATCTGGTTCCAATCTATCTTTCCAGCCTTCTTGTTATATATATATATATATATATATATATATATATATATATATATATATATATATACACACATTATTCTGCCTCCTGTACCCTATGGTCCAGCCAAATTGCCTTTCTCTCTATTCTTCACATACAGTAGCTCATCTCCTGTCTCCCTGTCTCATACCAGAGGCCATTCCCAGACAGGGAATGAAATTGCTCTTTAACTGGGCTTCATAGAATTCCTCATGTCCTCCAAGCTGTAGCTCAACTATCAACCATCACTTTCTACATGAAGCCTTTCCTGTTTCACCAACTTTAGTACTCTCCATCTCCAAATAGTTGGTGTTTTTTATATTTATTCTGTATATAATTACACACATACAAATATGTTGTCTCCACTGAATCAATGTTAACCCCTTGAAATTAGGGATTTTTTCTGTTTTATTTTTGGGTCTGTCTTTCCATCATTTAATATAGGGCCTAGTACATTTAATAAATATTTGTTGATTGAGTGAAGCTGAAGTCATTACTTGGAGACTGACTCTCTACTTATTATACCACACTGTTTCTTAGCTGACTTAATAAGTTAGTTAATAAACTGATTTTGTTCCTTTTTTATATTTGTTATGTTTTGAGGGGAAGAGTTTGGGCCATGATATGTCTGTGTCTATAACAATCCGTTATGCTATACTTAGAAAATAGCTCTAATTTAAAATTATAGCATTTTAAAACTAAATGGAATTTTAAGGATCAGTAGGTAGGCTTAAGCAGAGATATATGAATAAGTCCTTTCAAATAAGCCAGAGTATTATTGGAAGTGGGCAGTGTTTTGCCTTTGAAAAGAATTTTTTTTAGAAATGGAGGCAAAATAGTATTTTTAAATGTTCCTTTTTTACATTCAGGCAAAAATCTTTCTGAAAAGCAGACCTCTTACTTGGTTAAAGGGTAAAGATATGTGAATGTGTCCTCGCAGAAGTCGTAATAATGTTCTAGCTGCTTATCTTTGTAAAAATCTGTGAGGTGTCTAGATAACCTCAAACTCTGTTTTCTTGTCATCTATTATTCTGTGAATAAAGCTTTTATTGACCAGGCAAGATTGTCACTTGGCTACAAAAGCAGTTTCAGAGTCCAGCCCTGTCCCTGGTTGATAGGAGGAGGGTATAAAAGACAGAACTGTTTTTTTCTCCCATGTAGCATAATAGAGGATTTCTAAGTCCCTGTTTAGTTAGTACGTGGTTTTTTATCTTAGATTCACCACAGAGATTGCCACTGCCATTTTAGGTGGTTCTGCCTCATTATGATGTATCCTTTTTCTTGTCCTGGTCATCCCAGAATGATAATGTTCATCCAGGAGGAAATGTAGGGTAATAAAGGACCTGAATTCAGGGTGATTTGGGTTCAAATATGCTTCTAAGACACTTTTCAGCTGTGTGACCATGGGCAAATCACCTCATTCTTCTGATAGCCAGTTGCTTCACCTTTAAAATGGAGATAATAGTTGCAGTACTTTCTTCACAAACCTGTTATGAGGCTCAGATATGATAGATAATTTTTAAATGGTGAATTGCTATATGGACATAAAACATGCACACATATACATATGTTTTATATATGTATATATGTGTGTATACATATGTATATATGTGTATATATGAGAGAGAGAGAGAGAGAGAGAGAGAGAGAGAGAGAGAGAGAGAGAGAGAGAATGAGAATATATTGAAGTTTTGGAAAACTTCCTCTGCTTCCCTATTGGCAGTTAGGTGGCACAGTGGATAGAGATCTGAGTTTGAGGTCAAGAAGACCTGAGTTGAAATATGACATCTGATACTTAATAGTTGTATGTTTCTGGGCAAGTCACTAAACCTCTCTTTCTGTTTTCTCTTCTGTTAAATGGGTATAATAATAGCACCTATCTCATGGGATTGTTATGAAATGAAATAATATTTGTAAAGCATTTATCACAGTGCCTGGCATAAACAAGGTGCTTAATGAATGTTCCTTCCATTTCCTTTCCCTATTAGCACCTACTAGACAGAGTTGTGGTGAAGATCAAATGCAATAACACATGTAAAGCATTTTACAAACCTGAGAGTGCTCTGTAAATGGCAGCTTTTGTAACTGGTGCCTGTCAAAGTCTAAATATCCCCATACATATCTGTTCTTGCTATTTAAAAAAATAATTGCCAAATACTCAAGTTAGTTCTTGGCTAGTTCAGGGGAAAATTAGGAAAGGAAGATGTGTAGGTAGAATGTAAGTCATTTGAAAAAGAAATCTTAGGGTCCTAGACTACAAGCTTAACAAGAATTGAGTGAGATACAATACTGAAAAATATCAGTGCAATGGGATATGACATTAAAAAGCTGTGGTGCCCAGAATGAACTCCACCCTTGTTAGACCACTGTGGGTATTGTGTTCCATTCGGGGTACCATATTTTGAGAAGCACTTTTATAAACTGGAGGGCATCTGGAAGAGGGTGAACTAAGATGGTAAAGAGCTTCCAGAAAATTCCAGATGAGTTAAAAGAAATAGAACTTCTTTTAATCTGGAGAAGAAAAATCTTAGCAGGGACCTGAAAGGTTGTTATAGAGAAGAAAAATTAAACGTGTTCTTTTGAGTACCAGGGGACAAAACTTAGAATAGTGACTGGAAGTTTCTGAGTGGCAGATTTTAGCTCCATGCAAAGAAATTAAAAATCAGAACTATTCAAAAGTGACATGGAATCCCTGGAAATATTATATGTAGTGGGTTCTTGCTCAGTAGAGATCATCAAGCAAATGCAAATTTACAGGATTTACAAATTTACAATTTGCAAATGCAAAATTACAAAGAGCTATTGGAGAGGACAAGGAGAGAAAGAAGGAAACAAGCATTACTAAGCATCTTTTGTGCACTAGGCACTTTACTAAACACTTTATAAATATTATGTCATTTGATCCTCACAACAATCCTGGGAGGTAAGCATTATTATTCTCCCCATTTTACAGTTGATGAAACTGAGGAAAACAGAGGCTCAGTGACTTGCTTAGGTTCAAACAGGTAGTAAACGTCTGAAGTTGGATTGGAACTTAGATTTTCCTAATTCCAGGCACAGTGATCTATTCACTACACCCCCTAGCTGGTACCATCTGGCTTGGATTCTCATTCAAGTTCAGGCTGGACTAGATAACATTTGAGGTCCTATCCTACTTTGATATTGTGTTCTTTACTAATGTTTAAATAGCTTTTTCTGATCTGTCTTAGGAATCTAACTACTATCAAATGTTTTTTTTTTTCCTCTAGGACAGTTTGCCTTAGATGCCACATAGATAACTTAAATGTGGAGGTTTAGAAATGAGTCTGTGGAGCATGGTAGCACATAACTATAGTCTCTGCTACTGGGAAGGTTGAAGCTGGTGGATTGCTTGTGCTCGGGAGTTCTGAGCTCCAGTAGGACTAAAGTCCATTGGGTGCTTACGCTAAGTCTAGTACCAAGATGGTGAGCCTGTGGGAGAAGAGGACAACTAGGCTGCCTAAGAAAGGTGAATCAGCCTAGGTCAGAGAAACAGAGCAGGTTAAAATTTCCACATGTGGAAGAGTCTGAGGATGGATCAATGAGTGGCTACAGTATATCCATCCCAGGTGAGATAGGGAGAACCAATCTCAAAACAAAACCAAAAAATTCAGATTAAAATTTTTTTTTCAAGGATAAAGAACCACAGCCTTCTTACAAGTTGGGAAATTACTTGACCACTGTGTATAAGAAGAATATATTGTTCAAGTTAGTGAAAGTATATCCCTTAGGTTTACTTCTGTTACAGCTGGTGCAAGTTTCTGGTGAAAAGTTAGCACTCCCTTCTGCCTCTTAAAATGCCTTATTTAATTTAAAACTCAATTGCAGGACCAGTTTCTATGTGAAACCTTTCCTGATCTAATCAGCTGCTAAGTGACTCTTTTCCCTCCTGTCCCCACTCACCTTCCCACTCCCCACCCCCACTTCCCTCCTATTTTTTAAATAAAACATAATTATGTTCTTGTTATCTTCACTGAAGGATTGCAAGCTTCTTGAAGGCAAAGGCTATTTAATTCATGTTTTTTCCCCCCAGCACCTAGCACAATGCCTGGCACATAGCTGATGCTTAATGAATATTTGTTGATTGGCGAAAAGTGTCATGCGCTTGAATTTGAAATATATGAATGGTTTCTGATTCATCTCTACCTTTCTTGAAACAATAGAGCTATCTAGCAGGCCTTGGTATCTGGGTCAATACTGAGCACTGAATCAATCTCTCTCTCTCTCTCTCTCTCTCTCTCTCTCTCTCTCTCTCTCTCTCTCTCTCTCTTTCTCTCTCTCTCTCTCTCCATATATATATATATATGTAAATTCAATAAAACCATTTACAATGACATTTTGTCAAATGGTTTTATTGAATTGAAGGCTGAAAAGACACTTTTGTGTGAATTCTTTCCCAAACTTTCTCCAGTCTCCCCTTCCAGACTTATTTCCTATTACCTCCTTTTTCATAGCCAGTCTACCATATGTGCTGTTCTCCCAGTTCAGCATTCCATTTTCTGTCTCCATGCCATTTTCCATGTTGAGAATGGACCTGCTCTTCATTTCCTCTTCTTAGAATCTGTTGGTGCCTTCAAAGTTGAGCTCAGATTCATCTCTTACAAGAAACTTTTCTTTATCTCCTGAGTTGTTAGTGCTTTCTCCATGTCAGAATTATTTCTATTTACTTATCTTTTTCACGTTTTATTCCCCAGCAGAATGCAAGCTCCTTGAGAACAGATACTGGTTTTCATTTTTGTCTTTATATCACCACTATCTAGCAAAGAACACTCTACATAGTTCAATAACTTCATAAAGGTTTATTAAAATCAATACACTTTATTCTTTTTCAGCTAGATTTTCAACTATCTCATTTTAATTTTCATTCCATTCCACTGCTATGTCATCTAATATTCCTGTTACTATTGCTTAAGTCCTTTTTCTTTCTATTCCCAGTGAAGGTGGAAACAATCAGTCATTCTCTGAATAGCACTCTTCCAATATTTGCAATACAAGTCTTGAATCACACCCTATTGAAATTCCTTTAATATACATTTTCTGACTCATTAATCACATTTTGAATGGCATCATGGTGTAGTGCATAGAGGAGTGGTTTTGGAATAAGGAACATCTTTGTTCATATCTTGCCTCTGACATGTTGTATTTTGAAGGGCAAGCCATTTAAACTGTCAGGGTTCTAGACAATTTCATCAGACTAAGTTATAGATGAGTTGACCATCTACATCTAAGGAGGAAGTTTGCATGCTGAGCATACCTTATACCAATGAAACCTCAGATCCAGACTATGAACCTTCCCCTTCTACCTCCAAGGGAAGAAAATATTTTAGGATGTTCTTCTGAGTTCTCTATAGGTCATACATAGTCAGATCACTGTTCAGTATGGTGAAGCATAATGTCAAAAAGTCCAAGATAGAATCAAATTACCAAAAGACTATAGATTTAGAACAGGGTAAAGAGACCATTCAGTGTAATGAATGAATGAAAAATAAAATATTTATTAAACACTTAAATATGTGCCAAGTACCGCTACATTACCAGGTAAACAAATACAAAAGAGGAATCAGGCTCTTACCTCAAGGAGTTTACTTTTTAATTGGGAAAGACAGCATATATATTGAGAAGTGGTGTGATGGGAGAGGATATTTTTGTTGGAAAATCACAGGGATGGCAACTAGAGTCAAAAGGAAATAGAATAACACTCTTTCCAGGAGCAATGACAAGAATTTATTTCATTCTGGTTGTTAAACTGGAAGAGAATGGGAGATAAGAGGGATAATAATGCCAGCTGCCATGTTAAAAAATCCAGGGATTGAAGTGAAGCATAGCTGGAGGCCTGGTCTAAATATAGGGGAACTACTGAGTCATCCCTCAATCAGGACAGCTCCCTCATTTAATAGACGAGAAACTGAGACCCAGAGAGATTAAGAAACTTGTCCAGGGTCATCCATGTATTAAATATAATAACTTTGGTAACCATGTCCTTTGGTAAATAGAAACTGAAAGAGGGGACATCATTTCCTCAAGGTCCCCTGAGCAAACTAAGTGACACAGTCAGAGAATGAACATTTTATGCTAATTCCATGTCCAACCTTCCATGATTCAATAGACTTCTGTTCTGTAGCCTCCATCTTTACATCCTGAAGATTGGGAAACCTCCCTCCCACCACCTATTCCCTATACTCACCTCACTTTTTTCTCTTCTGATAAAATATAAACAAATATTTTATTTGTGTTGCTTTGGTAATACAGAAACCTTGATTCAGAATGTCCTTAAGGACCTGAGGAAACAGCAGGGAAATGTGGACAGTCTGGGTCCCCTGGAGCTGGAAAAGATGGCCAATGTGATCACAGATGCCATGCAAAGTTCAAATACAGAAGAAGTGCCAGGAATTGTGGGAGCTGAAGGAGAACAAAGGGAACAAGAAATGAAGGGGATCAACAGTCCAGAATCAAACGACTACCAGAATGGCTTGATGGTTGAAGATAATTTACAAAGTGAGAGAGAGACCTTGCTTCTTAGATTTCCTCATGAAATAAAATCCCATCCATGGTCAATTAGATTTTGTATACTATATCAGGGGTGGGGAGGGATGGAGTTAAGGTGCCACTGAGAGATGTAAGGCTTATCTGAAACCTGAGATATGGTTTCTATTGGGGAGTCAGGGATTTGTGGTAATGATTTTTATCCATTTGAACTTTGCTTCTACAAGCTCTCTGAACAGGCTAAATCTACCCAGGCAATTATGTTGAAAAGCAAATTACTGTCTCTGAGGATGTATAATTCCTTGGTACGGAGACTGAGATTTAAAAAAAAATAATAGTAGTAAGTGTTTTGGATTTTGAGAGGGGATGTTTTCATATATGGGAACAATAAAACGAAAAAGGAATTATTCCAGCTTTGGACTTATGCTATGGCTTCATTGCCCAGACAATGACATTCCACTTGACTGAGAAGATCAAGTGAGATTCTCCTGGTCTTCTTTTTTCAGGACTGAGCCTCCTGATAAGCTAGTCATTACTTAGATTTATTGAGGACTGGTAATTTCTTCTACCATTGTCCTCCTCTTTTTTGATAAGGGACAGGGTGTGGGGAATATACATGGGGGCCTGCCTAGAACAAAGTCTGACTTGGCTTCAGAGACAAAATATTTTTGTAATTGGCAAAATCAAGTCCACATTGGTATAAATTTCTATTGATCAACAAATTCTGATTGAATATCTACACTTAAAATGATGAGTGATACAAAGGGACCCTTAAGACATGGTTCTATCCACAGATAACTTATATTTGGCCTTTAAGAGTTTTGTTGTTCAGTCATTTTAAAATCACATCTGCCTCTTTGTGACCCCATTTGGGTTTGTTTGTTTCTTTTACAAAGATACTCAAGTGGCTTGTTGTTTCTTTCTCTAGCTCATTTTACAGATGAGAGAACTGAGGCAGAGTTAAGTGATTTGCCCAGAGTCACAAGCTGGTAATTGTCTAATGCTGGAATTGAACTCAGGAAGAGGAGTTTTCCTGGCTCTGGGCCACTGGGCCATCTATCTACCCCTTGTGCTTAAAGCGCTGTTCTTTTCACCTATTGGTCATTCATTAAACATCTGCATGCTATTTTTGACATATAAGTAGAGAGAAAATCTAGAGTTTTCCCTCTATAGTAATCATTGAATTATTTTTTCACTCTGATGTTAACACAAACATTAGTTAAAACAAGCCTCTTTATACATAGTAGAAAAAACAACAAGAAGATTGTGGGTGGAATTTCAAACCTCTGTTATGTACAGCTTCCTTTAAAAAAAAAAAGAGGATATAATCATTTCAACAAGTAACTTTAAAGCCGTCCACCTGAAGGCTTTTAATTCTGAAAAGTCAGCTTAACAGTTCTGTATGCTTGTGCTTGGAGCTTTGTTTTATTATTGCATAAATATGAATGACTGTCAGGCACTCTGGATTTCTTGTTGGTTTGGGCAAGAAGAGTTAAGATACTAAGTCGGGCAATGATGTATGACTGAATTGGATGCATATCCCTCAGCTTCTATCCCACTTGAATGAATAAGAACACTATTTCCTGCATTCCAAGTAGATTTAGTTTATCTTTTTAATTAGAACAGTTCATTGCCAATCTATGCTATAAGGGAGTATGCTGTATGATTATCTGATTTAAATATGATATGACACATTGCTGTGATATGAGAATGATGAGAATGCTGATAAGAAATTCATATCTTTTACAGGTAACAGATTGCAGGAAAGTGATGATGGAATTGATGAGAAGGTAAAATCTCTCTTTTTTTCATCGTAATACTACATGTCATGGAGAGGTTTATTAATCCTGGGTTATGGCTGTAAATGATATAACAATTGTCCTCAGAAGCAAATCGGTAGAACAAATTAATGCTGCAGTTATCAGTTCATAAAACCATGGAGGAAGCTCATTTTAAAAACATGTGACCAGTAAAAAGAATGCATCATTTACACAGAACTGGTGTTGATTTTGGAATCTGTGCAAGACTTTATGAGTTGAAGACCATTCAAGACATAATGCATTCATTTTTTTTTCCTTTTGCTTTTGATATTCTCAAGAAGGCAGTTCAACATTTTTTCCCTTGAGGGAAATCTTTAGCAGCTGTATTTGGCCAGATAATAGAAAATGTTTAGTCTCTATCTGAGGAAAGCATTGCAGAGAGTTAGCATATATTAAATAAATTATTACAAAAGGTACGGACATGTGCTAGACACATTGAATGAGTTATAAAAGCATGTCTGAATTGCTGGTTTAAACTTAAATGCATGTAATGTGCTACCTTAAATTTTATATGTTGACTCCACCCTGGACCCTAATTTGGGCTAGTGTTTATATTAAGATGATCATTCTACTTAATTGTCTAAGCAGTTTTAAAATCCACTATTTGTATTGTATTTTTCTCTGTACGTAATAAATGTTATATAGCACATATGGCTATAAAACAAATCCCAGTGTTTCTATATTATGGGGAACGTATGTTATCATGGTAAAAAATAATATAAAATAGGTGATATACTGAGTTAATTTTTTTTTAGATGAGTCAAAATGGTAGCCAGCCTTGTGACCTGTGTCATCGTTAGATACCAGTAGGCCCCTCAAAGGTTTTGTGCCCCAATGTAAAGAGAACTAGTTCTGGAGTCAGAAGAACTGAGTTCAAATTCACTACTTGTTTGACTTGGTATGTTATTTGGTCTTCCTGGGCTTCAGTTCCTCTTCTATAAAATGAGTTGGTTGCATTAGATGACCTTTGAGGGCATTCTGAACTCTAACTCTATGTATTCAGGCTATTAATAAAATGTCCTCTAATCTTCTTTGAGGAAACTGAGATAAGATTATAGATTCAGCTGAAAGGGACCTTACAGTCCAGGATGTAGAAACTTATGTATGCCCAGAGAGGTTTCAGGATTTACCCAAGGTCAAACAATAAGTTGCCATGGCAGACTCAAATTCTCTGACTCCAAATCCAGCACTATGTGTCATACTGACTGCTAACATTACCCAGGTGGTGGTGTTATCACAGCTAGAGTTAGAGATGGACAGTTCTTTAATTGAAACAGCTATCCTTTCCTTTGCATTGATTTCTATCTTTCCCCTGATATTTTCTTTAGCTTCTAGATTAAGATGGTAAGAGAGCCTCTGTTTCCCCATCTACAAAATGGAGATAATAATATCTAACTTCCAGAGTTATTGTGAGGATAAAATAAGCTAATATATATTGTGAGGTGATAATATTTTATTGTGAGGATAAAATGAGGTGATATTTATAAAACTCTTTGTAAACTTTAAAACATTCTCTAAATACTAAATCTTATTATTGTGATTTTAATTACATCTCCCTTCTGTCTGTCTTTTCATTCCTGGTTGGTTCCAGATGAAAGATTTTATTACAAATTTCCTGTTCTCCTTCAGGAAGTTGCTTTACAATTGAATTTTCTTCCATTTCTACTAGGTAAAAAGTTTGGATACCCAATTGTTGGACCTTGAGAATGAGCAGAAAACCCAACATTTGCCTGGAGGACGCCCTTCTGAAAAGCCCTTTAAAACAGAGACCAAGAAATCAGAAGATAACGAATCTTCCTTTTCCTCTGAAGAGGAGAATGCTGGGGTTGAAAATGTGAAAAGTGAGACCTATTCTCAAGAACTGACAGCAGAGAAGAAGCCAAATGCTGACTCTGATGCCAATGATTTTATAGAGTTTCAGGACTGGATGCAGGGTACTCTGAAACAAGATGAAAAGCTCTCTGAAGGACCTCCCAAAAGTCCTGGTGATGGCCTACAATTAGAAGTGAAGTCATCTGATGAGGAAGAATATGGCTACATTGTGACAGAAATAGAGTAAGTAGAAAGCTCCAAATTACTTATATGTGTGTGTATTTATAGATATGTATCTATATAACACATATATGCATATATGTATACACACATGCATGTATGTATACCTATATGTTGGTATATATATATATATATATATATGGTGTATGTATGTGTGTGTATGTTACAAAGTATACAATAAGCATACATTTTAACAAATTTTAGGGTTGTTATATGAAGACATTTGAGCTGTATCTTTGGAGGAGGATTTAGATAACTCAAGTAATTTCAATTCAACAAGCATTCATTTCTTAAGAGTTCATTGCTTGGCAGGCACTGTGCTAATTTCTGGGGATAGAAAGACCACTAATAAATGGTCCCCAGCCATCAAAAATTCACATTCTGAGAGGTAGAGTTAAGAGGGGAGCAATATTTACTCAGATAAGTAAATTCCAAATAAATACAAGATGATTTCAAATCATTGGTAGATTTTGGTTTTAGTTGGTAGACCAAGGAAGAATCAGAAAAGGCCTTGATATTTGAACCTCAGCTTGAAGGGAGTTACAGAAAGCAGAGGTGAGGAGGGAAGAACACTCCAAGCATGAGAGACAGTTTCTGGAAGGCACATGAGTCAGAAATGGAGTTTGTTTATGAGGAATAAGAAATCAGAATAGTTTGTCTGGAGTATATGAAAGAGAGTGATGTAAAATCAGACTAGAAAAATAGATGTGAATGAGACTGCTAAGGGTTTTAAATAGCAAAGAGGGAAGTTATTTTATCCTAGAGGCAAGAGGGAGACCCTGAGGCTTCTGGAGCACAGGAATGACATTGTCCAAACCATGTTTTAAGGATATCAGTTTCACAGCTACATGACCTTTGTGAGGGTTTCGCAATAATCCAGGCTTGAAGCAAAGGAGGTCTAAACTAGGGCAGAAGCTGAGAGAAGGAAACAGACTTAAGAAATCATTTCCTTTTGACTAGAATCATAGAATGTTAGAACTGGAAGAGACCCTACAGATCATAGAGTCCACTCTTCTCATTTACAGCAAAGATCAGTCAGAGAGATTTAACCTCCAACCCAAGGTCACATGGTTGCTGAGTGGCAAAGCCCTGCCTTGAAGTCCTGTACCTGAGATCCTTGAACAAGGTACTTTGTCCTGCCATCTAACATGAGTTATATTTCAATTCCCAGGGTTCCATCCTAATGCTCTGGACACTCCTAGGTCACTGTCCCCTGGGTGCTCCAGAATATAGAGTTTGTTTGGATAGTGGCTATAGTACCTGCGTTTCACTTGAAAAAATGAATGTGGTGACTGAAGCTAGTGCAGTAGGAATACTGATATTCAAGATGATACAGTTTCTATTTCTGAATTCAACACTAGCTTTTGTCTCGAAGTTTGCTTCAGGTAGAACGGAAATGGAAGATTTCATTATTCTGTTAGGGCTAGGCTCTGAGTTCCTTTTGACTGAATATGCTAGAGTTCTGGCATGCGATGTTCTAATAACGTATGCTATGTATTAGTTTCTTTTCCTCCATTAGAAGACTACAAGCTTTAAATATTTGACATGAAAGTATCCCAAATAGCAGGATGTGAGTCATGCACTGGGGGAGAAAAGATTCACAGTAACAAAGTGTTCCTTCCTCTGTCTCATTTTGATCTGAAAGTAACATGAATAGGAATCCAAACACCATGTACCCAACAAGCTAAAAGCAGTGGACCCCATTTTTGCAGGTTATATCATTAATTAATCCGACATTTGATGCTATACTTTATTTTAAAAATATGCTATTTCCCCCCAAGCAACCAAAGCAATATTTCAAAGGAAAACATACATTCAGTGGTTCAGACATTCTTTTTTTCCCCTTTCCCTTTAAAAAGTAGACTGCACTTTTATTAAGGTTGATCATCATGTTGGCATTAGGATAGATAAAATGGGATGCAAAAGTCATTGACTTTTAATGATTTTGAGCAATGAGAAAAAAAGTTTATGTGAAACCTGAATTTGTCTCTCTGACAATGATAATTTCAAATGTTATTTTTTCCTTCTCATTATTCCCAACAAGAGTTTACATCTACCAGCATGTGTTAGCTCTTGCCACTTCCCAGCTATCAGTAATATCATTAGTAGAGAAAACAGTTCCATACCAGAACTGCACAGAAAATTTGTTTGTGGTTTGGGTTTGTACCACATGGTGAGATGACAGCTTTTGCCTGAATGTTGTCTATTTTCAGCTTTTGTTGATGGTGTTTTGGGGCTAAGTTCTAGTGTTGAGATGTTTAATCTTTTATTAGAAAACACATTGACTTATTTTTCCCAATAAGATTATTCATCAAGATAGCTCTGTTTTCCTCTCTTTTGTTCAAAAGACATGTGTTTGTTTGGTCATTTGTCTATGTCCTTGTAGTTTTTATTATAGAATTGTTATGTAATTCTATTCGATTCTATTTTCAAGTATTTTTAAGCATCTATCATGTTCCTGACACTGTGTTAGACACTGGGTATACGAAACAAGAAACTAAACATCCCTTATCCTCAAGGAGTTTACATTCTATGGGGCAGACAAAACATATTCATGTGTAAGGCAATATAACACATACACATAAAATACAAAGTAATTTTTTAGAATGACAGAAATAATATTGGGAGAATAAAGGAAAACTTCCTGTAAGAGAGGGTTCTTGACCCTTGAAGGAAGCTAGGGCATCCAGGAAGAAGAGATAAGTAGGAAGAATATTCTAGGCATGGAACATGGCCAATATAGGCACCTTGCCATCCATTTTCATTTGGCAGTAGCCAATTCAGGTGGATACTTACTAAGCTGCTAACGATTATTATGAGCTATTAAAGCAACAGTAGGTGATGATGTGATTATTTATGATAATCAGTATGGTATATTGTTGTATTCATTTTAAACATCATTCTATTGCTTTTTATAAAGAAAAGCCTTTTGTCTCTTTGGGGCGGCTAGGTGGTGCAGTGAGTAAGAGCACCAGCCTTGGAGTTGGGATGACCCGGGATCAAATCCGGCCTCAGAAAATGAGCACCCACACAAAAATAATGACTAGCCATGTAATCTTGAACAAGTTACTTAACCCCAATTGCTTTAAAAAAAGCCTTTGGATAACAGATGTTGCTGCCTCTTAAAATGCCACTTTATACTTTATATTGATCTTCCTACTTTTGTTTTTATCATCTAGCTGTTCTGATAGTGATAGAGCTTCTATTTTGCAGCTACAACCTGTAGCAATTGGGCTAAGGAGCCTCCTGTATTCATATGCCAGCTCTTGAAGCTTGTTACTTTCTGCCTTTCTATGTTGCCAGAGAGACTGTACTTAATAGGATAGTTGACAGATGTCAGAGGTGATTCATGCACTGTATTAGAGTCTCTGACAGCCCAGGCTTTGCATATGCACCTTGAGATGGCTAGAACTGCTGGCTTTACTGCTGAGATGCTGGGTTTTAATTGTACCTCAAAGTAGAGATGAACATCTCCATGTAATTCTTAACGAAACAGATTTCTGATAGTTTTAAGACTTGTCAAAATGGCAGCTGACTTGTCAACGGGGAGAACAATAGATGACTCCTGCTGTTTGTCTAGTGACCTTTCAGAAGCTTAGAGCAAGGCAATCCATACCAATCCATACTATACATCAGGGCTAATCTCACCAGTGAAATGACAGTTTCAGTGTAGGCAATTGTCTAGGAAAGCCTCTCAGGTGCTGCCTCAGCACTTTCTGATGGAAAGAAACCTGTCAAAATGGACCATTTCCTCTTGGCTGCTGGTGACTTTCCAGTAGAAAATGAGTATTTTAGCACGTTCCTCTGTTCCCACAGAAGAAATGGACCTTAGATGTGTATATTTTGCATTTAAAATATGTTTTAGAGTCAGAAAGTCATCATCTAGATCACGTTGGTTTACTTTTGTTTGTTTCTCCTTTGCCTTTTCATTTGTTTGCTAGATTCACCGGAAGAAAATGTAAACTTTACTTCCAGAATTCTTCTGTTGCTGGCAAAGGAAAGTGCTACAGCTGATGTTTTCCCATCAATGATGCCTAGAGAGTGTTGCTTTTATTGACAGATTGCTTGGCAGTCAACAAATTTAGATTTTCAGTTGGGCTAGAGAGACCCAGGAACTCAATTTAAAATTGTGTGGATCAAGTAATGGATTGTTTTAATAATTTGAGGTGGGGGAGAGTTTGGGATAAAAGTGATTAGGAAATGTCTCTAAGAATGAAAGGTAATCTGGTCCTTTAAAAAGAAAAATAATCTGGACCATAATGATTTAATATAATAATAATAGTAACAATAATAAAAATAATATCTAACATTTATATGGTACTTCCTTCCTATTTGCCAAGCATTGTGCTAAGTACTTTACAATTACTATCTCATTTAATTCTCACAACACCCCAAGATGCTAGTTGCTGCTATTAATCCCCATGCTACTTATTGGCATATTTGCCAATACTAGCCAGAATCGCTAAAAAGAAGTTCTAAACCTGGAATCCAAGGATTGGTTGGAGTACATTACATGTAACATGCACATTACATGTAATATATACAATAAATGTAACTTGTATATTATGTGTAATATGTACAGTAATGTACATTACATTCCAATGGATTAAACTGCATTTTTGTTTTCACTAAATCTCTAACTAAAATATAGCACTTTTTCAATTATTAATTTTTTTTTAAATTCTGAAAAGGGGTCCATAGGTTTTACCAGCTTACCAAAAGGATCTATGATGCATTGAAGATTAAGAGCTTCAGATCCAAACTGGTCTTTAGAGCAAACTCTGACTTGGTCACTGGTATGTTCTATATTTTTTCCATTGAAATTTGGTTGGCAGAAGAATTGTCTCATTTTTGTCAGAGCATCATTTTGCTTTTTACATTTTCTGATATGATAGGATATGACTTAATGACTTGCTATTTGGTTTAATGGTTTGTCATTTTCACTTTTATCCTCTTTATTAACTAGAAGGCTTAGTCAAGACTGAGTAAAGAGCAGGCCTTGTGCTCTTTAGGAGGAATATTTTATCAACCTATGTTTGAACCATTTAATCTTAGGGTGAGAGGACAAGATCACAGGGTAGAAATGTGTTTTGAAGCTTGGAAGAAAACAAAGAAAGGCCTGCTTTCTTCTTAGCAGAAAAGAAACTAACTTTTAATTGGATTCATAAATCCTCCAGAGACCTATAGCAGGGCTATTACACTCCACACATTGACTTGTAGTACTTAGTGCTGGAAGGGAGGTCATGTAGTATGGCAGAAAGACATCTGGAGCTGGAACCCGATTTAGTCCTTAGTCTTAGTGTTTATTTTGTGACCATGGAAGTCACTTCACCTCTAGACTTTAGTTCACTTCTTCATAAAATAAGAGGATTGGATTAGGAGGTTGCAAAGTCACCAAGGTTTGAGTTAGCATGTCTAAGGCACTGGTCTTGGAGTCAGGAGGGCCACAGTTGAAATTCTGATGGCCACTTCTTTATGTGTGAGCAAGTTATTTTAGTTCTCTAGGTCTGTTTTCTCATCTGTTAAATGGGATTATTTGACTCAGTGTCCTCTAGTGTTCCTTTGAGCTCCAAATCTGTGACCTTATGATAACTTCCTGATGCTAAAAGGCTCTGCTTCTGGAACAGATATCCCATTCAGCTCAAAAAATGTGTTCTTGTTTCTTCTGGTACATCTGAATAGAAGAGACATATTGAGCTAGTCCACTGAATTTACTTTGGAAAAGTGAAACGTATAATTACTAAAATCTTGAACTTCAAAAGAGTGAGGTTAAGAAATAAAAAAACAGAGAGAATAGTACTTTAAACATAATAGATATTCAATAATTCAATCAAATATGGTCTTGAATGAATGGATGGATAAAACCATGTGATGCTGAGCAAGTTCCTGAAGTTGAGGCACCTGAAATAGAGTACTGGGCCTAGAGTCTAGAAGATCTGATTCATATCTGTCCTCAGTCACTACTTGTGAAAACCTGGGCAAGTCACTTAACCTCTTTCTCAGTTTTCCCATCTGTAAAATGGTAATAATAATGGCACCTACCTCCCAGGGCTATCGTGAAGATTAAATGAGATATTTGTAAAGTGCTGCGTAAATCTTAGTGCTTTATAACTGTTAGTTATAATAATTAGTCGTAATCATTAATATTAATTATTATTGATAGCAATTGACTCATATCCATTAAGGGATTAAATAAGATAATTTCTAAAGTTTCTTACAAGTCTATCCTTCTAATATTAAAGAAAACAAACAAGATCCATCATATTGAAGGGACCAATGGGTCATGCTCAGATAGGCCAACTATATGCATAGATAAAATGACCTATTGAATAAGTGATCTTCTTCCAATCTTAATTTTTCTTTGTGTCAGTAGTGGTGTCTTTCTGTCTGTGAATCTTTTATAGAGGGGTCAACCCAACCTGCTGGATGCCTTCATCCCCATGTTAGAACATTACTAGTACAACAGTACAGCAGAAGAGCTGTATGTTTGTTCCTGTTCAATCCTGATGCATGTCTGGTCCACTCAGTTTTGTAGTCATGTCCCATTTATATATTTCCCAAATTTAGTTCTGCTGTTTCTTTTCTATCAGTTCATTCCCAAGTCCAGGCCATTGTCCATCTGCAGCATTTCTACTTGAGTGGAGTGATACTAGACAGATATATTTCAGTTAGCTGGGTGTAGGAGTATTTGGAAATACCAAAAACAAGGACATCGGTTGGGAAGGGAAAACTGAGTAAAAAGGTCTTGCAGAGAAACTCAAGGAAAGTCAAGGAGGAGTGTGAAAGGCAGGGGTGTTATGAGGGTCAAATGAAATAATAGACTTGAAGCACTTGCAAATCTTGAAGCACAACATATATGCTTTCCCGTCTCCTCTTCTTTCTCCTTCTCTTCTTCCTTCTCTTCTTCCTCCTTCTGCTTCTTCTCCTCTTTTCCATCATTATCGGCAGCAGCAGCAGCCTATAATCATTAGGTCTCCATTCTGTTATTGACTTCATTCATTCTGATATTGACTTAATTCCCTTAGCGTGATGAGCTCAAGCAATGTTTATCATGCAATGCAGGGATGGGTTGACAAATGTTTAACAACTGACTCTCCAGGGGATAGAAGAAAATATATGCACACAACTTTTAAGTTTAATCTGCATTATTAATACTTTTTGAAGTCCAGAAAATCAACAAAGCAAGAAATTAAGCCTAATTTATAGCAATTATTGGTTTCTGAGGTATAAATGTTTACAATGAAAATTTACCAATGGGTTCACTATCAGAGTCTGCTCTAGCATATCCCTTGGGGAAAGGCAAGCCTATACAAGAGAAGATGCTAGGGGAGCCTTTATCCATATCCCAGTTTTCCCCTACATCAAGCCTTACTGACAGATGCCTTTCTATAGTTAGAAAATTAATTCTAAATTCCCTTCCTCCTTTTTCTTCATGTCAACAAAGTTTTCTTCCATGTTGGAAAAGTCAAGCAGTTAATTTGCAAATCATACATTTACCTTCCTAATTATCATTTTTATTTAGTATATGACTAGCCGTACAAATATGTCATTTCTGTCGTCATCTTTGACAGCACCACATTTTATGGGAATTTAGTCAGAATGCATAATTTAGAGAAATGTTACTATAAAATATCAGGCATATTCTTCATATTCATCACTTCAGCAAGTAGAATCAAAAGGTTTAAAAGGGACTTCAAAAATCTCCCTGTCCATTCTACTACCTCTAGGCAAAATTGCACTTAAGCTATCTGGACAGATGAGAATCTATCCTATTTTTAAAGTCCTCTAGGGAAGAAGATTGCAGAACCTGCCTTAGTTATCCATTATAAAATTTAATAACCCTTACCATAAGGAAAGGGCTAGAAAAATGTCCTTTCATGGAAGCTAATGTACTGTAATAGAAAGCAAACTCATCTAGGAGACCTAGGTCCTTTTCCTGCCTCTGACACTAACTTGCTGAATGACCTTGGGAAAGTCTGGCCCTCCATATGACATTCTCATCTGAAAAATGGTGACAAGGGATACCTCCTCTTCTACCTCATGGGGACCATCATGTAAAAGCACTTTTGAAGAAGAAAAGTTGTTGTGAATATTATACAAAAGTAAAACAGTATTATATTGTATTTTAATTATAGTATTTCTTTCCTTACAAGTGGAAATCAGATTTTTTAAAAACTATGTGTGTGTATATATATGATTGAAGGGGGTATATATGATTGAGGGGGAATATATTCCAAGCAAGTATGAGATTTATTGTTGCCCAGAGTCTCCCCTTGTCTCCTGAGGTTCTGTCCCCTATCATGTCAGACAAACACATGTTAATCATCTCAGTGAGTAAAATCCAGCCCAGTCTGAGAAGGCAGAGATAAGTTTATCCAACAACTCAGTGTCAGAATAGCCCACATCTATCCATGCATATAGATTTGTATACTTGGTGATGAATAATCACAATCCCTTTCTGTTTTCACAAATATGGATTGTTTATTATTCTCTTAGCATCACATTATCTGAATTTTATGCTGAAGAACTTTCATGGCTTATAAGAGTTCAGTTATCATTTCTTCACAAATGACGCATAAATCTATATATTTAGCCATGATATCTATCTTGAACTTGATTTTCCAATATTGCTAGACATACCCATTTGTAAATTCTATCAGCACTTCAAACTCAAAATTTCTAAAAAACAGAATCCATGATCTTCCTTGCTAAACCTATCACTCCTCCAAATTTTCTTCTTTCTGTTGTGAATATCAGTGTTATTCCTTTGGAAGCTGGTATGCTATCTGCAAAGATAACAAGGGGGTCAATGTAACCAGATTGTAGAGGCAAGTAAAGTGTGAGAATACTTGTAAAGGTAGGAAAAGACCAGGTTATAAAGCTTTTTGAAAGTCAAACGGATGACTTTATATTTGATTGTGGAGCCACTAGGAATAATTTAATAGTGTTGTGACCTGTTTAGACTTGTCACTTTAGTAACTGAGTGGAGTCTGTACTAAAGTAAGGAGAGGCATAACAACTAGCAGGCTATTACAACAATCCAAATGACAAGTAATGGGGAACTAACTGTACTGGAATAATGCAGTATCAGGTGAGAAAAGGATGCATATAAGAGATATGTTCTACAGGTAGAATTTTGATAGAACTTGGCAACTGATTGGATATTAGGAATGAGAGAGGGTGAGAAGTAGAGAATTACATGTAGATTTTGAGTCTGAGTAACTTAGAAAGATGGTAGAGTCTTGGGCAATAAGGGTTGATTATTGGGGGGGTGGGGCAGAGCCAAGATGGCAGAGTAGAAACAGCACTTCCACAGCGCTCCAGCCCACATGACTTCAAAATCATGTAAAAGGGGACTCTGAACAGCTTCTGGAGCTCCAGCACCCACAGAACAACACAGAGAAGCTAACCTCCCACTGAGGACAGCCCAGCAGCCCTGGAAGGAGCGCCAGTGCAGTGCTCTGGGAACCTACAGCCCAGTGCTCTAGGAGCTGTGAGCACAGTGCTCTGGGAGCCAAGCCTAGGCCCCCGTGAGAGGTGGTTTTAGCCCCAGGGTGGCCAGGCCAACAGCTGGCTGGAGGGACCCCAGAACACCAGAAGCTGTGGCGATTCCAGAATTATCAACACATAGATGCCTATGACAAAGTGAGAGGTTAGTGCCATATGGACTTTGGGACCAGTATTTGGGAATGCTTTGGGTTCTTCCCCTGGGGGAGAGAAGCAGCTGAGGAGACACTGCACAGCCGCCATTTTGTAGCTTCAGTTGCAGCTTCAGCTCCTGGCCTGAGAAGTGTAGGGGGATCCAGTGATCAGTCTGGGGGTTAACTGCTATTGCTTTAACTTCCCTGGATCTGGAGTGGAGGTCTTGGGGTGTATGACCAGCTTGCCAGAGCATGTGGAGGCTTCACAGAGGCCACCCAACTAATACCTCTGGAAGTTGAGAAGACCCCAATGTTTGAGACAGAAGTTCCCCTGTCTGGTGGCAGAGTCCTATTGTGGCAACAAGCCCAAAAGTCAAGTAATTAAGTGGCAACATGCCTAGGCAAAGGAAACAAAATAAACAGAAAAATTCAACATTCGACTCCTATTTTGGGGGCAAAGAGGATGGAAACATGGAATAGGAGGAGGACTGTGAAGTCAGAAATCCTGCACCAAAAGCCCCAAATGAAAATATGAGCATATTACAGGCTATGGAGGACCTTAAGAAGGATTTTAAAAACCAAATAAGAGAAGTGGAGGAAAAATTGGGAAGAGAAATGAGAAGGATGCAAGAAAAGTATGAAATGAGAGTCAACAGCCTGACTGAGGAAAATAACACCTTAAAAATAGACTAAGTCAAATGGCAAAGGAGGCTCAAAAGGGCAATGAGAAGAAGAATGCCTTAAAAAGCCGAATTTGCCAGATGGAAAAAGAATCTCAAAAGGTCACTGAGGAGATTCATTCCTTTAGAGTTAGACTGGAGCAAATGGAAGCTGGTGACTTTATGAGAAATCAAGATGCTGTTAAGCAGATCCAAACAAATGAAAGAATAGAAGGCAATGTGAAATGTCTCATGGGAAAAACCACTGACCTGGAAAATAGATCCAGGAAAGGTAATTTAAAAATTATTGGACTACCTGAAAGCCATGATCAAAGAAAGAACCTAGAAATCATCCTTAAAGAAATTCTCAAGGAAAATTGCCCTGATGTTTTAGACCCAGAGGGTGAAATAGAGGTTGAAAGAATCCACCAATTACTTCCTGAAAAAGATCCCCAAAAGAAAACTCCTAGTAATATTATAGCCAGGTTCCAGAATTCCCAGATCAAGGAGAAAATCCTACAATAAGCCAGGAAGGAACAATTTCAATATTGTGGAAGCACAATCAGAATAGCACAGGACCTGGCAGCTTCTACACTGAGGGGTAGAAGGGCATGGAATATGATATTCTGCAGGGCAAAGTACCTGGGATTAAAACCAAGAATCACCTACCCAGCAAAACTGGGTATTTTGTTTCAGGGGAAAATATGGTAATTCTGTGGAATAGAGGACTTTCAAGCATTCTTGAGGAAAAAACCAGAGTTGAATAGAAAATTTGACATTCAGATACAAGAAGCAAGAGATGCTTGAGAAAGTAATCAGGGAAAAGAAATTAAAAGGAACTTATCAAAGTTGAACTATTTACATTCCTACATGGAAAAACAATAACTGTGACTGATGAAACCTTTCTCAGTATGAAAATAATTGAAGAAGGATATATGGGCATATGAATACATATGTGAATGTGTGTATATATGTTTACAGGTATACATGGACAGAGGGCACAAGTCAAATTTGGTGGGAAGGGATGATACTTAAGGGGTGAAGTTAAGAGGTGAGAGAGGAATGTGGCAAGAGGAGATGGGGAGAGACAGGGTGGGGTAAACTATCTCATGTAGAAGAAGCAAGGTGAAGTGGTTGCAGGGGAGGGGAAGAACAGGAAGGCAAAAAGGCAAAACCATATTCTCATTGAATTTGGCTCAGGGAGAGAATGACATACATACTAAATGGGATATCTCACCCTGCAGGAGAGTAGGTGGAAGGGGGATGAGAAGGGGGGTGATGGAGGGGAGGGCATTTTGGGGGGAGGGGAGGTTGGAGGCACCCACTTTCGAAGAGAGACAGGATCAAAGTAGGGAATGGACCAGGTGGGGAGTGGGATGGGTAGGAGGGAAACATAAGCAGTCTTTTACAATATATCTACTACAGTAATGTTTTGCATAGCTATACATGTACAACACATACTGAATTGCTTATCTTCCCTGAGGGAGTGAATGACAAGGGAGGAAGGGAATGGATCTGGAATTCGAAGTTTTAAAATTAAATGTTTCAAATATATATAAATACTATTATTAATACTATTTTGCATGTAATTGGGAGATACGATTGCAGCCATTGGGGCATACCTTGCCCTAATGGTAAAGTTGAAGGGGGTATGGGAGAAGGTATGGGAGAGAGCATATTGGATGATGGGATATATTGTGGGACTGCTATTCTGGAGTGGTGGGTAGGGGAAAATGGGGAAAAAATTGTAACTCAAAATCTGGCGGAAATGAATGATGTAAACCAGATGTTAATAAAGCATTTGTTAAAAAATAAGGATTGATTGTTATCCTTCATTCTCAGAGAGGACCCAAATGACATCACAATATTAGAATCAAGTTACATTGTGTCTGACTGTGATTGAACAGATGGACATGAGCTCAGAATGCTCTACCACGGGTCAGGTAGATATAGTCCATGTGAACACTTGGGCTTGTTCATCCTGCATTTCCTTTGAGCTGTTTCAATTCTGTGTTGCTCATAGAGAACATCACCTTCTCTGATAGGGACATGCCTTGCTGAATTGTCCTGTGCCTGTGTCTCCCATGTTATGCAATCAATTCCATATTACTTAAGAGAAACCTTGAAAGTGTCCTTATATCACTTCTCCTGACCACCGTGTGAGCACTTGCCTTGTGTGGGTTCTGCAGAAAATAGTCTTTTAAGCACATATATGTTTGGCATTTGAACATGTGGCTAGCCCATCAGACTTGCACTCTCTGGGTAGAGTTTGACTGCTTGGCCATTCAGTTTGAGAAAGAACCTAAGTGTCAGGTACCTTATCCTGCCAGGTGATCTTCAGAATCTTTCTAAGACAATTCAAATGGAAGTGATTCAGTTTCCTGACATGGTGCTGGTATACTTCCCAGGCTTCACAGGTATACCTCAATGAGATCAACACAATGGTTCTGTAAACCTTCAGTTTGGGAGTCAGTCTAATACACACATCCCTTCAGAGCCTCCCAACACTGAGCTAGCTCTTGCAATGTGTATGCCAACCTCTTTGTCAATGTGTACATCTCTAGAAAGTATCCCAGCAAAGTAAGGGGACTTATCCAGACTATTCAAAACTTCTCCATTTGCTATCACCAATGTTTCCGTGTATGGATGATGTGGTGCTGGCTGGTGAAGCAACTGGGTTTTCTTGGTGTTAATTGTTAAACCAAAATTAGCATAAGCAACAGAGAATCAATCCATACTTTGTTGTATCTCATAGGCTTCATTGAATGCATAATCATTTGCTAACAACAATCACGCACCAACTCTAGGGAAGTTAGGAAGAGGAGAAGGTTTTGAGGAAAAGAAAATGAGTTCAGTTTTGAACATGTTGAGTATAAGGTGTCTTAGGACATCCAGTTTGAGATGTACAATGGGTCACTGGCAATGCAAGACTAGAGGGTTATAAGAGAGGTTGGGGCTAAATGATTAGATCTGAGTAGCAACTGTATAGAGATTATAATTGAATTCTTGGGAGCTGATGAGATTATCAGGCTTAAAAGTGTAAAAGGATAAGAGAAAATCTCCTGGGACAGAGCTTTGGAGGACATTTCTTGGGTTGAGATACTACCTGGATGAAGATCCAACAAAAGAGACAGGTAGTAGGAAGCAAATCAGGAAAAAAGGGTTGTAAAGGAAACCGAGAGAACAGTATCAAGTTGAAAAGAGTGTGATTAATGGTGTCAAAGGCTGCAGAGAAGTCAAGCAAGATAAGGACTGTGAAAAGATCCTTAGATTTGGCAATCAGGGTCATAATTTTGGAGAGAGCAGCTTCAGGTGAATGATAAGGATGGAAACTGAACTGAAAAGAATTAAGAAGGAAGCAAGAGGAAAGGAAGTGGAGAAAAAAATTGTAGACAGCTTTTCAAAGAGTTTAAGCTACAAAAAGGAAAAAAGCTAAGGGATGATAGTTATGGGAGATGGATCAAGTGAGAATGTTTTGAGAATGGAGGCATGGGTGTATTTGTAGACATTAGGGAAGTGACTAGTAGATAGGGATATAGTGAAGATAAATGAGAGTGTGGGATGATAGACGGGTCAATGTGCTGGAGAAGGTTGGTTGGAATTCAATTACCTGTGTGGGTAGAGAGGTTTGCCTGGGAAAGAAGAAAGGCTACAGCTTCTTGAGAGACAAAGGTTAAGGAAGAAATAATGGTGGAAGGCATCTGGATGATATGAGGTAAGTAAGAGGGAGCTCTAGTTGAAAGGTCTCATTTTTCTCAGCGAAATATGTGGCAAGTTTCTTATTTGAGAATAGGGAGGGGAAGCAATGCAAGACTTGATAAGGAATAAAATAAAATATATTTTATATTTATATATTATAAAATAATAAAAATAAAAATAAATAAAATAAAATTTAAAAAATGAATCAATCAAAGGGTGTAAAAAGATTGCCTTGCCCCAGGTCCAATTGAGAGTATGTGAAATAAATTTGTAGTGGACCCAGTCAGCATAATTTTGTGATTTTCTCAGATTCATTCAGCAACATGCAAATAGGAGCTATGGCAATAGATGTTGGAAATAATTGAAGATTGTCTTGATAAAACAAAATCAGCAATAAGATATAAGGCAAGGGATTCAATAGTGTAGAGCTGTAGTAGTTCACCAAGAAGTCTATATGTGGAAGGGAGGAAGATACAGCCATTACACGTTACATGGCCTGGGAAAAGGACCCATTTGATCCTGATAGCAACCTTGTGAGGTAAGTATTATGAATATCCTCATTTTTATAGATGTGTAAAAAGAAGTTGAGAGAGTTGCCAGGATCACACAACCAGTAAGTCTAGAAGGTAAGATTAGAGTAGGAGGAAGGTCTTCTGATTGAAAATCCAGTCCACCTTTCCCTTTTCTTTTTAAATGTTTCCTTTCTGGGTTTTCCTTTTTGTTTGAGGCAGTCAAAATAGAAAATACTCATTTCAGACAAATATGTATTGACTGAACCCTGTCACTGAAATTTCTTTCCTCCATTCATACCTGGCCTTATAAACTAACATATAAATTGCCTCACATGTTTTGGAAGTAGTACTCAGAGTGGGGTTTATTTTATAAACTAATATTTACATTATCACTCACATTTGGAAATGAAACGCAGAATCTTAAATGGGATCTAATGAAGATTCTCATTGTAATTTGCATGACATGTAACATACACAGTATAGGATCCTACCTTTAATATTGTTCTGAGGATATCGAAAGGGGATGTCTGATATCTGAAACCTCTTCCAAACCTGCATCCCCACCCCTTCCTTCATTTTAATGATGAGGCCCAGAGAGGTAAAGAGACTCAATTAAAGACCAGGAGGGAGATAAGTCACAAGAAAAGGAATGTATGCTAAGGTCCTCTGCCTTCAAATCCAATATACTTTCTATGACACCATTTCACCTATGCCATATTCCACCCTTCATTTCTTCTGTCCAGATTCTGGCATCTTTGTTTAATTGTCTTTTAAACTGTCTTATAATCCCTTATTTATCCATGCTAGTGGATGTGAAGTAATGGAGTGAAGTAATGATGAAATAGTAACATGACAAGATTAGTTAAAATGTTCTCTCTATTTCCAAAAGTTGAATACAGACCAGGAAGTTGACACTCCAATCACCTCAAATCCTTATTTAGATCCAACCTTAAGGCAGTTGACAATATCACAAGTCAATTTCTAAAGGCAATACTCAGTATTTTTAACGTAGATGGTCTGAAATATTTAGGTTTTTAGAAGGTTCTTAGCAACAAAATGACTTTTCTATTTTAGCCATGCAGAGAGGTGTGGGGGGGTATGGTATGTTTTTGGGAGACAGTATAGTTTGGTATATTTCCATAATAACTCTGGAGATTACATCTGATTCCTTTTTAATAGTACCACCTTTTATGGTATAGTAATCTCCAATGACCTTCATTGCCCAACTACTGAAATTGATTTTTTGCAAAGTGTCATCTGCGTTATAAATTGGTCTGTACTTAAATCTGTTTAATTTAAGAGGTTTAAATTTCACACTTTTGGGGTAAGAGAAGGGGGGGAAGAAGAGAAAGAAAAATGTGGAAAGTAGAGATGGTCTATATTGTCAAAATAGGAGTTAAAAGTATGAATATTGAATAGTTGATAAGGCCAGAGAGAAGAATTTTTTAAATGGATTGTAACTTGATGTAGTTCAACTATAGAGTTTTAAAGATCATTACTATCAGATTACTTGGGGTGTGAAAAATATTAGATTCTCCTGGAAAAGCTAACCTAGGTATTACTGAGTTATGATACGTGCTCACAGATCCTAATTAAATGGAAGTCATTTTATAAAATGATGGTATAAAGTCTTAGATTAACATGTATTACTCTTTTAGCAGAATTTGAGATTGAGCCTGGAAATATTTCATCGAAATCGAGTAAGGATCTCTTAGTGATATAAACTTAAATTACATTCCTTCAGTGATTGTTTAGTGTTTATCAAGTGTGTCAAAATCTATAATAGGTAATCGCAAATAGCAAATCTTTCCAGTCTTTATAATAGGAACTCTCTGTGATCACAAATTATCTGAAAGTGAAAGGCTTTGGAAATTGACTTCCCTGATAGTTTCTTACCATTATGTCTGATTTTATATGTAGCACTATAGAATATGTTACTTATGCCAAATGAGAGGTAAAAAGTTTCCATTGATAAAATAAGATGAAAGCACTTCCCTACCTCTGGGAGATATTTTGAAGATTTAAAACATCCACACTGTATTTACACAAGACAGCAAAAATGAATGGTGGCCTCAGATACACTTTCCCTAGATGAGATCATTAGTTAATGGAGCCCAAACCAAGTAGAGTCATGGAGAAATACTATAGTCCTCTCTAGTGAGAAAAATAAAGCTAGCCCAACTTATTTGCAAAAATGCCCCCTTCAGAACAACATGCATCATTGAAAAGTTGTGTTGCAAGGCTTGGAGTTACAGAAGTTTGTGTCATGAAATATATCATCTTTTAGCAAGATCAGATTATTTTTTTTGAAGAATCTCAGAGCTAGAAGGGACCTTTGAGACCTCAAGTCCAACTCTCATTTAACAAATGAAGAAACTGAGGCCCAGAGAAGTAGAGTGGCTTGCCTGAGGTCACTGGCAAAACCAGGATTTGATCCCAGGTCCTCTGATACCAAATATATGAATGGAAGACATTTAGCGTTCACTTAAAAATTTCCATCTATGGAGAGTTCATGATCCCCCAGGGTATCCCATTATGCCTTTAGATAAGAGGTTAGAAAGGAAAAAGATAATAAATCCTGGTGGAAATTGGGGAAGACTTCATTGAGGACATGAAATTTGAACTGGCTCTTCAAAGAAGGTAGAGTTTGTGCAGATGAAGACGAATGGAGAATCCATTCTAAGTTATGGGGAAATTAAAAAAAAAAAACAATGTGGTGGGGGAGATGAGAATATTACATGATTAGGGCCCAGTAAGTAGATTTTTCTGAGTGGAAGGACAGGAATATGTTAACAAGTTATGGGAAATGAAATTGAAGACAGATGAAGAAAGATTTAAAGAGTCTATCAGATTTTTAAGCTTCAAACCTCTATATTTAAGTTCTAAACCACATCTCATTCCAGATTATTTATTTTCAATCACCTAATACATATCTCCCCCTGTATGTCCTGGCTACAGATCAAATTCACCATGTCTAAAACTTAACTTATCATCTCCTCAAAAGCCTGTTCTTTTTCCCGAGGCAGTTCAGTGAATAGAGCACGAGTCCCAAAGTCAGAAAGACCTGAGTTCAAATATGACACTTACTGACTGTCTGACTCAGTTTCCTCATCTGTAAAATGGAGATAATAGTACCACATAAATTCTAGCATTGCTGTGAAAATCAAAAGAAATATCTGTCAAAAAAAGTGCTTGGCACAATGTCTGACATTTAATAGGTGCTTAATAGATGCATATTTCCTCTCTTCTCTCTCCTAACTTCTTTATTTTTGTTGACTGCTTAATTATTTTCTTCCTTGACATAGTCTCCAAACCTTGGCTTCATA
The DNA here is from genome assembly GCA_011680675.1 of Gymnobelideus leadbeateri. Taxonomy (NCBI): domain Eukaryota; kingdom Metazoa; phylum Chordata; class Mammalia; order Diprotodontia; family Petauridae; genus Gymnobelideus; species Gymnobelideus leadbeateri. The sequence continues at coordinate 282,521 of WOXC01011865.1, read as the reverse complement.
CGTGTTCCTTCCTTCTTCTTTGATCCATATAGTGAATCATTTGACTATTTAACTCAACAAAAATTTCCAAGTCCTTTCACTATGCAAGGCACTGTACCTGAGGGTGAAACATATAAAAATGAACAAGATTGTGTCCTCAAGGGGCTCACATATTAGGAGTGGTGGTAGGTGAGAGGAAATGTACCCAAGAAATAGGCTACAAAGATAATTGATGTGGGAGAAAGTACTAACAACTGGGGATATGAGGAAAGACTTTATAGAGAAGTCAGCATCTAAGTTGAACTTTAAAAGAAGGTAGGCATTCTAAGAGATGAAGATGAGGAAGGAGGGCATTTTAGACATACTGGTCAGTTTGTTCTAAACATACGGAGATGGGACATGAAGTGACAAATTTGAGGAATAGCTAGTAGCCCAGTTTGGCTGGAACGTGGAGTTGATGAAACGGAGTAGTATGAAATGAAGTAAGTGGGAGCCATATTGTGAAGGACCTTGAAAATCAGAAAAAGGAGCTTGTATTTTCTCCTACAGATATTAGTGAGCTACGGAATGTTTTAGAGTATGAAAATAATATGATCATATCGGTGCCTTCGTAATATTATTTTGGCAGGTGAGTAGATAGAGAATAGAGTAGAGAGAGGAGAGACTGAAAATATAAAGGGAATCAATTAGGAGGCTATTGCTGTAGTCCAGCCTGATTAAGGGCAGCAATTCTGTAAGTGGAAAGAAAGGGAAATATGTGAGCAGTATTGTGGAAATAGAATTTACAAGACCTGCCAACTGACTGGATGTAGCAGAGGGAGTAGTCTGCGATAGCCCAGTGGTTATTACACTGTCTTCTTCAGTGTCCTCATCTATAAAATGTAAATACTAAATTAATATGTATTCCTCTTTCCTTCTATTATCTTCCTATGAGGCTGGAAATATATGTTGGGGTCAGGTTTTGAAGAACCTTAAAATCTGCACAGAGGAGTTTATATTCTGTACCACAGGTAATAGGGAGCCCCTGAAGTTGATTGAGGAAGGCAGTGCCTTTGGCAGCAATTTATTATATTTATGGCAGTGGGGAGAAACTAGAGGCAGGGACACCAATTACAAGGCTGTTGCAAGAATCTCAGTGAGAGAGTATAGACCTGAACTGTGGTTGGAGCTGTGTGAATGGAAAGAAAGGCTTGAATGCAAGAGGTAATATAGAGATAGCAAGGACAAGATCTGAATATTTGAGGTTAACACAAGACTTTGTGTTTCTCAGTAAAGTTGGAGAGAGTGGGATGATGGAGGCATTGGGAGCTACAGGAGACAGGAGGTTTGGGAGAATCAGGTCCTATTGACTACACTTTTCTCCTATCCCTCGAATCCTTAAATTCCTTTCTACTCCTACTGTTTCACAGCCTCATTTGCTTTCCTATTTTATTGTAATGCTGCCCTAGGTGGAGAAGGAAACCAGATTTGAACTAAGATCTTTTGGACTCAAGGTCCACCTCTCCATTCACTGTACCACCTACCCACCTCATAAACTGTATCTACCCATCCCCTCTCATTTCAGGGAAAGGCCTCTTTATCAATAGCTTTGTGTTATAAGTCAGTCAAATTCAACATTTAAGCACGTATGTGCCAAGCACTGTACTAAACCCTGGGGGCACAAAAAAGGCAAAATATAAGCTCTGCCCATCACGGAGTTCATATTCTAATGGAAGAATTATTTATATTATATATAAATATATATTACATAATATATATTATATATCATATATATAATTATTTATATGTGATATGTAGATAAGGTAAATAGGAGGTAATCCCAGAGGTAAGGTTCTAATAGAAGAAAGGAAGGGGAGTTAGGGAGGAGAGAAGATTCTTTAATTTACTGGCTTATTTAATTAAACAGTAGCAGAAAGGTGAGCCTATGAATACTATTTACCTTCATTTTTTAGGGAGAAAAAAAAGCTTTTGATAAAGATTGTCAGAAAAAAAGCCAGAGAAAACAAATAGCTTAAATGTGAGTGAGGAATGTAGTCTTGTCATGGATTTTTCTTTTTAAATTACTTGATAGGATACAATGAATTATCATGCACTGTTGCTTCTATCTGTGAAGAGAGGTTAATAGTGGGTTATGCTGTGAACATATTGTCTTGATTAGTAAAAATTATTGAATACTGTTGGAGCCTCTAAGAATTTAAATGTATTTGGGGGCTATGGAACTGGAGCCAGCAAAATTCAACTTGGGTAAGCAAATCAACAACAACAACAACAACAACAACAAATAAGCCCAGTGATTCAAGTTATGAATGAAATTGTGTCTGACTTGAGAAGCAGCTGAAAGTGTAACCGTTCTTCAGGCCTTTTAGATTTACTCCTGTCAGATTTACAATTTCCCTGCCCCCAAGAGTAGAAAATTAGCTGGTGGGAAATATTTTGTCCTAGTTGATTTTTAACACAATTCCATATTGGGAAATATTGTTTGGAGTTAACATCCCCATTATTTTTTTATTTTTATATTTTTTGCTTTTTGGAGGGCAGTTGGGGTTAAGTGACTCACCGAAGGTCACACGGCTAGTTTTTATATTAAATGTCTGAGGCTAGATTTGAACTCAGGTCCTCCTGACTCCAGGGCTGGTGCTCTATTCACTGCACCACCTAGCTGCCCCCATCCCTATTATTTTTTTAACCTTACATAGTATTAGTATAGAAGGATAAATGTGATAACTGATATAACTGAAGCAAAAGAAAAACTTAATTTTAGTCATTAGCTTCAGGCATTTTCTTCTTCAGAACTTTTAAGAGGAGCAAAGTTGAGTCACTTGAGTTTCTCTCAATCTGTTTGGTTTCCTAACTCATGGTGGAGGTGCTAATGAAGAGGGCAGTGCCTGAAAGTCAGGGAATGGAAAGAAAAGGAAAAAGGACTATTTGATCAATTTCTGAATAATAAAGCACTAACTAAAGAGGTATCTCTCTGAACTGGAAGGTCAGGCTGGGAAATGTCTGTCTCATAGGTCTAGCAGATCTAGCCTTCAATTTGATTTTATTTGACCCATGAAGCAAGAAATAAAAGCAACAAGACAAAACTATGAAGCAAAAATAAAAATTAGCTTATATTTTGAAGATATACCACAAAAACGTTAGTGTTATGGGAATTTTAAAGAAATGGACTAGATGAGTCCTGGTGTTATTAAAAAGTTATTGCAGGGGCGGCTAGGTGGCGCAGTGAGTAGAGTGCCAGCCCTGGAGTCAGAAGGACCTGAGTTCGGATCCGGCCTCAGACACTTAACGCACACACAAACAAAAACCTAGCCGTGTGACCTTAGGCAAGTTACTTAATCCCAATTGCCCTCCAAAAGGCAAAAAAAAAAAAAAGTTATTGGGGGGTAGCTAGATGGCACAGTGAATAGAGCACTGGCCCTTGAGTCATGAGGATCTGAGTTCAAATCCAGCCTCCAACACATAACACTTAGTAACCATGTCACCTTGGGCAAGTTGCTTAACCCCCAATTGCCTTGCATCTCCCTGCTCCAAAAGGCAAAAAAAAAAAGTTATTGGGATAGAACATCTCAGAAAAAAAGCTTTAGGCTTGTCATATGTTGATATTCTTGTGTCTGCAATGGTTAAGCTTCATTTCTTTTTTTTTTCTTTATTAATTTGTTTTTATTTACTTTGTGTTTACAAGATTCAGTTCCCTGGTTCTTTGACTTTCAAATTTTCTCCCCCTCCCTCCCCTTCCTCCCCGCTATGGTGGCATACAATCAGGTATAGGATCTGTAGATACTTTCGCATTAGACATTGGTCAGGTTGAGAAGAAGGATTGTAACAGATTTATAGTAATATTTTCTGATAATTATATCTTCTTAAATACCTCTCTTTTGGACATTTACACATATTATCAGACAGCTAATAGATATGTATACATATTTTAAGATGACTTCACAATTCTTGACTCTCCTACTTTTGTTAGTAATATCATATCTAAGACACATTAAACAATAAGGAAAAAGTGGTTTTGGTTGGATGCTCTACTTCAGGGCTGAAAGACTGGGAAATGATGGTGTCAACATCATATACTTTAGAAAATATTTTCTGAAAGTCTCAGCTAGTTAAACTTTTAGACTCAGTGCTAAGAGCCCTCCTCTCTACACTTGGCCTTGGCCCTGACCTGCTTAAAGTGCTGGTGTCTATCTTCCTCCTATAGCTGCATTAGGTGTCTAGGTAATAAGGGTGACAGCTGTCACAGATAGACAGATAAAATTGTACATGCTGTATCCTGTTATTGATTTTTGAGATTAACTCCAACTGCTTTCTAGGGAAGTTCAGAGCATGAAATGATAGATGATAGCTGTGTATTTTAAAAATAAAATAGAAGGAGCTGCATGCTCATTTGGTGTGCAATCAGCACCATCTTATTTGGTCCATTTATTGTGTGTGGACAATCAGCCTTGTGGGGAGCCATTTGCTCCCCCTACCTGAAGCTGATAGCTGTTTATGATGGATGAACAGTAAAGAATACTTATTCCTGTTAATTTGTCTCCTTATGTAGTCTAGAATATTCAGCATGTGAAAGCAGATGAATTGATTAAAAAAACATTGCAGGCTGGTAAATGTTGGTAGGTACATGCAAGGTTGTATTATAAAATTGTGGTGAGGATGATCAGGAATTGATACACCCATAAAAATATGGATAATAATAGAACTTACTTCAAAGGATTATTGAAAGGATGAAATGAGATAATATATTGAAAGCACTTTGCAAACCTTAAAGTGCTATATAAATATTAGATAATATTATAATTAGAATAATTGTTAAATTGCTCTGATTTTACAGATCATTTTTTAAAAGGACAGGAAACATACCATTAGACAACATGTCACTTTTGTATCAGAGAAAGAACAAGAACAATGCCAATTCGGATGGATTTCTACTTGAGGGAGCTGCCCTATTTTGCTTTTAAAAAGCAGAGAAATAAGACTTATGATCCATGAGTCAATTCAATCAATCAATTGCCAGATAAACAAATACTTGTCGAAACCATTTTCTCTCTTCAGTGGGCTGGTTGCTTTAGACAATGCTGTACATGCATTGTTAATACACATGTACATACAAATATGCACACTTAAACTGTGATATATGCTCACATACACATGTGCTTGTGAAATATACGTATATATATATATATATATATACAAACACATATTTACATATTGTATATGTGATAAAGGATCCTTTTTCCTGTGAAATTTACATTCTTCTGAGTGAGATTGTGTGTGTGTGTGTGTGTGTGTGTATAAAACAAATAGAGAATAATTAAATGAAAGTCAATTTTATGATACTGTCTAGAATACCACAAAGCTGGATTTGGAGTCCGAGATTTAGGGCTCAGATTCTGACTGTCATTTAACTCTCTATGTGATCTTAGGAAAGTCATATAAATTCTCCTGGCTTGAATTTTGAACTAGATTAGATGACCCATAAGGTCCTTTCTGGGCAGTTAGGTGGCACAGTGGATAGAGAAATGATTTGAGAATCAGGAAGACTCATCTTGCTGAGTTCAAATCTGGCCTCATATACTTATTAGCTCTGTAACCACAGGCAAACCCTGTTTGCCTCAGTTTCCTCACCTGAAAAATTATCTAGAGAAGGAAATTAAAAAAAAAAACAACACTCCAGTATCTTTGCCAGGAAAACCCCAAATGGTGTGACAAAGAGTCACACATGACTGAAAAATTACTCAAAAGCAAGGTCCCTTCTGGTCTAAAGTGTTGAGCCTCTGAAGAGAGATTATTTTGGATTTGAGTAGTTGGAGAAGTTACTTGATAAGTTGATCTCAATAGGCAAAAAAGTATTCAGGTATTTTGGGAGGAAGGGAGGGCATTCCCTTTGAAGAAAATACTCTGAGTGAAGTGTTGGAGGTAGGAATAGCAAGGCCCAGGTGCTATAATAAGAAGATTCGATTGACTGTAGAAAAGGTTGCCTGTTGCAGAATAGTGAGAAATAAGATTAAATGAAAAGGTTAGACTGAATGAATAAATCTAAAACATTTATTAAGTACTTATACTATGACAAGTATTACCCTAAGTTATGAGACTACAAATACAAAAGCAAGACAGTCCCTGCCAATACAAATGGGGAAAAAAGTGCACATAAGGGGAGAGGTAAACTGGGAAGAGTGTTTTGGTTTGGGGAGTCTCAATAAGAGTGAATGGGGCTATAGAATAGTCAGTAGTTTTGCCCTTTCCAGGAGCAATGGTAGTTTTGAGGTGAATACTATCTCAGAGCAAAAAATGGAAAATGAAAGGGGATGATAGTAGGGAATGTGTGTTAGAAGGGTGAGTAGCCAGGAGACCAAAGTAGATATCAGATGTGATATGAACCATGGTGTTCACAAGTTAGATACAGTGGGCTCTTTGTGTTTATGCTGGATAATTTACCAATCAGAATAACATGGTCTCAAGTCCAGGGTTCAAAAATGGAGTAGATTAAAGTCACCTAGTTTTCAGGTGATTGATTAATCCAGAAGGAGTAATAGCAGCTATATTGGCAAGGAGAAGGCTAAGGTGAGTGATTGGCTGTTATGCAGCAAGGATGGTACCAGCCTATAGAATACCATTTCACAGACTGTTTTGCTTTGGGCTATTAATCTATCACTCCTTTAATTCATGTGAATGTGAATGTTAGTCTTACAGTTTCTTAGTATCTGCAAATATTGTCTCATTTGTGTATCTATACAGATGGTACTCAGACTTCTCCTAGGGCTATTCCAAGCTTTTGTTTTCTTTCAGGGGTCATGTAAGTCCATTCCTAGGCTATTTCTGCCCCTTGAGTTACAAGCCCTATGCAAGTTCATATCTCATGTGCCCAGAAATGCTTTTAATTCCCCTAGCATAATATGTCTCAAATGACTAGAAAGTCCTTAATAATACTCAATCATCTTGGAAAATTAGGTCATGCTGACTTCCTGGCCCACTATAATTCTTAACATTCCATCAAGATTTAACTTAGACCACTAGAGTGAGCAAGAATGATATCTAACAACTGATCACGTACAGCAAGAAATAAAATTTAATGGAAATAGTAAAAACCAGTCCATTTTTTTTTTGTATTCACAGTACCTCCAAAGTCCCTATTTATTCTCTCAAGAAATTCTTCATTTTACCTAAGGGTCACTACTAAGTAACCTGTTGTTCCTTGGAGCTGAAACTAAGTACTTTACATTCACTGTCCTATCTTTTAATAGTGCGGCGCCTTGTAACCAGTTCAACTCTTTTCACACCTAGAAAAACAGAACTGAAATATAATACTGCATGAAACCACAGCAGCGTATTTCTTATTTTTGTACTCAACACTCATACTTTATTCCATAGTTAATAGTGAAGCCAAAATATATTTTTAAAAATATTCCCCCCCAAGGGCTTAATTTTCTCTCCTCCTCACCCTCTTGGTAAGCCTGGATGTCCCCCAGGGATCCTTGAGAAGTCAGTAGAAATTCCAAAAGAAAAAAAATGATACCTATGGAAGAGAGGGTAGGGGAATAAGATTTAGTAAGCATCAATTAGCTAGAGTAAATGTTCACACTTCATTGGTCTCTGCTGCCACTCTCCGCTAATTTCCAACCTAATGTCACCACGTGAACCATCCCTGCAAATCTACTGCACATAGTCTCTGCCAAGTGCAGCTGCAGGCAGGTTATTAAAGCTCCCAATGCTTTTTATGGTTCCCACTACCTTTCTAATTTACAGGGCATGGGGGCAAAAACCCAGTTGTTCCCTTATGGATGGGTCTTTCTACAGACTTGTTCTTTGGACTACAGAGAAATTCTTTGCAAGAGATGTCCTTTCAACCATATTTCTTCTGATTTCCCTGTAATCCCCTTTCTACTATCTCCAACCCTCTTACTCTCCTGGTCTAAACTGGATGATCAATTTGAAAGAAATTCCAGCAATGAGTGGCTTTCCTTTGGAGGAGGTGTGTGTGTATGTATGTATTTATGTTATAAAGGATCATGTCTAATGTGAACATGTGTTTAATATGATTTTACATGTATAGCCTTTATCAGATTGCACACCATCTTGGGGAGGGGCAGAAAATTTAGAACTCAAAATCTTATAGAAGTGAATGATGGAAACTAAAAATAAATAAATTTTTAAAATAAAATAAAGAATCATAGAATTTTCTTTTCCTGGAATCATCTAGTTTCTAGTATAAATACTTTTCCATATGAAGAAAATGAGACTCATAGAGTCTAAGTAACTTGCCTAAGGTTCCCAAACTCATAGGTAGTGAAGTCAAGATTTGAAGTCACTTAAATTCTCTTAAGCCTTAATTCCCTTGTTTATAAAAGGAGGGGGCTGTGTTATAAAGTCTCTTCCTAGGCTCTAAATCTGTGACCTAGATCCACTGATTCTGAATTCATTGCTTTTTCTCTCTATCTTTATGTATCCATAAGATATGAATCCCCCGGAACTGTGACAGGTTCTATTGTGTTGATCAGAATTTCTAAGCTTTTCAAAGTTGCTTTTCTTTACAGTATTGTTGTTATTGTATGTATTGTTGAAGGAGCATATATTCTAAAGGAGACCACATATAAATATCTCAGTACATGCAAAATATATGCGGAATATAGGAAAGAAATCTGGGAAGGGAAGTTGGGAGGACTAGGAAAGGCCTCTGGTGGAAAGTGAGATTGGAGCTGTCTTGAAGTAAAACAGGAAACCTTAGAGGTGTAAGTAAAGGGGGCAAAGTGATCTAGGCATGGGGAACAGGGAGCTCAAAGGCCAAAAAAATAGGAGAGAGGATGCCATATTCAAGGAACAGCAAGGAGGTCTTGACATACATGGAGGGGAGTAAAGTGCAAGAAACCTGGAGAGGAAGGAAGGAGAGAAAACAGGAGGGTGTGTTTTTAATCCTAAAGGTAGTAGAGAACCATTGAAATTCCTTAAGCAAGGGTGGTGGTAGTAGTGTGGGGGGTAGAGGTGTGTGGCATGACCATCTCCTCTAAAATTGCTATCATCCTTTCACTAGTCTGACAACTGAGGCAACAGCTGTATTTGCTCCTGTGGAAACAGCATGAACCTTTTAACCTAGTCACTGCTGCATCATTCCTCCTTTACCAAATGAAACAGAATAGCAGTGTATTTCCAGAGCCATTCTGCCAATAGGACTCCTGTCACCACTACCTCAGATCCCAATCAAAATTCAGTTCATGGTCTTTTCATTATAAGATTTTAGCAGTCTCAAGGTTTAGTCTCCACAGGCATAACATTTCCTATCTCCCAACCTGCCTTCATAATTTGTAATGACTGACCCATTCTGACTTGGTGTCTGCACACTATAAAAGCTTCCTTTTAGAGCCTTATAGGAAAAAAAAAATGGGTGGGGTGGGAAGAAAGAGAAGAAACAATGCTATATATCTGAAGCTTCCCTTGCAATTTCCAAATAGTAAGGAGGAAGGAAATATAGTGAAAGCCTTGGGGGCTAGAGAGGCAGGAGGAGCAAGAAAGAGCAGTTGTGCTACCCCAAGTTATCAGCCCAAGGAAGTTCCAAGTTTGGCAGCTCACTGCCACTGGTCTTCTGGGGCTTGGACAGAGAGAAAAGCTTTTGGGCCAAAAGGCCTGACAAAAGAGGCCAGGGAAGAGGCTACAACTGGGGTAAACAGAGATTGAGGACACACGTCCTCTGCTTCCATGTTGTGGTTGCCAAAAGAATCCCAGAAAACTCATACATTTGAGGAGAGAAAAACTGATCCCATTACAGATGGCTTAATCGTTCATGTTGACCAGGCTTGTTCTCTAGCCAAGCTAGACTTGGACAGTAGCTCACACTTGGCTAGGCTAGTTCTCATCCTCCGATTTAGAAAAGAAAAATATTCTTTCAGAGGCTTCTTTGAAAGTACACACCAACTGCTTCCACCCCTACCTTCTCTAAACCTAGGTGTTATTTATGCTTTAAACATTATCTGTACCCCACCATCTGGCAGGGGCTGAGGATTGCAGAGGTGCAGGCCCAGGGCAGTACTATTTGTACATAAAAACAGCTGTGGACAATAAAATTCCGAGTATGCAAATTGACTACCACCAGACGAGCCTTAACCCCACCACACCAGTAACCTGTGATTCACTAGCATTTGAGTTGTAAGCTTATCTCCTAATGCTTCTCTTCCCTGGATCCCAAGATTAGACACCCTAAACCACTGCCCGGGTTCTGACTACAAAAATACCCTCCAGAACTCAAATTCTTTGATATTATTTACAGGCTCAAAATCCTTCTATTTTTATTATCAAAACTGGACTTGGCACAAGAGACTGTCCCCTCTCTTTAGGTCCCCAAGCTCACCCTCAAATCAGAATTCCCCAACGTGACCCTGTCTTACTGCTTTATTGGCCAGTGCCCTTCAAATGGCCCTTCTTTGGCCCAGTCAATGCTTCACCATTGCTGGTTCATCACAACCACCGTGCAGTAAGCATACTTTCTATACAAAACACATCTTCAAGGTATAATTTGGGACTATTGTAATACCCTAGAGTCATGGATACTGAGCCAGATCTGTCAAATTAGTTAAAATATATCATTATCTGCCCCTTACATAAATGAGGAATAATCTGATGGCATAGGACTTTATCTGACATTACACACTCGTTGAGAAGGAATAGTTATTTATATCCCAGTGAAATCTGAAGAAAATAAAATAATTTGGATTGCCTTTTTTCTAACCTCTTTCAAGAAATGAAATAACTTAAAGGTAAATCACTTTAGTTTCCAATTGGAAAATTATGAAAGAAAGGGATGAAAAGAAGTCATCATACATGAAGAATTTGCCAGGATGTTTTCCCTTTAGATTTCAAATTATGTTTTCATTAACAAATTAATTAGGAAAAAAGATATGTTAACAGGCAACATTTAAGCCAGCAACTAAGTCTTTTAAAATTATCTCTGCCTCTCTGACATGATGTGGGTCTACAGATTTTTTAAAAAATCTTTTTTTTTACTAGTATCTATTACTAGTATAGTACTAGTATCTCCTTTCTGAGAGTTTGAGTTTACAAGTTAGATTGAACAGTTCTTAATAATTATAAATTGTAGTTTAGACTTTAAAAAGTTTTAAGGTAGGAAATAAGAAGGTCAAAACTTAAACGACATGGGAAAATTATGTTTTGTTTTTGTTTTTTTTACTTTCTTAACTGCCCTCTTCTTAGGTAACTTGACATTGCCTGACTCACGTATATATGATTTTTCCCTTTCTCTTGTATGTGACATATTCACATTCATATTCTCTCTCTCTCTCTCTCTCTCTCTCTCTCTCTCTCTCTCTCTCTCTCTTTCCCTCTTCCTCTCTCCCTCCTTCTCTTCCTCCTTCCCTTTCTCTGTCTCCCCCCCTTTCCCTCTTACCCTCTCTGCCTCTATACATACATATGCTTATAACATATACATACATAGGCTCATAGGATAATTAATTATCCTCAGTGGTTATCTAGTCCAACTCCTTTATTTGATCAGTTAAGAAAGCAAGCACTGAAATGTTTGATGGGTTGATTAAGGTCACATAAATGGTATTGTGAGGACTCAAATTCAGGACCTCTGACTCCAAATCCTTTGTTAACTCCACTGTATAAGGCAACCTCCTTTGTGTATATTATATATCTCTATGGGCTTTTGAAATGTAGAATCCACTGTATATGTGCATTTACATACATGATAATGTGGATAGACAACTAGTCTTAAAATCAGTAAAAGCAGAGTCCACTCAAACAGCTTCTAATCATTATTAGTTGGGTGACTTTGGGCATAATTATTTAACTTTTAGTGGCCCAGGTGACTCTTTAAAACTATAAATTATGGGAAAGTTGATGATAGTTTGCTGAAAAGAACATTGGCTCTTGAATCTGAGGTCCTGCATTCACATCTCACTTTTGATAATTCCAACCTATGTGACCTTTGGCAAATCATATAATTTCCCCAGGTCTCAGATTCTTTATCTAGAATAGGACGGTATTAGAAAGATATATTCCTGAAAGTCTCTTCTATTTTCCACCTATGAGGAATTAAGGTAGAGAACTTCCACACCCGGAATTCCCCATTGGGTTGAAATTACAGGTCTGGATTAAGATAGATGTATATATTTAATATGTGTACATATGCATTCTAAGAACTGCCTTCTCTTTCCCCTCCCATGTCTAAGTATCCATAGGTATATTTCTGGTTTGCTCACTAAGTGGAAATATTTAAGTAGATGGATGGGAGTCAGCAATAAAGGTGAATTTACATTTTTCACAGATATTTATGCCCGATATTTTTCTTATTACCATATGAATCCATGGCCTAATAAGGGTAATAAGCTAGGATAATGTTTGGCAGATCCTTCTTATGACTTTGCTTGTATATTAGTACCTGAATAGGGGATGGGAAATGTAAATATATGATGAATTTGGTTTTTCAACTTTGACCTCTTTACTGTAGCTGTTTGCATTAATCACTTGCATTCATTCTTCTATCCGGACCCTGATGGTGTGGTATGGTCATTGTCTAGTATTAATAGCTTTTTTTGCGAGTCTACCCATAAACTGAAGACTATTTCAACTCTTTTGTTAGTCATACTCCAATGCTTTGTCCAGTCAGCTCAACTTGCATTTTTCTTTAGATAATATCTATTTCTTTTACTACTTCACTTACCACTCAGTAGGGATATTCCAAGTCTTGCTTTATATTTGATCAAAGAGAATAAATTTCTTTCTACTCCCATTAAGCCAATACCCCATGGATTACTCTGGAGCTCCAGTTACTCATACTAGATGATATAGCAGGGCTGGTAATCTTTCTGTTAAATTCATGCATCCACACCCGAATCACAATCTCATTTTAAGTACAAAATGACAGTGTGACTGCCGTTAATAAGTAATATATGGTTAAGTACTGAATAAAGACTATCTGGGTTATAAATTTAGAGCTGTCAGATAGTTTGACTTCAATTTTTCCCACCAGCAAATTGTAGTTCAGAAACTGGTGTCTAATTGTGCTTCTGCCAAAGTATTTTGGGGAAGCCAGGTAAGGGGAAGTAGACTTCTGTATCTTGGATGAAACTGATCTCTTCATAGTGGTAAGAAAGAGTGAATGGTGACAGTGAGTAGGGTGGAAATAGTGAATGAAACTAGTTGATGTTGGGAAATGGAGCTATAAATACCCATGGTTTTCTGTCCTTGATTTTTTGCCCCTTGCATCATTATTGGTGATGTGGGGGTAATCATAACTATATTTGTCATTCTAAAAACTTTGTTCAGGTTGCTCCAGGGCCCATGCAGAATGTGTATCAGAATATGAAAAGTCAGTTATCATGAATGCTGTGGTCAAATTCAGCCACAAGTTCCCTTTCTCAGTTGTATCAGCTGGGTGTACTTTCAGCTCCCCATCCCGAGAGAAGGGTACCTGACAGTAGATGGCAGTAATATAATAGGATAGAGGGATCATTCTGGATTGGAACAGACTGGAAAGGTTTGACAGAAGCCTTAACAGAATTTTTTATTAGGATTGAAGTTGGATCTTGAAGGTATGGTCAAATTTGAATATATGGGATTGGAAATGTTGTCTTCCTAGAGACATGTCCGACAGAACCATTATTAAAATTAGTGCACATGACCCTATCATCTCTTCAAGCTATCATTCTATTTCTCTTTTCCTTTTAGTATTCAAAATATTAGAAAAAGCCTCTACATCCTCTTTTCCCACTCACTTCTTTCCCCCTTATAACTTGACCTCCAACCTGACCACTCAGCTGAAAATGCTCTCTCCAAGGTTTAGCTATTACTAAATCTTTGACCTTTTCTCAGTCCTCATTCTTGTCTTCTTGCCAGCATTTTATTGCTGAATGCCTCCTTCTTCAGGATACTCTCTATTATCTGAACTTTCAGCATTTTCTATTTTCTAGTTCTCTTCCTATTTGTTCGACCTGTCTCTGATCTTTGATGTAAAATCATCATCAATGTCTCGTCTACCAAAGATGGCATCTCTTCAGACTTTTTTCTTCTCTTTCTATGTATACTTCTTGGTAATGTCATTGGGTCCCATGGATCCAGTTCTTATTTCTGTGCAAATGATTTGCAGATCTATAAATTCATCCTTAGGATGAATTTTGTAGCAGCAAGCACCCCAACATCCCCAGGGTGGCTGCCAACACAGGTTCTTAGATCTGCTTTTGTAAAGGAAAGCAACTCAGAATCAGTTAACAAGCTTACTTTAATCAAACAAACGTATATTACCTAGTTCAGGGGGGAAAGGTCAGCCCCCCAAACTTCAGATTATACAGACAGAACTTACAGATCAAACAGACAGGCTTCCAAACTGTCCCAACATTACATACATCAGTACCAAATCACAGTTACCAGAGAGAGAAGCATCAACATCTGGGTTTTCAAAGCTGGGAGGCTCTCAATGGCTACCCAGAGTCTCAACTGGTCAAATCACACACTTCTCAAAGTAACCCTTAGACCTACAGCACCAATAACTAGTACATCTTCAATCATCTGTCCATAATGCATCTTTAACTCAATATATTTAAAGTGGAACTCTTTCTCTTTCCAACCAAATGCATCTTTCTTTCACCTTTATCTCTTTTGAGAGCATCCCCTTCCCCATCCTTCCTTTCTCTTAGGCTTGAACTTTGGAATCAGTTTTTCCTCTATCCTGTCCTGCCCCCAATATCTAATCAGTTACTGAGTCATGCTGCTTTTACATACACTACATTTTTCATGTCTGCCCCTATATTTCAGATCACATGGGCATCCCTTAAACTGGGCTCTCATTTCCTTTAACTTGGACTAATATAAAAATCTCCTTATTAGACTCCATGTTTTCAGTCTTTCTCCTCTATAACCCTCCTCCATATAATTCCTTAAATAATTTTTTCTAAAGCATGTCTGACTATGTCACTTCGTGGTTGAAGAAATCCACTGGATTCTCTTTTGCTTCTAAAATAAAACAGGAGTTCTCATGGTAGAATTTAACATCTGTCAAATTTTAGCCTGTCTTTCCAGATTTATTATGTACTATTTCTTTCATATATTTCATGTTCTTGCTATACTGATCTACTTTTTGTTTCCCAAACAAGTCATTCAGTCTCTTTTCTCTGTGCTATTGTAGACATATGGCTGAGGTTTTCCTTATTTCCCCCTCAATATCATCTAACTTCATTCAGTGGTCTGTTCTAGTGTCAATAGTCTTTCTTTTTTGGTCATTGGTATTCTCTTCTCTGTCACTTTTTTTATGTCATTGCTTATCGGTTTACATTATATTTGCTCTCAGTGGAAGAGAAGCCTCTTGAAGGCAAAGACTACTTTTCATTTTTTTCTTTAATTACTCATGAGCCAGCACGGTGTCTTATGTAAACTAGAAGCTTAATATTGGAATGGTGAGTTGAATGGCAGGAGCAAAACACATTAGAAGACTGGTCAAACTTCATCAGAACATGAAGTTCATGAATAAAAAGAAGGGACAGACAGCTGGAAATAAAGGTACTAACCATGCTGTGGAGGGTTTCCATCTGCATGGCAAAATGTCTAATGACTTGGATAAGAAGCGAGAAAACAGCTTTCAGATTTTTTTAATTTCCCCTTACCTTAAGCCCTACAATTTTATCAGTGGACAGCCTAGGCACCTTATAATACAAGTGCAATCAAAATTCTGAAATTAAATTTTTACAGCTAAAACTCAGTGTCTCTAATTAACACATCATTCTTTGTATCACTGACTCCATGGTTTTCATGATGCTTGGCAAGATTGTTGAGTTCTCATAAACCCTAGAAATCTTTCCGCTTTCTATACTCTGTGCTATATTTATCCTACTGAAATGCTCAAATCTTTTGATTATTGGACAGGTACATCTTCTTTATAGATCCTTACAAAATACAAATGTATACATGGCCTACGGGGCTACATCTATTTGTGTGACAGGGAGTCCCTGGAGCATTCAGGTTTGGGACCATAGGAATGTGATAGACTATGGAATGTTTTATGTCCCAATCACGTTTGATTTAAATGCAGATATCCTTGGGGCACTGGATAAGTTGATGAAAGAAAAAAGCGGTGAATTTTGGTATCTGAACAGACAAGGCAAGAAATGATGACAAAAACACAAAAGTTAGAAATATTTTCTACAATTGCCTAAAATAACAGAAGAGCCCAGGTCTTCTGAGAGTTAGCTAGTTGAAAGACTGGTTTGTTCATTAGTCATGTAGAAAAAAATGGACTCTAACTTCTCAGCAGTAATTGGGGAAACACTATAGGAGCACAGAAATGAAAGTCAATGAGGCACATCATCGCATTTTGCTACTGTCAACAACTAACTCTGTGCTTCTAGAGGAAGTTCTAAAACCATGACAACTGGACCCACTACAAACGAATTTTGCTTTATGTTAACTGGGCCCTCACTGTTGCATGGCAATCTATTTATTCTTTCTTGTTTGGAAATTTATGACATTCCCTATATTGGTTGTTCTGAATTCTTTCTTTTCTCTTACACGACCCCCTCTACCTTTTTCTCTGAAGAGAAGACCTTGCTTCTTGCTTTACCAAGGAAAGAGCTACTTTTCATGAATTTCATCTTTTCCTTTACTCTGCATCTCAAAAACCCTTATCATAATGCCCTATTCTCCCTTTCTTTTTCTCCAGTTTTGGACAAAGAGGTGGCCTATCTTCTTGCCAAGATGAAGCCCTCCCCTCTTGTCCTTAATTTCATCATTGGTAAAACTGGATGATTTAACAGATAGTCTTGGATATGCCTTTCATTTTTAAAGTTTCATGAATATCTCTTTCTATGAAATATTCTCTTGACCATTTTTTCTATCAATGAAACAAAAATGTTAAGTTTAATTTTATTATTGCACTGATTAAGATAGGCAATTTAGCCTGTCTTCCCAAATTTTATGTGGTTGGGGGCTTTCCTTCAAGAGGCCTCTCATATATGTATTTTATTTAGAAAATAGTTATTGAGGACTAACCTTATATAACACACTCCTGCAAATGTAGGATGGAATGCAAGAGAAATTTTGGGAGTAGAATTAGTAGGATTTTGACATGGGATCAAGGAAGGATAAGAGAAATTTCAAAGAGAAATTCAAGATTTCAAACTTGGAGAATTGGAGAATGGTGTTACCCCAGAGCATCAGAACCTGGTCTTGTAGAGACGATGCATCACTTTGGTTTTAAATGTTGATTTTGAGGTTCAATTAAGACAGGTGAAAATAGCTAGCACCTATTTTGAGACAAGTAAAAATTGTGTGACCATAGGTCATGCAAAAAATTAAGCCTGTAGTTGGAGTCATCCAAGGTGGAGATGATGAAGTCATGTGAATGGATGAGAGTTCATGGGAACAGGGCAATGGAAAGGGATAGGATGAGGAGTTCACTTTTATTAAAAAACGAGAAGTATCTCTTTTGCAAAGACAAGGAAAGTAAATCAGCAAATATTTATTAAATGTCTGCTTTGTGTCAGGCAGCTATGTGGTACATTGGATAGAGTGCCTGGCCTGGAGTCAGGAAGGTTTATCTTCTTGATTCCAAATCTGGCCTCAGACACTAGTAAGTTGTGTGACATTGGGCAAGTCACTTCACCTGTTTACCTCAGTTTCCTCATCTGTAAAATGAATTGGAGAATGAAATGACAGACTACTTTAGTATTTCTACCAAAAAACAAAAGAAAACAAACAAACAAAATTAAATGGGGTCATGAAGAGTTGGACAAGACTAGAAAAACAACTGACTTGTGGCAGGTACTGTACTAACTGCTGAAGATATAAAGAAAGGTAAACAATAGTCCCTGTTCTTGAGGGTTTCATAATCTATTGACTGAAAAGGGAGGTGAGATCTCTTGAAAATATAGGAAAAGATGTTGAGTGATAAAACTATTAGAATGTGTTAAAGTAGGCATATTGGAAAGGGTATTTTGCTTTATGGTCTTAACATCATCCTTCAAGAGTTCAGGGGCTTGAAAAGGTTGTGGAGACACTCTCAGGGTATCAACAAGGTATGAATAAGAAATTGCAGAAATGATTGTGCAGGTGAAAATAGATAGCATTTGTGATGGGTCAGGTCAGCCTACTACCATGATTTTCAACAACTTGGGTGAAGTAATGGAACATATACTGTGGGCCATCAAGGATTAGCAAATGGTTTAGATGACCTATGCTGTTACTAAGGGAAGCAGCAAAATGACCTTGACTGGAGCAGGGTAAAGGAATAGATAAAAAAAGGACCAGCTACCTGGATTAAATTTCAGGTATCTAGATATTTGAAGATCTACTGAAGGTAAATATATGGGTGAGGTTTGGGAAAGTGAAGATGTCAGGTAACAAGTGTTAAGTCACCTCCTAGATTACAGGCACTGTGCCAAGTACTGGGGATACAAAAAAAAAGACAAAAGACAATCTCTTCCATCAAAGATCTCACAAGTTTGAGACTATGATTTGTTGGCAAGTATGTAAGTAATGTATAATGGTACTAGAGGTGTGGACAGACAAGGGTGATAAAGAGCTAGGATAATGATATAGAGAACAGCTAGACTTAGCAATGCATTCACTTTCACCTCTCAGATATCTAGTCCTCTTTTGCCTTTACCCCTTTCTTAAGTAATCAGAATTGCTGGAGTTAGTTAAAATGCAAATTCCCAGATACTCAGTTGAAAATTAATGTTGAACTTTCCTTTATTCCCCTATGACACAAAAGATTGTATCACTTTGGTTTTTGTTGGTTTCTTTGTTTTGTTATGTTGTGTGCTTTTTGGGAGGGCAGAATGCTGTGAGATGTGTGGAGCTATAGGGCAACTGAATGACCCTTTACAGAACCAATGGCAGTATTAATTTGGATCCTGTTCCTAGAGTAAGAGGTAGGGGTATGGAGAGAAGAGGTAGTCACATAATGGATGGGAAGATGTCAGAGAACTATGGATGTGGAACCTCTCTCTAATAATGCAAATCAGAAGCTGCTCTGTAACTGAAAGTCTCTCACAGTCATCGTGTGACACAGGCAAGACTTGAACCCAGGTTTCTTTGGCTCCAAGACTGGTTTTCTGCCTCTTTTTTTAATGTGAAGTACCATGTAATTTTGGGCAGTGAGGTGGCGCAGTGGATAGAGCTTGGGATCAGTAAGACTCATATTTATGGGCTCAAACCTGGCCTCAGATATTTCCTACCTGTGTGATCCTGGGTAAGCCACTTAGCCCTGTTTGCCTCAGTTTCCTATTCTGTATAATGAGCTGTAAAAGGACATGGCAAGTACGCTAATATCTTTGCCCAGAAAATCCCAAATGGAAGATTCAGACAAGAATGAAATAACAGAACAAACAAACCAGATAAATTGGCACCTAATTATACATTCCCTTGTTCTATGAGCATCACTCATCAGTTAGACTTCAGGCTCTTAAAGGGCAGGGGCCACCTTGCTTTTTTAATCCATCCTCCCCACCACACCCTGAACACCTAATATTACTGACTACACAGTCAAAGCTCCATAAGTATTTGTTGGGTAATTAATTAGAGTGGAGATGGATTGGTGGGACATAGCTTGCAAAGCAGCTATCAGTATAGGTGTCATGCATTCGTTTGATTATATAAAGACCATATGTGATTAGCCAGTTAATGGGCAAAGCAAGGCTATGTGAAGGATCTATTATTTTGGCAATGTGGAAAATTCCTGGTGTGGAGACTTCCTTTGCCAGCTGTTTTTCGCCAGCTATTGTCAGTATTTAAATCCTAGGGAGCTGTCAGAGACATGTCAGGTAAAGTGAGTTGCCCAGAGTCACATAGCTAGCAAAGATCCGATGCAGATCCCATCTTCTAGATTCTAAATCCAGTCCATTGTTTAGAATGAAGCTGGTGATGCAGTGGATAGAGTGGTGGGCCTGGAGTCAGAAAGACCGGAATTCAAATGTGACCTCAGACTCTTCCTAGCCGTGTGATCCTGGGCAAGTCATCTAACTTCTGCTTACTCAGTTTCCTCAGCTGTAAAATAAGGATAATAATCATACCCACCTCCCAGGGTTGTTCTGAGGATGCCTGGCACATAGTAAGTGATATATGTGTGTTCCTTTCCCCCTTCCCTATCCATTGCACCATGCTTTTGTTAGTTATATTTTATTCTCATTATTACAGCACTGAGCTAATACATTGTTTACACCCTATAGATGATACTGCAACATCTCCCCTTATATTTCCTCAACTGTCCAAATGGTTTTTATTAATATATATGGATTAAATTCTGTCATAAGTACCAGTACAAAAATCATCTCTTTTCACCAAAGAGATCCTCACTTCCCAGCAGATTACCTTCTTTATTTGAGCAATCTGTTCTACAACACCTGTACCCTTAAAGTTTTTTTGATTTGTGAAACTGCTTGTGGCACCCAGCACATCTTAATAGGAATGATACATTTACATTAGACTTGATTGCACCCCAGCTTCAACACAATAAAGCAGTTCTATTTATGTAAATATGGTCTTTATGTGAGTCACAGAATCTAAGGCCATTGTGTCATCACAATACATAGACATATACACCTCTGATCTCTTGAATCACCCTTCCTGGGCTCATCTGTCTCTTTCTATTGTTTACTCCTAAATACGTAATATTTGGGTGTCCTTTCAGCAGGCGAGGATTCATTTCAGACACTAATGAATTTAAAAATATGCTTTTGCCTTGTCCATTTGATAGCCAGTCCTGCAATTTGACTTTCAGCATTTGTTTCTAGCTCAGGCTCCTGTCCTTCTACTTCCTTTCCCTTTCTTCCCTCCCCTCCCCACCCCCTTTATTATATTTTTTATTGAAGGCTGAGATGAGCCAGTTGCTGCATCATGGGCCCATTACACTTCCTAACAATTCCATTTGCACCTTATTGTTTGTCTTATTGCTGGAAAATTCAGGTGATTCATCATGCCTGAAGAAGCACCTGATCCCAATTCCCCTGATATCATGATCACTATGTGACAGGAATACAGTAGCAGTGGTGGCTTTCAGAGTCTAAGAGGCCAAGGTGATAACTCTTTGGGGACTCTTAGCCTCTCAAGTATTGATGAGTTCCATTTTTGTAACAATGTGTTTTTTTCTCTCCCCACCTTTCCCCTCTTGCTTCCCTTCAACAGCCCCCTGAGTGTGGAGAAGGGGCAGAAGTTGATCGAGGATGTGGCATATCTACTGAAGTTGCCCCCAACCACCATTGTGGATGTCAGGTAGGTACCTGAAGGAGGGGGCCACCCTTTGATTGTGTCCTTGCATCACATTGCAGTTAGTTTCAAAAATCAAAGCATGAAAGAAAAGTGAGGTGCTTGAGTTTTTTTGTTAATTATATCAAAGAGAATCTGTTTGGAAAGGAGTGAAGAGGAAAATCCCAGTGGTTCAGGATAAGTTATTTAAATAGTAAGTGAAACCTAAGTTTAATTATGAAACATCTGAAATAATCTCCAGAAGGAAAGATAACTCAGCTAGAAGGTATCAAATGAGATTGATGAAAAGAAGGCAGCCAGTCACCATTTATTAAAGCCTTTGGGGGTACACAGCCCTTGACTTGTCACTAGTGAACATATAAAAGATTTAGGATATTTGATCCCTTTTCCTTAGGAGCTTACAACCTACCTGGAAACAGGATGCATACCCAGGAAACAAATAGAGAAATGTGTTTTTGGATTGGCATATCAACAAATAAGCAAATTAATATAACGTTACCCAAGCATTTAAGTGCTGAGAAGATCATGGGCAGACAAGGGAGAAAGGAGAATCATGAGGAATGAATTGTGGAAGGCTTCCTGGAGAATATGAAGTTGGAAAGAAGTTCTGAAAAGTATGAAGACATAGAAGCATATCAGAAATAAGTTAGTCTGTCACCCACCACTTACAGATGAGGAAACCTGAGACTGTCAGAGGTTTAATTCCTTGGTCAAATTCACAGAGGCAGTAAATGGCAGACCTGGAATTCAAACTCAATTTGTCTAAGTCTGAATGGCAGACATAGGGTTTGAATACAGGTCTCCTATTTCTGAATGCAGTTCTCTCTCTCTCTCTCTCTCTCTCTCTCTCTCTCTCTCTCTCTCTCTCTCTCTCTGTTACACACACACACACACACACACACACACACACACACACACACATTGCTTGCTCACTTGCTCTCTCTCTCTCGCTCTCCTCCTCTCCTCTTCTCTCCCTCTTCCTTCTCTCTCTTTCTCCCTCTCTCTTCTATTTCACCTTACAGAAGGTCAAGTCTTAGAGGTGGGAAAACTATGAAGGGAAACAGCACTGACCTGAGTGTGTGGAGTTGTGGCTTACATTTAAGCCTTTTCTTCCTCATTTGCCACAGGGAAGGAAATGGGCTAAATAGCTTCTGAGATCCTTTCCAGCTTTTAAGCTAGTATATCTAAGTTCTGCTTCAGTATGCTCTTTCTATGGTTTTGTGGTTTCTGTACTCCTAGATGTGACTTTGCCATTCTCTTGGATGTTTCCTTTATAACAAAAGGACACAATCAAAGAGGTCTACTACCAGGTCATAGGCACAAGTGACTTTGTGGCAGAGAACTGGGGCTTGCCTACTTTCTGAGTTTGTGCCATGACACTATTGCTATATAAGCACCCAGAGAATCACATTCTCCTTCTTATTCTTCACCATTCATTCTCTCTAAGTTGGACTCCTCTGGAAATGCCATTTGGTCTGTCAGGCCAAGTATTTCACTGGTATAAAAACAAATTCTCTCCTAATGACCCAAGAGAGTTAACACAATTCTCTAAGGGTCCTGAGTCTAATTTTGAACCAGAAGTTTGCTTAAGGAATCTTGTTTAGTAGAGGTTAAAGTAAGACTTAGTTTTTCTCAAAAACCGAAACAAAGAATAAATTATCTTTGTCTTTGACAAAAATGTGACTGAGAATATGACTAATCTTCCCTAGCTTTAGGTAAGGATTGGTTTTGTGGTCTATGTATATACTTCTACATGCCATTTAATAAGCCATTAAGCTTTTATTGATCACTTTCCTGAGAGTTGGTATACCACAATTGTTCTTGAACTGGCATTGAAGTCAGAAGATCTGGATTCAAGTCCTGTGCTGATAAATTTTAACTGCCCTACAAAAGGCAAACCACTTGAACTTTTAATGGTAATTTTCTAATTTTGCAATTATTCCCTCCCATAGGTGGTCCTCATAAAGGACTTTAGAAAACAGCAAATGCCTGTTGAAAAAAAATCACCCCTGAGTCTTGCTCTCTTACCATCTGGCTTCTTTTAATGGACCTTTTATGAATGAGTATTCCTCATAATGAGATTTTGTGGGTTTGTGCATATGGGAGTTTTCTGAGAGAGGCAAGGGGGAGTTCATGAATAGCTAACCTTTGCCAAAATGGATCATAGTGTTACACTGATATTTTTATGCAATAGTAATGGCTATAGCTGTAGTAATGATTCCCTGATGACTTGGAAAATCCTTCCCAATTCAACTCAGCTCAGATATCCATACCATCTTCAATGTAATTTTTAAGCATGGCAGATCTAAATATATTTTGGAAATTCCTATTCTTGAAGCATTGTCATCTTTTGATCTTCAACTGGTACATCTTAATTTGACTTTGTTTTGGAAAATAGGGGGTGGGCATAGTAAAAACACACTTTACCAGCCAGATTGCTGTAAATCTACTAAAGGACTTTATTTATTACCATCCCATTACAAGCAATTATAAGAGATACTTATGCTTGTAAATGAATTCTCCTTTGAGTTGAAATATGTAAAAAAAAATCAATTTTCTCCCCTCATTAGAAAACTAAAAGCAACACAAAGAGAGATTTTTGATAGATTGCACAATTTACTTAGACAAACTTATTAGACTAGTCCTCCTTTTTCAGGAGCCCTGTGTTACTTAAAGTGCCTTTTTGTTGCTTTTAGATAGAATTCTCATGTTTTAAACACAAGTTTCTAATTGTTCACTGCACTGTTTTCTTTTCTTTCTTAGCAAAATGTACCCTCTTCCTCATTCTAGTGAATTTTCACTTACCTACTGGTTCCAGTAAAATTCCATCTGTCCAGAACACAAAGAATGGAAATCTGGAATAACCATGTGCCTTATGCTCTATGTTTAAGAAAAAGAAACAAAAAATGAATAAAAAGTCTCATATCAGGGATCTAGTTTTATTTTGTTTTGTTTTTTAAAGAAGCAGCTCTCAAGATATATCATGGGGTCAGTAAAGGTCCAATTACTGACACCTTTTACATCGACAAGCTGCACAGTGATAATTGGTGTTCAGGATGATGACTCCCACCCCTTCCAGGAACCCTGTGAAGTGTGAAGTGTCTTCTCATTTACTCCCCAGTGTGACCCCTCTAACCATGCTGGGTCTTGGCAGATCAGACTAGAAGAAGGCATCACTGGGAATCTAGTTAGACCAAGACAGTCTGATGAATATTGAAGATCTAGCTAACAAGATAGCAAGGGGTCCTGGGAAAGAATTCAGTCATTAGAGAAGGGGGCATGGGTACCATGATCCCAGGCAGGGAATTAGGATCCTAGAATGTGGGAAATCTGCACAAACAGGAAAAGAATAATAATAATAACTCACATTATGTTTTGAGGTTTTCAGAAGCAGTTTCTTTACAATAACTTTGTGAGCCAGACAGGACATAGAGTTCTAAATAGTTAGCCCAAATCTAAAGATAATGAAGATCAACATAACATGAAGAAACAGTTAAAAGTCAGTCAACAAGTACTTATTTCCTTACTGTGTGGCAGCTTACATCATGCTAAGCATTGGGAATACAATGAAAGCTTCCCCCCCCACCCCCTGCAGCCCGCAAAAAAAAATATTCCTTGAACCCAAGGATCTCAAATTCTAATGAGGAAGTCAACATACAAACAAGCATATCGAATATATATACATACAGTATAAGTGGAAGGTAATTTTTGAGGGAAGGCGCTAAGAGCTGCAGAAAGGGAGCTGGGAATGGTGATGGTGGCAGTGGTGGTAAAAACCTCTTACTTTCAAATTTGAACTGAGTCTTAAAGGAAAACACGAAATCTAGGAGTTGGAGACAAGGAAGGAGAGCATAGTGTAGATGTATGGAGTCAGGAAATGGAGTGTCCTGTGAGAGGAACAACTCATAGGGCAATGTACCTAAATTGTAGTGTGAAGTGGAATAAAGAATAAGAACCATGGGAAAGGCAGGAAGAGACCAAGTAGATATATAGACTCAATAGTCCCAGGAAATTAGCCAATAGGGCTCTATAACAATAGGACTCAAGAACCCAAGTACAGAGGAAATCTTTAATAGTGGTTGAAATACTCAGCGTAGTTAGGGATAACAGGTCAAAGTGAAGAACACCAGCCAAAGCATTACCATCTTGTTTTGTGCTCCAATTTTAATTTTTTTTTAATCTAGTGTGAATAGTACTGAATAGGTTTTCTCTGAATCAGTGTCATGACTCTACAGTTTCTACATATTCTTGATGACAACAGGTTTAGAGAGCAAGGCATCCTGGGGGCATTCTAGTGTCAGCTCAGTCATTTTCCTCACTGTGGGATGAATACAATGTTCTTCTGTGACTGATCTTAGGTTTATTCTCAAATCCCCAAAGTTTTATCATTTTGTTTATTATCCCTTCATTAGAATACCTGTTCATCTCTCCATATTTATACAAATCTTATTCATTCTCAATATCATTTTCCTTGTGAGTCAACTTATTTAAACCCCTGGGTAACCCAGCTGATAGATCCAATCCAACAAACATTTATTAAGCCCACTGTAGGCAAGGTACTATGTACTAGGGACAAAAAGGCAAAATTAAAAAAAAATGACACCTTTCTTCAAGGGAATTTTTGTTCTACTAGAGGGATTGATATTTATCTTCCCCTTCTTGGAATTCTTACAGTATGTATTTACTGTTTATTTGTCTTTAATAATTATTGCTTCACTGTCAACATAAACTAATGAATTAAAAGCAATTTATCAAATGCTTACAAGACATCAAACATTGTGCTAATCACTGTAGATACAATTACAAAATCAAACACATCTCCTACCCTCATGGATCTTGCATTCCAGTATAAGGAGACAACCTATGTATGTAGGTAAATGATGGCCAGACAGAGGTATTTTGGCTTGGAAATTTAAAGTGATAGTGAGTGGAACAATGCACCCTCTGTAGAATGATTACGGCCTTGTCAGACTGACACATGCCAATGTCCATATAGATTCCATTATGGTTCCAGTGCCTTTTATGTACAGGACGCTGTTCTAGGTACTATGGGTATACAAAAAGAGAACAAGAATATCCCTATTCTTATAATCTAATTGGTATAAAATGAACACAAACAGTGCTAATACTATTGACTGGAGCTTACTGTAAATAAAGAAGAGGAATGTGATAGAAAATTAAAAGAGCAGGTTGGAACCAACCAGATTGGGTGGTATTTGAATGCAAGAATATGATGTTTGGACATTATTTAGTGGACAACAGGGAGTCATAAAAGCTTTCTGAGCAGGGGGTGATGGGGGCGGCAAAAGAAAGATTAATATGGTCAAGGAAATCACCGCACTAGACCAGGTAATGAGAATCTGAACTAGCTCGCAACTATGGAAAAGGAAATATTGCAAAAGTGGAATCAATAGGACATGGCATTCAATTGTATTTTACTTGGGGGTGGTTGGGAGAGAAGAAGAAGCAGGGAGTGAGTAAGGGGAAGTCTGTGCTTCCTGAGGGTTTAGCCTGATGACTGAGAGAAAGGTTAGGAATTCTATTTTCTTTTTTTTTTTTTTGAAAAAACAGGAAGGTTTTATTCACAAAAGGTAAAGCTAGTGGACCCCTCAGCCTTTTTGGACCGAGCCGAGTGTTGGGGTGGGAAGGGGGGGTTCTGGCTCCACTACTTGCCAGCAATGAGTGGGTTCCTGAGAACCACCATTACTGAATCCCCCCTCAAGAACATCTTGGAAATGTAACGATCTTTGTTCACTGGTTTCGACTTTTTCTTGCCTTTTCCACTTTTGGGTACTTTAGTCCACATTTCTTTTACATTCTCCAAGACCATGTTGCAGTGCCTGCCAAAGGCCTTCACTCGACCTAGAAGGTTCTTGTTGCTGCAGTTGATGAGAACCTGGGTGTTGTTCTTCACTGACTGGGTGAGCACTGCCAAGTGTTGAACTCCTCCTCTTCCCGCTTCTGCAGCTCCTCAGGGGTCATCTCGCTCTTGGGCTTGTTTAAAAGACTCATGGTAGCGGTGGTCCCTCAGTCCTTTGCAGTTCTGCCTTCCTCACACTGCGGCTGCCTCAGTGATGAGACATTTTTTTTTTTTAAGTTGCTTACCTGGCACATAGTAGGGGCTAAATAAATGCTTGTTACGTTCCTTTTCTTCACCCCCGCTCCCCACCCCCAGCCAGTTTCCTTCTTTCAGGTAAGAATTAAAGCCTTATCTTTTTTTTTTTCTCCCTTGTCACCCACTCCCTCTGAGAAGATAAGTAATTCAGTATGTGTTGTACATGTATATCTATGCAAAACATTACCATAGTAGATATATTGTAAAAGACTGCTTATATTTCCCTCCCACCCATCTCACCTCCCACCTGGTCCATTCCCTACTTTGATCCTGTCCCTCTTTGATAGTGAGTACTTCCAACCTCCCCTCCCCCCAGAATGCCCTCCCCTCCATCATCCCCCCTCTCATCCCCCTTTCTCCTACTCAGGAGAGTGAGTGAGGGTAAGATATTCCATTTAGTATGTATGTGATTCTCTCCTTGAGCCAACTTCAATGAGAATATGCTTTTGCCTTTTTGCCTTCCTGTTCCCCTCCCCTGCAACTACTTCCCCTTGCCTCTTCTACATGAGATAGTTTGCCCTACCCTGTCTCTCTCCATCTCCTCTTGCCACTTTCCTCTCTCACCTCTTGACTTCACCCCTTAAGAATCATCCCTTCCTTGGGGTGGCTAGGTGGCGCAGCGAGCAGAGAGCCAGCCCCGGAGCCAGAAGGACCCGAGCTCAGATCCAGCCCCAGACACCCAACACACAAACAAAAACCCAGCCTCATGAACCTGGGGAAGTCACCCAACCCCAATTGCCCTCCAAAAAAAAATAATCATCCCTTCCCATCAAATTCAACCTGTAACCTCTATCCATGTATATCTGTGAACATATGCCATGTACCTTTCTTCAATTATTTTCATAATGAGAAAGGTTTCATCAAACACAGTTATTTTTTTTCCATGTAGGACTGTAAATAGTCCAACTTTGATAAGTTCCTTTTGATTTCTTTTCCTTGATTGCCTTCTCAAGCATCTCTTGCTTCTTGTGTATGAATGTCAAATTTTCTATTCAACTCTGGTTTTTTCATCAAGAATGCTTGAAAGTCCTCTATTCCACTGAATGACCATATTTTCCCCTGAAACAAGATACTCAGTTTTGCTGGGTAGGTGACCCTTGGGTTCATTCCCAGCTCTTTTGCCCTCTGGAATATCATATTCCATGCCCTTCTATCCCTCAATGTAGAAGCTGCCAGGTCCTGTGACATTCTGATTGTGTTTCCACAATATTGAAATTGTTTCTTCCTGGCTACTTGGAGTATTTTCTCCTTGATCTGGGGATTCTGGAACCTGGCTATAATATTCCTGGGAGTTTTCTTTTGGGGATCTTTTTCAGGAGGTGATCTGTGGATTCTTTCAACCTCTATTTTACCCTCTGGGTCTAAAATATCAGGGCAATTTTCCTTGAGAATTTCTTGAAGGGTGATTTCTAGGTTCTTTCTTTGATCATGGCTTTCAGGTAGTCCAATAATTTTTAAATTATCTCTCCTGGATCTATTTTCCAGGTCAGTGGTTTTTCCCATGAGATATTTCACATTGCCTTCTAATCTTTCATTTGTTTGGATCTGCTTAACAGCATCTTGATTTCTCATAAAGTCATTAGCTTCCATTTGCTCCAGTCTAACTCTGAAGGAATGAATCTCCTCAGTGAACTTTTGAGATTCTTTTTCCATCTGGCAAATTCGACTTTTTAAGGCATTCTTCTCCTCATTGCCTTTCTGAGCCTCTTTTGCCATTTGAGTTAGTCTATTTTTTAAGGTGTTATTTTCCTCAGTCAGGCTGTTGACTGTCATTTCATACTTTTCTTGCATCTTTTTCATTTCTCTTCCCAAATTTTCCCCACTTCTCTTATCTGCTTCTTAAGGTCCTCTATGGCCTGTAGCCAGCTTGTATTTTCATTTGGGGCTTTTGGTGCAGGAGTTCTGACCTCACAGTCCTCCTCCATGCTTTGAGCCTCTTTGCCCCTAAAATAGGAGTCCAATGTTGAACTTTTCTGTTTATTTTGTTTCGTTTGCCTAGGCATATTGCCACTTAATTACTTGATTTTGGGGCTTGTTGCCACAGTAGGACTCTGCCACCAGACAGGGGAGCTTCTGCCCAAACGTGGGGTCTTCACAACTTCCGCCAGTTGGGTGGCCTCTGTAAAGCCTCCACCCACTCTGGCAAGTTGGATACCCACCCCAAACTTCCCCCAGACCACAATCCAGATCCAGGCAGTTTAAAGCAAAAGCGATTAACCCCCAGACTGATTGCTGGATCTTCCTACAGTTCGCAGACCAGGAGCTAGAGCCACTGCTGACGCTGCAAAATGGCTTCTGTGCAGCTGTTTCTTCAGCAGCTTTTTGCCCCCAGGGGAGGAAGCCATGTGTTCCCCAAATACTGGTCCCAAAGTCCGTAGGGCACTAACCTCTCACTTTGTCCTAGGCATATCTGTGCTGATAATTCTGGAATCGCCACAGTTGCTGGTGTTCTGGGGTTCCACCAGCCGGCTGAAGGCCCGGCCGCCCTGGGGCTAAAACCGCGGACCTGGGCTCGGCTCTTCGGGCTGCGCTGTCGGTTCCTGGCGAGCTGTGCTGCCTGCTCTCAGAGCGCTGCGCCGGTCGCTCCTTGCAGGGCTGCTGGGCTGTCCTCAGCAGGAGGTTAGCTTCTCTGTGCCGTTCTATGGGTGCTGTGGCTCCAGAAGTTGTTCGGAGCTCCCTTTCACATTGTTTGAAATTTGTGTGGGGAGTAATTCTATTTTCAATAAAAATCAGAAAGTTCAGAACAGTAGCTGCCAGAGAATGCAATCCATGTTCTAGCTAAACTGTCTGACTTACTCATACCCAAAGGAATCATTATGTCTCCTTTGCAAAATTATCCCCCTTGCCCATAATGCATACCTTTCTCACCTTTGCCTCCCAGAATCCCTGGCTCCCATCATGGCTGATCTGCCATTTCCTATGGGAAGCCTTTCCTAATCCTTCCAGTTGAGAGTGTTCTGTTGTTCCTCATATAGTCATGTGCATATTTATTTGTCTATATGTTTTATTTCCCTCCCATGACCTCCCAGGTAAATTATAAACTTTTGGGGGGCGGGGACTTTTTTTTGTTTTGGTCTTTGTATCCCAGTAACTTGGATATAATAGCAACATAATTGACTTGGATTGGAATTCAGAATACTATCTGAATAGTAATAGCTTTTAGTTATTAACCAATTTTGAGAAAATTATCTGAACTGAGAAAAGGGGTATATTATAAAATTAGTCTGTGGGTCCAAGTAGCCTGTATACTTATTGTAATGGGTAAATGGAGATCAATTGTATTATACCAAGTACTATTTAAAAGCTGTCACCAACAATGTGGCACTGCCTTGTCATTTTTATGTGGCACAGTAGACAAATGCTGTTGATTATTTTCATTTTAGTATGTATATAGTGCATTTATGCATAGATATTTATATAATGTCCATCCTATTAGATTATGAGCTCATTAAAAATAGGGATTGTTGTTGTTATTGTTTTGCCTTTTATTTTTGCATTGTTAAAAACTAGAGGAAAGGATTGGTCAAACAGAGAGCTAGGCAGCCAAGTGTGAGTATTAGGATTCTGAAGTGGAGGAAGAAGGAAAGAGATAAAATAGCATAGGGAGACTCAGAAAGGGAAGATAGGAGGGCACTTGGCCCAGGGCCTTGCATATAGCAGGCATTT
Organism: Gymnobelideus leadbeateri; assembly: GCA_011680675.1. Classification (NCBI taxonomy): domain Eukaryota; kingdom Metazoa; phylum Chordata; class Mammalia; order Diprotodontia; family Petauridae; genus Gymnobelideus; species Gymnobelideus leadbeateri. The sequence goes on along the minus strand of WOXC01011865.1, from coordinate 251,560 downwards.
AATAAATGCTTGTTGACTCAATGCCTGACTTCCATTCTCTAACACTTACCAACTCTGTTACCCTATACCAGTAATTCTTAGCTTTACTTTTTTTCATAGATCCCTTTTGTAATTAGGTAAACCTCTGGCCCCTTCCTCAGAACAATATTTTTAAATGCCTAGCATAAAATACATAAGATTACAAAGGCAATGCATTATATTAAATATAGTTATCGAGATATCTAAAAAGCAAGTTCATGGACCCCATATTAAGAATGTCACCCTCAGGGCGGCTAGGTGGTACAGTGAATAGAGCACCAGCCCTGGAGTCAGAAGGACCTGAATTCAAATCTGGCCTCACACACTTGACATACATACTAGCTGTGTGACCTTGGGCAAGTCACTTAACTACCCTCCCCCTTCTGAAAAGCAAAAACAAAAAAAAAGTCACCCTAGACAAAATCATGTAACTTTGGGTTTCTGCACCTCACTTCCATTATCTGTAAAACTGGGAAAATAACATTTGTTGAACCTACATGAAGGGTTGCTTTGAGGTTCTAGTAATATGTAAATACATATATGTATACACATATGCAAATATTCATAAATATATACACACATGTATCTACATGTATACAATGCTTGTATGTTGTGTGCAAATATAAAACATGCATGTGTATGTGGATAAGTGTATACATACATGACTATACTTTGATTTGTATGTACATATGTACATATATGTATGCTATATATGATTATAGGTAATCTTCATAAACTTTAAAGTGCTACATAAATATAAGTTATTATTATCTTTACATTATTTATTCAGTGTGTATTGAGTCCCTGCCATTTGCAAAGCCCTGTGGCAGGTACAATATGTCAGTCATAAGGATAAGGCATAGCCCTTGACCACTTGGGGCTTACCATCTATCTTCACAGATCATTTCTAACTACATGATCACCTCCTGGAAACCAAGAATCAAATCAAATATTTCTTCTTATATCCTTCTGAGAGTTTAGAATCTAGCAATTTCTCAGTGACTACCTAATGAATGAAGAGAGTACAGCCACATTATCTCTGAACAAGGCCTTCAAAGTAGCCATCAAAGCCTCGGAGTAGGATGTATGGAGAGTTAAGCCATTGTACATCAACTTTTTGGCCCAGAATGAAATAACTCACTGCATGTGAATTAGCTTAATTAAGTATCACATGTATCCCTGCTCTGGAAACCACAGGTCCATCTCACCCTCCTATCCCGGCCAGCAGTAGCTATGGAGAAGAAAAGCCAATCACTCAGTCCAGATGCCTTATCAAAATCAAGAGCAAAATCAGTCCCTGGCCTCCTAACAGCCTCAGGCTTTACCTCCAAATATCCCATGTTTCCCATAGAAGAAGAAGCCTTAATTAGAAATAAGAACTTTGTTATAGTCAAGTGAATTGAACAGAAAACTCAAGGGGGCTGGGAAGAGGCAGTGCTCCACCAGGGAGCATCCCAAGGCTGCCGCCAGGTTGTCCAAACAGCATTCAGATGATATTATTACTTCCTAAAAACACTGGGTGGCAGGGAAAAAATAAACAGAACAGGTTTTGAATAAAACCTCCTCCAGCCCACCAGGAGCTGTACATAAGGAATTTTCATTTCATACCCCTCGGTGGTAGTTCTATAGTAGATAAAATTCAGTGACTCAGGTGCGTGGGAGGCCTTTATGCTCTCTGCTGTTCACCTTGGGGTGGCCTGAGCCCTTTCTTCTCCCTTCCCACTGCCCCTTGTACATGCCTTGGTTTTCATCATAAAGAGAATCGTTTTTCAAGTAGGAAAACTCCCAGAGTGGGAAGAATACAACATACTCCTTGATGAAGATCATAGCACAGCCATGTGGAAAGGGGACTCACTTAGGGAAAGGGTTTAACCCTTTAAAGGCCAGTAACAATTTTCAATTAGAAGTCCAGGATATAGAATGAAAATGCACATTAGCCTCTAAGGTGACCTTAGGAAGTAGAGTTAACAGGAACAGACAACAATCTTATGAAGTCTTTACAGGGTTAGCTCCAGGGGGGTAATTAGGAAAGTGAGTGAAATTGGTCTTTATGGTCCTCCAATATCTCCTTTCAGAATTTTCCTATACTGTTTTGTCTTCCTCCACTGTCCTCCACTTCCAGAATCCTCACCCTTTGACTGCTCTGGGCCTCCTTTAATTCTATCCCACTGACCCCATCCTCTCACCTTTAAGGAGTAATAGTTATTCTGGATTGAATGGCAAATTGGCAGGAGACCTACTTTTGGATGGGATGGGGAGAAGCCTTTGGGCCACCATTAGTCACACATCCTTATTTCCCATTCTTCCTCTTATCCTTCATCTCAAGGACTGATTTCTCTTTCTATTTTACTTTTTATTGCATTTCCCAAAGATTAATTGGAATACAGACTTACCCAGCATTTCTCTAGTTTAGCAGGTTTTACTGCTATTTACATTGTTGATTCTTCATAATCCTTCGTAAGAGTTGAACCCTGAGTGTTCCAAATCAACCAGCTGTGTGCCTGATCAGTGAACCTTAAAAACTACTTTTATTTTGTTTGTCCCATCTTCACTAGCCTTCAGTGGCTCCCTATTTCCTGTTAAGTAGGAAAATTAAACTCCACAACCAGCCTTTAGAGGCCCTTGATGATAACCCAACACATCCCTTTTACATTAATCAATCTGGCCTCATTGACTCACTGTGGATGCCATGTACAATATCCCCCTGCTTTCATTTATTTTGAGCTTCTTGTCCTTTTTTCTTCCCTTCCCTTATTAATCCTGCCCTTCAAGATATGCTTCAAGCAGGACCTGATGACTCATGCTTGTGTTCCCTGCTACCAGGAAGACTGAGTTTGATATATGGCTATAGTTTGGGAGTGCAGAGATGCACTGACTTGTCAGTCAAGGGCCTGCATTAGGCCTGGCACCAATCTGACAAGCTCTTAGGAGAAGGGGGCCACAAGGATGATACAAAGGTAAATTGGCCCAGGTACTAGTTTGGGGCCTGTGAACAACTGATACACTTCCAACCTTGGCAATATAGGGAAACCCACTCTCACAAAAAAAAGAGGCCTATGAAGTCTCATGTCCCACAAGCTTTCCCTGAATATCTAAATCCTTAGCTGTCTCTCTTATGTTCAAAAACATAGATGATTGATCATCTAGTTTAGTACTCCATTCTGTGCTGCTTTCCCCCACCCCTTCTGTTTCCTGTGTGTAAGCTTTTTCCCCTAAAGGATAGGGAGCATAGATTAGACTTTCAGATGCATCTGCATTGCCTGGTACTCTGCAGAACACATAGTAGGAAGTTACTAAATACTTGATTGAACAGCTGATTGACAGAACGCATTTCATTCCTATTTTGAGGGCAGCTAGGTGTTGTTGTAGATGGAGAGGCAGACCTGAAGTCAGGAAGACTCATCTTCCTAAGTTCAAATCCAGCCTCAGGTATTTCCTAGCTTTGTGACCCTAGACAAGTCATTAACACTGTTTACCTCAGTTCTTCATCTGTAAAACGAGCTGGAGAAGGAAGTGGCAAACTACTCCAGCATCTCTGCCAAGAAAAACCCCAAATGGAATCATGAAGAGGCAGACGGGACTGAAACAACTGAACAACAAGAAACCTGTAGTGAGAGAGATCAGCAATGAGGGGATCCTTATTAAAACTGCATCATTGTTTGGGGAGGGGGAAGCCAACATGGTAGCTGCCACTTTTAGACGCTACCCACATTTTTATGGAAGTGCCAGTTACGCTTAATCTGTTTTGTTAATGGTTATGTAGCTGTCAAATAAATTCCATTATTTCTTATTACATCATTAGATACCATTAAAAGGACATTAGCATGCTGATGTAATTATGCCAACAGACGTAAAATGACTACAGTTATGATTTTATAATCTAATTATAGGTGTCCACAGCCATTGCTGATTGATTGTAGAATTGGGGTAGGCCATATCTCATTCAGGTGAGCCCTGCTACCAGTAGCAACAATTTTTTAAATTTACTTTCCCCTCCCTGAAGAAAATGGATTCTAGAGCAGTTTGGACCAACAACACCTATACTGCTCCCAGATATATTTCAGCCTGAGCTTCTAAATCAGCCACATAAAGTATTGGATCAGCTGAGGGCATTATTGGGAGGACAGTCTAATTCTGTGATCAATCTTCATGTGTTTTCCTGATGCAAGAAGTGGTTTAGCTTCGCATCTGTGTGATTTACTGAATTGATGAATACAGTGTTCTCTGGTCTCACGATGGTTACTAAAGAAGCAGCGATGGGAATTTACCACACTGACACTTTTCATTAGGATCTCATAAATGCAAGAATAGGAAAGGAGATGCTTGGACTGGTGTCTCAGGTAGAGTTGTATTCCATTCTCAGGAATGGAGGATTTGACCTGGAAAAGACCTGGAAGACTGACTATTCCAACACCCTCACTTGAGAGGTGAGGAAACTGAGGCCCAAATCAATGAATGGCTTATCCTAGCTCACCTAGACAGTAAGTAGCAAGCACAGTTAGGATTTAAAACAAGGGACTCTGTTTCCAAATCCACTACTCTTTGTACCTTACCATCTTGCCTCATTGACCTCTGATGGATGTCCCCATTTGAATTCTCTCTTTTCTTTATATCAGAGGAATAATTTGCTACACACTACTTGTACTGTTCTTCAAGTTAACAGACTCCTTATACAATTAGAGACTTGGTCAAGAGTATGCTGAAGCCAGCTCAAACTTACTCTCAAGAGTAGATTGTTAAATTTTCAGTGTTAGTGTTTATAACTTGGAAATTGACAAATACTACAAATCAGGCCTTGATGTATTGATTTGTTGGGTCTAGACTTAAGAAAATGTGAAGAAAATATTCAAAATGCAGATAAAACTCTAAAGTGTGTTATATGTACTTTTTTTCCACCTGCAAAGCGATAGTTGTTAAACATTAACGCAGCCGGTCTCACTTTTAGGTAGAATCTTAGAGGTCATCTAGTTTTATTTAAAACCAGGGGTGGGGAACCTGTGGCCTTGATGGCCCATGTGTGCCCCTGGGTCCTTGGATGTGGCCTTTTGACTAAGTCCAAACTTCATAGAACAAATCCTTTTATTAAGGGGACTTGTTCTATGAAGTTGGGATCCAATCAAAGGGCTACACTTGAGGACCTAGAGGGCCACGTATGGCCTTGAGCCTGCATTTTCCCCACCCCTGACCTAGACCTAATGGAGAATCCTCTCTACAGATATCTGCAATCAGTGGTTTAAAGCCTCTTGTGAGGGACACCCTCTATCTTCTTGTTTTCATTCAATCATTTTCTTCTCCAGTTCATTTTACAGATGAGGAAACTGAGGCAAACAAGGTTGAATGACTTTCCCAAGGTCAGAGAAAGAAAGTGCCTGAGGCCTAGTTTGAAATCAGAAAAATGAGTCTTCCTGACTTCAGGCCCAGTCCTTTATCCACTGTGCCATCTTGCTACTTTGCTATCTTCTTAGGTAACCCATTTTAGTTACCCCTTCCACATTGCAACTTTCCTCATCATGGTTTCAATATATCACAAGTCAGCATAAGACATTAAATGGAAATTTGGGAGGAGTTTCGCAGAGGCCACAGACAATGTAAGAAAGTCAGTAGATGACACAGAGCTTGTAACCAAACACTTAACACAAGTTTTACAATCATACAATAATACAACACCCCATTAAAGAAAAAAGAAAAAAATTCAGACTTCTTCTCTGGTATGAAGGAAGGGCCAAAAAAATTTTACCTGCCTTTTCTGGATCAGGGGGATGCTGCTTCCCTGACCCCCATGACATGGAAAGGATAACTGTCTACTGTTGAACAGATCATTTAGAAAGGGTTTTTGTTTTTGTTGTTTGAGCCAAAATCTGCCTCTCTGTAACTTCCATTCATTGTTTCCAGTTTTATCCTCTGGAGTCAAACAACACAAGCGTAACTCTTCTTTGATTTGAGAGACTTTTAATACTTCACAAGAACTATCATGATCTCATAAGTCTTCTCTTTTCCAAGATAAATGTTCTCATTGCCTTCAACTGGTCCTTACATGACACTGTCTCCAATCCTCTTAGCATCTATGTGTTACCTTCTTCTGGATTCACCCCATCTCATTTGTATCCTTTCTAAAATGTGGTTCTAGCATTGATCATGGAATTGGAGCCTTATTCTGACCCATTCCTTTCTTTTTTTTCTTTTTTTTTGGAGGGCAGTTGGGGTTAAGTAACTTGCCCAAGGTCACACGGCTAGGTTTTTGTTTGTGTGTGCGTTGTCTGAGGCCGAATCTGAACTCAGGTCCTTCTGACTCCAGGGCCAGTGCTCTACTCACTGCGCCACCTAGCCACCCTGACCCATTCCTTTCTAATGCCAACTAGGATATATTACATTACTTAAAAAGTTTTGACCACCAAGTCATAACATTGACTCAAATTGAGCTTGTAGTCAACTAAAATCTCCAGATTTTTCCCTCAGATTTTTTATCTATTCACATTTTCTCTGTCCTAAAGTAATGAAGTTAATTTATTTTAACACAAGTATAAAATGTATATATATATATATATATATATGTGCATATATATATATATATATGTATAACTTTTTAATTGGATGTTATTCTATTTGACCCATTGATTTCTTCTGTTGGACCTGAACTCTTGTCATCCACCATTTCAATATTTTATTTAGTCTAGAATTTAGTTTCATGTCACCTGAAATTTGATAAGTAGGTTTTCAATGTCTCTTGCTGAATAAATATTTAATTTTATTAAGATAAAAATGTTATTGAGTCAAAAATAGATCCCAAAGGCACTTCATTAGAGACCTCTTGCCAAGGTCACATTGATCCATAAAACTATTCACTGGGATGATAGATTTAAAGATGGAATGGGTCTTAGAAGTCATGTCATCCAATACTTTCATTGTACAAATGAAGAAACTGATTCCAAAGCCAGTTTTTTTTTTCCATTGTGGGACCTTGAAGATGGACAAGTTCATTTCTATTTATAATTATAATATCAGAGATAAATCTGATATGGTACTAGCAAATAAAATCCTGTGCCTTGGTATCATGCTTAAGCTAGTTGCTTCTTAAACACAAAGAGCTGATACTTATTAAACATGTTTTTAATTGGATTGGCTATAAGTGCCAATGTTCTACACTGCAAACCTCTTTCTATAGTGAAATGTCATCATTTAATACATTTAAGTTGTTAAGACTAACTCTGTAGGGGCTGATTATTTCTTTATAAGTCCAGTACCTGATTTGAGATAACTACTACCAGGTGAAGGGTTCTTCCTAATGATGAACTGCCTAGAACAGATGATTAGATTTTCTCCAGATGGGACTAGGTGACATAGCATGGATTATCACCTCCTTTTCTAATGATGCCAGTATTTAATCACTTACTGTAAAAACAAAGAGTGAAATAAAAATTACAGTACGAACTAAAGAAATGTGAAAACTGAGGAACAAATATGGCCACAGCCACCCAACTCCAATTGTCATCTATTACTGATAGATTCAACTCTTATTTTCCTTGTCAGAGTTTAGCAGAAAACAACTTTCACACACTTTGAATACTTACTGTGGTCACATATGATCCAGGCCTTACTTTATTCCAGCAGGCCTTCAGACTTCAGTACTTCTTTTCATTAAGAGGCTGCTGCAGGCAATCCTCTAACAGGGCAAAATTCATTTAAACCCATGGAAGTCTGAAGAGATTGTCATTCCCTGACAGGCTTAAAGAGTCTATAATAGAAACAAAATAGTTCAAGCAAATGACTGAACTTGGCAATGGAAGTGTAAATACAATTATTAAGCACCTACTTTGTATCAGACACTCTGCTAAGCACTGAGTTTATTAATTATTATTTCCTATTTCTAATATTAGTCTGGGTTTGATATTTACATGTTTGTGTACTAATATATGTAGATACATGGATCTGGACCTGAGATTTCATTGGCATATGGAATTCCCAATAAGGACATTCCCTCTATCACAGTGCTGATAAGCAAATGTCTGCAACTTGTGGTCAGAGAGTTGTCTGGAGGCACTGAGAGGTAAATTGAATTATACAGTATACTTCAGCCAATATATATAAAACAAATTTGATCGCAGGCATTCCTAATTCTGATGCCTTGTTCTCTATTCTCTATGCCATACTACCTCATATACATTGTGTTAATATACATATATGTATGTATGTGTATATACATACATAGATATAAGCACATATATGTAACAGTATAATCCAATATACATTTACATGACTATATTTAAAATATATGTATGTATTTATTATATATGTGTAGTATATTATATATATATATAGTATATTGTTATAACACAAACACACATGTATGGTGATTAGCAATCAGAGAGTTCCTAGTAGCAAGGTATTAGCCTGTCTTTGCTTCAGATATATAATCTGGAGGAGATGGTATTGTAAAAGATGGTTTTATAAAGATTTTTAAAAGATTAGAAAACACTTAAAACACAAAGCTATAATATAAATACTAAATAATCTGCCTTTCTCCAAAATCTTCAGGAAAAGAAAAGTGTGCTATGCAAGGCATTCCCTAATGATAGAGAGGTACTCCCAAATTATACATAATCACCGGGTAATTGCAAATAAGATAAAATCTGTATGGCAAAGCAATTTCTCAACTCTTTAAAGTGATAAAGAATAATCACTAATTATGTTTTGGTTAAGTTCTATGTTATGTTAAATTATCTTACAATAACTTTAGGAGCCTTTGTTTCCTCACATATTCAAATAGGAATTGAATCCTTTCTCAGCCTTTCTTAGTCTGTAAACCATCAAATTAGATCTGCCTTAGAATATTTATTGCCCAATGTTTGGGAAAAGGGAATTCAGTTATCTATAGTATAAAGTAATGAAAGGTATTCCTAAGAAATGTGTAAATTTTTATCTGCATAAAGTACTCATTTTTGCCCAGTGGGAAATGGGTAGCAGAACATGATGGTCTTACCCTCCTCCCTGATCTTGCCAAAACTTTGAGGCAAGTTTTTCACCAGGGAAAAAGACTTGAGTCTTCCTGTCTACCATAATCTCTATCATCACCCCAGGACTTAAATATTCATGTTGACAAGCTCTTTAAAACCTCTACTGCATAAATCTTCACCCTTTTCAAAGGCAATGACCTCTTTCCCCACCCTACACACCCTGCTCTGCAACTCAGTAGTTTAGGGAAAGAAATGTCTCTACTCTATTCTACCCATGTCCTTTCCCCATCCCTTTCTATTCCTTTCAGTGCTTAGCCCAGCCATTCATCCCAATTGTGCATTTCTCTGATGACCACAGACTTAGAGTTAGGAGGAATCTTAGTCCCCATCTAATCCAGTTCTCTAATTTCATACATAAGGAAAGCGAGGCCCAGACTTTCTCATAGCCATTCAGTTATGAGGTTTCAAGACTGATATTTGAACAAAGGTCCATTGATACCAAAGTCAGTACTCTTTCTATTGAGTTATGAGTAGGTGTCAGTATTTGGGAATTCAGTTAGCACAATGTTGTCTATGATTAGAATTTAAAGAACTTCTCGAACAATAGGACATTCTTTTATTTTGAATTCTACCAAACATTTTTTTTTTTTTGGTAAAACACATTTCCTTTGTGTTCCCTTGACTCCCACGTCTTTTTGCTTAAATGGATTAGACTGGATTTATTTTAACTTTACTAAGTGTTTTCTCACCTGATGGCTTTTTTCTAATTTAATAGTGACTTTGACTTTTGTTTTAACTGACCAATAATCTGACTGCACGAGGACATCAGATTCTGAATTAACTGTTACTTTCTACATGTTAAGACACAGTTAAATTCATGTTTTATATTGTTGTGCGGTATTCCTAACAGTAAGTGCCTTCCAGTGTTCTTTTCAAAGAAATTTTTGTGAATATGGACATAGGGCTTCTGAGAATTCTACAAGCCCTCATTCATTGCTTGAGTACAAATCATATTTTTAAACAGTTGTGATTTTCCCCCCAGTCTTACTCTATGCTTTCACATTAAAATCATAGACATTAAAAATTCACACTGATTTTCTGCTGGCAAGTCTTGTCAATATCTGCATGAAATCTCTCTATTTCACCATTCATTCTGGTACATGAGGTGTAGTTTATCTTCATTGTTAACTCAAGCTCATTATGAGCAATGCAAGGAGATATGAGCAAGTATACAAAAAAAAATGTTTCTTTTTATCATTTGGTGCAACATGAAACCAAAGAAGGAAGGAAGGAAGGAAGGAAGGAAGGAAGGAAGGAAGGAAGGAAGGAAGGAAGGAAGGAAGGAAGAAAAGAAGGAAGCATTTATTAAGTACTTATTAGGAGCTGAGCATTACGCTTACAAATATTATCTGATTATATCTTCATAACAACCTTGTGTGGTAGATTTTGTCATTATTCTCATTTTATAGTTGAGGAAACAGGCAGACAGAAGTTAAGTGACTTGCACAGGCTCACACAGCCAGTAAGTTTCTAAGGCAGCATTTAAAGTCAGGTCTTCCTTACTCCAGATTCAGTGTTCTATCCACTGGACCAGCTGGCTGCCTTATTTCTCTGGAGGTAACCTGCAAGCTATTCATTTACACAGCTGTGACTTCATGGTGTCTTTGATTTTATTTTTAGTGAGAACATCAATATGGATGTGGTTTGGTTCTTCTACTGATATATCAACATGTTGTCCATAAAGCAACAATTGCTAATAGAGGACACAAATTGTCAAATGAATGTTTATATTTATATATGACATTTTTGCCTTTCTGCCCTTTTCCCCACAGTATTCTTCTACTGTTATTATTTCAATGGAAGTAGGATAGAACAGACTTGGGGCCATTTTGTGATTGTGTTAGTTTCATGGGGTGGTGAACACCACCACCAACTACCCGTCCCCAAGAAAGCAAATCATCACTTGATAGTCTGCTTCTATTAAGGAAACTCCTTGCACTTAATTGTACTTGTTCTTAGATAACAGACACAAAAGCTCTTGCTAGGTTCATAGTCAAAGTCTTTATTATCTTGACAGGATAGCCCTATGTCTGTATTCTTCTGGCACTGCTTTCAGAAAACAATGTCACCTCCATGACATGAAAAGACATCAGTGTTGAACTTTAAGAGATTTTTTTTTTCTCTCGTGCTTTCTTCTTGTTTTTGTTCAGTTGTTTCAGTCATGTCTGATTCTTTGTGACCCAATTTGGGTTTTCTTGGCAAAGATACCAGAGTGGTTTGGTGTTTCCTTTTCTAGCTCATTTTACATATGAGGAACTGAGGCAAACAGGGTTAAGTGACTTGTCCAGGATCACACAGTTAGTAAGTGTCTGCAGGTAGATTTGATTTTAGACTGGTCATTCTTTCCACTGAGCTACTTAGCTGCTCCATAGATCATATGTATGTATGTGTGTGAGTTTATATGTGTGTGTTTGTATATATGTATATGCTCATGTGTGTATATATTTTCCCACATACTACACCCTGCTAAATTTCCAAGGATAGAATCAATATAGTAAATATTAATAGAAATCACTTAATGATCAACAGGTTTCAAGGAACTAGTACTATATTTGAAGACTCCCAACCTCACTTCTTATTGCAGTGGCCAAACTAATATCTCAGTTGTGTGGGGGATTGGTTTTAATCATTAAAAAATAGATCTTTGATTTTATTAATAGAGGGAACTTAGGGAGTTGCTTTGTTTGTGGAGAGACCTGGCCAGGGTCCCATAATCAGTATTGCCAAAGGCTGGGACTTGAACCCAGCTCTTCATGCCTCTGAGACCACCTCTGTCTATCAGCCATGTTATAGTACCTCTTTTGGCTGATTAATGATTGTAATTGTGATATTCTGAAAATTCTCCATGACAAAACCCTGCCTTTGTCAGTCTAGGTGATGATCTAAACCTGATGATTTTTAATGTCTTTTCCAGTTCTGTTAATCTAGGATCCTATAAGTCTATCTATGAACCAACCATACTCCCTTCTCACATGACTCTGCTTCTGACTTTTCCATTTTCAGTCCAGCCACCTTCTCAAGCCAGAGATGCCTTCATTGGTGTGGCCTCCTCTTCTAGTGAGTTCTTGCCCAGAACTTCCATTTGAGGAAGGGTCTGGATAAGCTATGCTACTTCTGTCTTGACTCTCTGAGTTTTTCAACCTTCCTGCTCCCCTCTCCCTACCTCATCCTTGACCCACTCCTTTTGCATTCTTTTTGTTGTCTTTGAATGTAAGCTCCTTTAGGGTAGGGAGTTTTCTTCTTTGCTTGCATTTGTATCTCCTGGACTTGACATACTCCTTGGCATAGTACTCAGCAAGTGCTTAATAAATGTTTATCTATTTACTCACCCATCCTACCTTCCTTCCTTCCTTCCTTCCTTCCTTCCTTCCTTCCTTCCTTCCTTCCTTCCTTCCTTCCTTTCTCCCTCTCTCCCTCCATCCCTCTTTCTTTCTTCCTTTCTCCTAACTTGCTAGGCATCTATCTTTTATAATCCCTTTATCTTACCTGTAATCTAAATGAGAAATTACCACAAAATAAATATGTAATTTCTAGGTTTGAGTTATTTATAGAGTACATATTAAAATCACTTTCTTTACATACATATTGAACAATTTTAAACAAAATAAAATGTACCTTGTATCTCATGGACAATTGTTTCTTTTACTTGGAATAAAAAAAAAAACAACAAAAGAATTCAGAATGACTGGAGATTGAGTGTGTGGATTTCCCCCTCTGTTTCATCATGGCATTTCTTCAGCTTCAAATAAGTCTAACTCACTTCTGTAAATGAATTTGATTGGCAAAAACTCAATATCTTTACAGGAACAACACAGAAAATCATACCTGTTCTTTCACATCTAAAGTAATTTTCTGCTGGGCTGTGCCTTGTGCTCTGGTATTACCATTAGAACATGTGCCCTATTGTTAATATTTATAGGCTGGTCACAATCTGTAAATCATAAAGTCCCAGCATCATGGAAGAATCTTATGTCCATCTTTCCCATTCTTTTGTATTCTGTTAAAGATACAGCCAAAATATTCAAGGGAAGATTCTATCACAAACACACATACTGATAGGCATATATATATGTATACACACAGGCATGGACATGTGTACATATACACATGTGTAGCTATTGTATATAATAAAACCAGCCAACATTTAGATGGCCCTTTAAATTTTACAAATTATATTATTTCACGTAATGTCAAGCCTGTGAGTTACTTTAAGTTTTCTACTTCTTGTTTTCATAACGATAACTTATATGTAGGTATCACTTTAAACTTTGAATAGCTCTTTACATTACCTATGTTAAACCCCACAAAATTACTATGTAGTAGCACTATTTCCCTTTTACTTGAGGAAACTGAAGTGCAAGAAAATTGCATGAGTTGCTCTAGGACTCATTAGGTGTCTGAGACAAGATTTGAACCCACACTTTTTTGTTTATGTTGATCTCATTCTGCATCAGTTTATGCAGATCTTCTGAAGTTTCTCTGAAACCATCCTTTTCATAATTTTAATGGTATTATAACTCCATTATATACATATACCAAAATTTATCCAACCCTTTTCTCATTGATAGAAATCATGTTGTTTTCTAGTTCTTTGCCATTTCAAAAAGAGCTACTACACACACACACACACACACACACACACACACACACACACACGTATATATATAAAACATCTGGGTCTTTTTTATTTCTTTGGGGTATTGCTGGGTCAAAATGTATATAGAGTTAAGTAATTTTCAGGAACTAGTTCCAAATCATTTTCAGAATGACTGTGCTAATTTACAACTCAACTAAATGTGTATTAATATGCTTTATCCCCCCTTACAGGTTCTCCAATATTTGTCATTTTCCATTTTTTGTTAACTTTGATAATCTTATGGATGTTTAGGTAGAACTTTAGAATTATTTTAATTTGCATTTCTCTGATTTTTAGTGATTTGGGGCATTTTTTTACATATGTTGATAGGATTTCTGTCTTAGAAAACTGACTACTTGTATCATTTAACCATTTATCAATCAGGAAATGGTTTTAATTATTATAAATCTGAGAAACTTGCCACCAAGATTCTTTTTTTTCTTCCCCAATTAATTTACTCCCTTCTCATTTTAATTACATAATTTTCTTTATTCAAAAACTGTTTGACTTTATGTAATCAAAGCTGAATTTTCTTTTGATATTCTCTTCATCCCTTATTTTATCATGAATTTTTCCTCCATTTATAGCTCTGAAAGGCAATTTCATTTTTGTTCCTCTAATTTGTTTATGATGTAACCTTTTATATCTAAGTCATCTATCCATTTGGATCTTCTTTTGGCATATGGTATGAGCCGTTGACTTAAACATAATTTCTGCTGAACTGGTTTCCAGTTCTCCCATCAGTTTTTGCCAAATGATGAATCTTCAAGTAGCCGGGGTCTTTGGGTTTATTGAATAGTACATTAGTAGGTTGATTTGCACATTACTAGGCTGATTTGCTTCTGTAAACTGTAGATATAATCTATCCCACTGATCAACCTCTCTGTTTTTAAACCAATAACAAATCATTTGGATGATTGCAGAGCTTATACATGTAGACCCTTGTTCTTCCCACTTTTCCTTTGACATTCTTGACTATATATAGTAATATTTTCTTCTGTCCTTGTCTGGTCATCCTTCATATCTTCTTCATTTTTTAGCATTTGAATAGAAATGCAGAATAGTAGATAAAAGGCATCAGAAGGTCTGGATTCAATTCTCAGCTTACTACCACTAAACATGGTGGCAATAATCTAATTATTTTACCTTTCAGACACTCAGTTTCCCTGTATGTAAAATGAAAATAATGCTTGCCCTGCTTACTTCACAGGGTTCTTCACAGTTAGCATAAAATGGGAGGTATACATAGTATTTTCTCACTGCAAAGTAATATCTGAATGTGAACTATTATGATCAATACTGAATACAACTAGGTATGATTATAGAAAAGTAAGTGAAGGAAAAATAGCTCTACTATTCAATAAGGAGGATTTGCCTCCTTATTGAATAGTAGAGCTATTTTTCCTTATATATATATACACATATATATGTTATATATGTATACATATACATACATACATACATACATATATATGTCCCAGATAACTCAGCTAGCAAATACTTATTCTCTTCTTCAAGAATAGAGAAATGACAGCTAAAAACAACACTGGGTTAGAATATGTTTTTTGTAAAATTTTATGGAAGAAGAGGGTAGAGATTTTGAAAAAGAATCAAATTTAAAAATAGAGAATGGCCAAGGGGGAACAATGTGTGCGGAGAGCTTGCCAGATGACAATTAAAATACTTCTTAATGAAACTAACAAGTGGCTAACAAATAGATAAAAGATGAAGAACTTGTTTGTGTATTTCTAGAACAAACTTATATTTATCAGTAATAGTGAAGTCATTGCACCTGGGCTCTGACCTTCTTAGACTCTGATCTATTTATTCAGGAAAATAATTGAAATGGCACAAAAAGTAAAGTTGGGATTGTTACTGAAGAGAAATAAGATGGGAAAGAGTTGGTGGGCCAGCTCTGGTCAAGAGGACATGAAAATAATATGAAATTGGGATGACATAATTTTGGAAGTATTGAGGAATTGATACTCTAGAGTTCCCCTGAATGAGGTGAAGATACCCAGTGACTGGGGGGAGGGAGCTAAATCAAGAAGGGTGTTACTACTCCCCCCAAAAAAACTAATAAATAATTATCAAAAGCAACTTGATATATAGTAGATAGAGAACCTCATGGAAAGGAAGACCTGTCAAGTTCTACTTTTGATCCATATTAACCACATTGCCTTGGATAAGTTGTTTAACTTCTAAGTGACCCAGGTAACTTTCTATGATTGCAAGTTATGGAATTTATTCTGTGTTGATAGAGAGGATTGCCCCCTGAGAGTTCCTTATGCCAATGTAATCACAGGTCTATTCAATCAGGAAACATTTATTAAGTACTTACTATATCCTAGGCATGGTGCCAACACTGATGATACACAAATACATACATACATACATACATACATACATACATACATATATACATATACAAACATATCTATATCTACACACATATGTATAACATGCATACATACATACATACAGTCCCTGCCCTCAAAGAGGATATGATCTAATGGAAGAAAAGGTGTGCAAACAAATATATATAAACAAGCCACATATGGGATAGATAAGAAATAAATAAGAGACATAAAGCACTGGAATTAAGAGGGGTTTGGAAAAGTGTTCTGTAGAACATGGGATTTTAGTTGGAACTTAAAAGGAAGGCAATAGGTAGAGGTGAAAAGGGATAGCATTCCAAGCATGGAAAAATAGAAAATATCTGGAGCCAAGAGATAGGGTATCTTGTTTGTAGGAGAGCAAGAAGGCTGTCTGGAATGAAGAGTGCATAGCAGATAGTAAGGCATAAGAAGATTAGAAAGGTACAAGGGGGCTAGGATATGAAGGGCTTTGAATGCCTAACAGAAAATTTTGTAATTGATCCTGGAGGTGATAGGGATCCAGTAGAGTCTGAGTAAGGAGTGACATGGTTGGACCTGTGCTTTAGAAAAGTCATTTTTGTGACTGAATGGAGGATGGATTGGAATGAGAAAAGACTTAAGGAAGTAACCCCACTAGCAATCTACTGCAGTGATCCAGGGATAAGGTGATCCATGTCCTGTGAGAGAGTGGTTGCAAGGTCAGAGGAGAGAAGAGGGTGTATTGAGTAGTCAAAGATGATTTGACAGGCCCTGGTAACAGACTGGATATGGGGTTGACAGGTATCAAGGATTATTCCTAGGTTTTGAGACTAAAATGTGTAAAGCCAAGCTTGAGCATCTTTCCAGAGGGCTGTGGCTGTGAACAGCTTTCAAGGTGCTGATTACACAGTATAGAGAATTCTATTTATTCAGTAATAAATTAAGGCAAACTATTCACAGAAATCAAAGTACAGCATTCACTATGTTATATCATATTTAGTTATCACTAAAATGGCAACTTAGTTTTTACCAAAGTGGTCACATAGTTTTAAGGAAAAGATAATATTCATTTAGTAACACAATCATTTAGTAAGTCCTTAATTCAATCATCCTTAAGGAGGCAAGCCTCCTTAATTGACACAAAGTACAAAGGTCAAAGTTCTCCACCCCTAGGTCACATTGTTTTAATTTCTTCAATCAAAAAGTCCTCTTCCTTCTTCCTTCTTAATTGGAGAAGTCCTTAACTCAATCATCTAAATATAAAGGTCAGAATTCTCTACCCCTAGGCCACAGTAAATCATGATTTTCTCAGTTTGCATTAAATGCCCAAGGAGAAGTTTTTTCATCTTGACTTAAGGCAGTCTCTCAGCTTCCATGGCTCTTCTTCCATGGTCCCAGCTCCTGCCTGAAACTATCCAACTGCCACCTCGGTTCAAAGACAGACAGCTCTCAGTTCTTTATCCAGCTTCTTGTGCAGTTCCTGTTCCATATTGAAGTTCACACTGTTTGGTCCACCTAAAGTCCTTTACAGTTTCTGTTCCTGGGAAGACAAAGCTTAACAAAGCCATGATAACAATAATGCATATTACCAGCATCCTCATCAGTTCACTTTCTGCCTGTGAAATCAACATAGACCCAACAACAAGGTCTGAGGAATCAACACAAATCATCAGTATAGTCCCTGGTCCTCTGAAAATGTCAGCAAGATCCTCCTCCAGGATTTCTGTAAACATACAATGAGAAAATCATCTTTCGGGGCTTCTGAACCAGCAGCAAGGTCCCAGAGCTTCTGTAACAACAGCATGCTCCCTTATCAACAGACGAATCTGACAAAGTAACATCAAAACAGACAGAGTACTAGCAGCATAACCATGGCTCCTCCCAATTCTCTTCCCTTCTCATTTCTCAGTTCTTCTCAGTTCAGTCCTCAGTTCTCATTTCTCTTTTCAGTTCTTCTCAGTTCTCTGTTCTGTTTTACTTCTCTCTCTCTCTCTCTCTCTCTCTCTCTCTCTCTCTCTCTCTCTCTCTCTCTCTCTCTCTCTCTTTCTCTCTCTCTCTCTCCAGCAGCCCAGCCTCTAGATGCTTGCTCCCAGAAATTCTGGCCTCTCTCAGCTTGTGCTTTTCCTTATATATGGTATTAACTCCTCCCTGTTCTGACCCTTCCTGTTACATAAACAAGTTCATCCCACTGTGGGATTCACAAGTTCTGGTTCTCAATACTTGACACAATTATGAATTTGAAATTAAGTGTTAAGTACCTTGTTGATTGCAAATTCAAGAGGCAGGGAACATCGTCAAATTCCCATTACCATTACAGCAGCTTTCCAGAGGATTGCTGCAGTGAATAGCTTTAAAGTCCTGATCACATAGTATAGTGAACTCTCTATTTATTCAGCAGTAATTTAAAGCAAAAAATTCATAGAAACCAAAGTACAACATTCACAGTGTTATAACCTAACAACTTATCACTAAAGTGGACCCATAGTTTTAAGCAAAAGATATCATTCAGTAAGTCCTTAACTCAAACATCTTTAAGGAGCAAGCCTCATTAAGGACACAAAGTACAAAGGTCAGAATTATCCACCCCTAGGTCACATTGTCTTAATCTCTCAGGCAAAAAGTCTTCTTTCTTTTTAATTGGATATTAGTTTCCAATCATCCTTAAGAGGTACAAGGTATAGGGTACAAAGTTCTCCCACCCCTAGGCCACAGTAAATCATGATCTTCTCAGTCAGCACTAAGTACCCAAGGGGATGTCTTTTCATTTTGACTTAAGGCTGGCCCCCAAATTCCATGGTTCCTCTTCCATGGGTCTAGCTTCTGCCTAAATCTACCCAGTCATCACCTACATTCACAGGTAGGTAGTTCTTAGCTCCTCATCCAGTTTCTTGTCTAGTTCCCCGTCCAATTTCACAAACAAGGTCTGAGAAGTCAACACAAATCATTGGTATGGTCCCAGGACCTCTGGAACCCTTTTCTAAGGACTTCTGTAAACAGGTAACAAGAAAATCCTCTTTCAGGGCTTCCAGTAAGGCCCCAGGGCTTCTGTACAAAGTATCACAAACAAATATCAACACAGACAGAACAAACAGAGTGCCTGGCCACCATATAGGTCCTCTTCTCAATTCTGCTCTCTCCCAGCTTGGGCTTCCTCTTATATATGGTCATTAGCTCTTCCCTGTTCCACCCCTTCCTGTTGCATCATCAAGTTCCTCCCACTGTGGGTTTCACAAGTTCTATTTCTTTCTTTCTTTCTTTCTTTCTTTCTTTCTTTCTTTCTTTCTTTCTTTCTTTCTTTCTTTCTTTCTTTCTTCCTTCCTTCCTTCCTTCCTTCCTTCCTTCCTTCCTTCCTTTCTTTCTTTCTTTCTTTCTTTTTTAAAGCAATTGGGGTTAAATAACTTGCTCAAGGTTACATGGCCAGTCATTTCTATGTGGGTACTAAGTTTGAGGCTGAAACCAATCCCAGGTCCTCCTGACTCTGGGGCCGACACTCTTACTCACTGTGTCACATAGCCACCTGGCAAGTTCTGTTTCTTAACAAAGACTTGTTACAATCAGGGAAAGACTCAAAAGAAACTTGAACTGAAACAAGGTATTAAATAATTAAACAGCTGAAACAAGGCACTAAGTACTTCTTTGCTTGTCCTTACAAGAGGAGGATGTGACTTGTGGGAGGATGGTGCTGCCCTCTACAGTAATAGGGTAGGTAGGAGATTTAGAAGGAAGGGATGAGTTCAGTTTTGGACATGTTGAGATTAAGATGTCTAGTGGACATAAAGATGTCTGAAAGGTGATTGGAGGTAGGAATAAAGGTTAGGGTAGGATAGGTAGATTTGAGAATTGCCGGAAGAGGGATGGTAATTCAATCCATGGGAGCTACTGAGATAACCAAGTAAAAGCATTATAGAGGGAATAGAAAAAAAGGCTTCAAGAGAGAACTCTGTGGGACACTCATGTTTAGAGAGCATGATCTGGATGAGGATCCAGCAAAAGAGATAGAGGGGTGGTCAGATAGGTAGGAGGAGAATCAAGAAAGACTGGTGTCCCCAAAACCTAGAGGAAAGAGAGTATCAAGGGGGAGGGGATCTTCAAACATAAAAATCACCCAGTGAAGTTACCAAATCAAATGACTACTTTCTTATCACTATGAAATATGAAATGGCATATCCATATATAAATGGTGTCCTTCACACTAAAATAAAAAGGAAACAGTGGCACTGTTGAAAGTAATACTCTCTTTACCATCTGATTTAAAGGTGCTTGTCTTTTATTAATTTTGCTGTTGTTCTCAATACTGTTGCTTTCATATCAGGAATGAGCAGATGGAATAGAATAAATGGGATCCATCACATTAATAAGAAAATTTTGGCCAAACAAATTGTACCTCTAAAGATGTGCCTCCCACAAGTAGTCCCCAATGCATATGTTAAGATCATAGAAACATACAGCAACAGTGATAACTTTGAAGATACCTGGTGCATAATAACTGCTTATTTTTTATATCATTAGTTCAATGTGTTTTTTTTTCTCCAATAGGATTTCTTTTTTTTTTCTATTAAACAAATGCTTTATTAACTTCTGGTTTACATCATTAATTTCTGCCAGATTTGAGCTACAATTTTTTCCCCGTTTTTCCCCTACCCACTATCCCAGAATAACATTCCCACAAGATATCCCCTCCTCCAATCTGCTCTCTCCCATATCTTCTCCCATACCCCCTTCGACTTTGCCATTAGAGCAAGGTGAATCTCTGTGCCCCAATGCCTGCACATCTTATCTCCCAATTACATGCAAAAGAGTATTTATAATAGTATTTATATATACTTGAAACATTTAATTTCAAGACCTAAAATTTCAGATCCATTCCCTTCCTCCCTTGCCACCCATTCCCTCTGGGAAGATAAGTAATTCAGTATGTGTTGCACATGTATGGCTATGCAAAATATTACCATAGTAGATATATTGTTCAAGGCTGCTTATAATTCCCTCACACCCATCCCACCCCCCACCTGGTCCATTACCTATTTGATCCTCTATAGTGGGTACTTCCAACCTCCCCTCCCCCCAAGAATGCCCTCCCATCCATCATCCCTCCTCTCATCCCCCTTCCCCCTATTCTGCTGCAGGTTGAGATATCCCAGTTAGTACGTATGTCATTCTCTCCCTGAAGCAAATTCAATGAGAATGTGGTTTTGCCTTTTTGCCTTCCTATTCTTCCCCTCCCTTGCAACCACTTCCCCTTGCTTCTTCTACATGAGAAAGTTTACCCTATCCTATTTCTCCCCATTTCCTCTTGCCACTTTCCTCTCTCACTTCATAATTTTACCCCCTTAAGTATCATGCCTTCCCAACAAATTCATCCTATGCCCTCTATCCATGTATAACTGTAGACATATATACACACATTCACATATGTATTCATATGACCATACACCCTTCTTCCATTATTTTCATACTAAGAAAGGTTTCATCAGTCACTGTTATTGTTTTTCCATGTAGGAATGTAAATAGTTCAACTTTGATAAGTTCCTTTTGATTTCTTTTCCTGATTACCTTCTCAGGCATCTCTTGCTTCTTGTGTCTGGATGTCAAATTTTCTATTCAACTCTGGTTTTTTCCTCAAGAATGCTTGAAAGTCCTCTATTCCACTGAATGACCATATTTTCCCCTGAAACAAAATACTCAGTTTTGCTGGGTAGGTGACCCTTGGGTTCAGTCCCAGCTCTTTTGCCCTCTGGAATATCATATTCCATGCCCTTAGATGTAGCCCTCAGTGTAGAAGCTGCCAGGTCCTGGGCTATTCTGATTGTGTTTCCACAATATTGAAATTGTTTCTTCCTGGCTGCTTGCAGTATTTTCTCCTTGATCTGGGGATTCTGGAACCTGGCTATAATATTCCTGGGAGTTTTCTTTTTGGGATCTTTTTCAGGAGGTGATCTGTGGATTCTTTCAACCTCTATTTTGCCCTCTGGGTCTAAAACATCAGGGCAATTTTCCTTGAGAATTTCTTGAAGGGTGATTTCTAGGTTCTTTCTTTGATCATGGCTTTCAGGTAGTCCAATAATTTATAAATTATCTCTCCTGGATCTATTTTCCAGGTCAGTGGTTTTTCCCATGAGATATTTCACATTGCCTTCTATTCTTTCATTTGTTTGGATCTGCTTAACAGCATCTTGATTTCTCATAAAGTCACTAGCTTCCATTTGCTCCAATCTGACTCTGAAGGAATGTATCTCCTCAGTGAGCTTTTGAGATTCTTTTTCCATCTGGCAAATTTGGGTTTTTAAGGCTTTCTTCTCCTCATTGCCCTTTTGGCCCTCCTTTGCCATTTGCGTTAGTCTATTTTTTAAGGTGTTGTTTTCCTCAGTCAGGCTGTTGACCCTCATTTCATACTTTTCCTGCATCCTCATTTCTCTTCCCAATTTTTCCTCCACTTCTCTTTTTTGATTTTTAAAGTCCTTCTTAAGGTCCTCTATGGCCTGTAACCCACTCATATTTTCCTTTGGGGCTTTTGGAGCAGGGCTTCTGACCTCATAGCCTTCCTCTCGCTCTATGCTTCGATCCTCTTTGCCCCCAAAATAGGAGTCTAATGTTGCATTTTTCTGTTTATTTTGTTTCCTTTGCCTTGACATGTTGCCACTTAATTACTTGACTTTGGGGCTTGTTGCCACAGTAGAACTCTGCCACCAGACAGGGGAGCTTTTGTCCCGAACGTTGGGGTCTTCACAGCTTTCTGGCAAGCTGGATACCCACCCCAGACCTCCCCCCCTTATCACAATCCAGATCCAGGGAGGTTAAAGCAAGAGCAATTACCCTCCAAGACTGATCGCTGGATCTCCCTACAGTTCGCAGGCCAGGAGCTGGAGCTGCCACTGAAAACTACAAAATGGTGTGTCTCCTCAGAGGCTTCTAGTCCCCAGAGGAGGAAGCCGACAAGTTCCCCAAATACTGGTCCCAAAGTCCATAGGGCACTAACCTCTCACTTTGTCCTAGGCACGACTATGTTGATAATTCTGGAATCACCACAGCTGCTGGTGTTCTGGGGTCCCTCCAGCTGGCTGCTGGCCCTGCCGCCCTGGGGCTAAAACCGGGCTTCAAGCAGACCTGGGCGAGGCTCCCAGAGTGCTGCACTGCTGGCTCTCAGAGCACTGTGCTGGTCTTTCCTGTAGGGCTGCTGGGCTGTCCTCAGTGTGAGGTTAGCTTCTCTGTGTCATTCTGTGGGTGCTGGGGCTCCAGAAGTTGTTCAGAGTCCCCTTTTACATAGTTTGAAGGTGATCTGGGGGGAGAGTGTCTTGGACGCACCATCTTGGCTCCGCCCCCATAATAACTGCTTATTCAACTAAGTTGAAATGTATTCAACAGATATACTCCTCTGATTATCAACATTAAATGCAGCATAAAACAGGGAGATGTACATTCATCATAGATATTGTGGATGATGTCCAGTGCAGAATATAAATGAAAGAATTAATCCCTAGAGGTAAAGAGATCATGAAGATATGTCTATTTGTAGATAAAATGGTGCTAATTATATCAAATTCTGAAATACTTTTGTTTCCTAAATGAAGTTCACAGTAACTCAAAAGAATTTGGCATAAAAATCAACCTTGGAAAAACCAAGTGGATGAAGACTGCCCATTGCCCAGACTAACATATGCATTTGGGTAGGCAGTCCACAAAAGTGTCCTATTAGTACATCTACCTGCAGATGATCAATGAACTCTTCTTAGAATAGAGTAAGATGAAGAGAATGAGCTGTATTGCATCTGGGAAACTGCAAAATACCTTCAGTGATCCAAAACTGCTTCTTGAAATAAAAATCCATTTTCTTAACACTAACAGTTATCCTGCTGATATTAAGTAACTGCAAATCATCGAATACCACAATCTCTAAGGAACAAAAAAAATGGTTGTTCCACAAATAGTAATGGAGAGAATGTTAGGCATGTGTAAACGAAAGCATAATATTAATTATGGAATGTAAAAGAAGCAGCATAAAATACATCATCTTTGATATATAAGATAGCTCTATAGACAGGCAGATTACCCATGAACAGACTGACTGCTGGTACTCACGTAATGTTAAAAGGCTTCAGGGGAAGATCTCAACGTGAGAAGCCATGAAAATGAGTAATCAACGCTGCTGAATGCATAGAGAATAGTCTGCCCCATTTGAGGTGGTGCCTGCATCATAGAGATCATGTGTCAATTAAGTATTAAAATGGAATCCAATCAAACTCCAAGTAAACAATGCTAACTAACTAAAGTACAGGTCTGCATGGACATTAGAAAAAGATCATTAGACAATGGCTGAGTTAAAGAAGGAATCATCAAAATGATAACATATTACCTTAATGATAATGACAATTCAAATACTATCAAACTACATGGGATGTAACCAAAGCAGTGGAAGAGAGACAGATGTAGAGCACTGAATCTTCACATTAACAAGCAAGAAAAAGAGGAACTTAATGAGTGGAGGCTGCATTTAAAGAAATTACAAAAAGAATAACGTAATGCTGTCAAGGAAAGCAGAAGAGAGGTTATTAATATGCGGACAAAATGAACAAAATAGAGAACAAAAGAACACTTGAAATGAAAAATAAGAGATGTTTTTGTAAAGGCCAATTAAATTGATAAACAATTAGCAGAGGTAATAAAAAACAGAGAAAAAAAACCCTCAAATTACCAAAATTGGAAATGAGAGGGGTGATTACCATAAATGCAAAAGAAATTAGGAAAATTATCAGAAATTACTCTATATAGCCTTATGCTCCTGAATTGGAGAAAATAGAATAGATGGATATCTACAAAAAATATAAAATATCCAAAATGGCATAATGGAAATGTATAATCCAAATAGTCTCAGTAAGAGAAATCAATTGGATTGTTTATGGATTGTAATATAAAAAGTAAACAGTTCCAGAAAAAGTCACAAATAAATTGTTCTAAACCTTCAAAGAATAAGTAAACCTTGTAGTCATATATCATTTTAAGGATAGAGAAAAAAATATTTTTCTTCCCAGTTCTTCTTGTGCAATAAAGATGATTTTGACCCTCAATTCTGGCAAAGAAAAAACTGCAAAGGAAAGTTGTAGACCAATATTATTAGTGAATATTGATGTAAAAAATTAAACATAAGGAGTAATATAGCAATATATACAAAATATTCACTATGATCTTACCAGAAATAGATAAGAGATTTTCCATTTGGAATATATCAATAGAATAAATCAAATCAATAATAAAAATAATAAAATTTTACAACTATATAAATAAAATCAGAAAAAAGATTAAATAATGATAAAAATTTAAGAGTATATGACTAAAGACATTTTCCTTATTGTGCTTTAAATGTGTATATTTGAAACCAAGAGTTAAATTTCTGTGTAAGGGAAAAACAGAGGTATACTTAATGAAAATGTATGAAGCACGATTGTCTAGTTTTGCCCCGTTATTCAAAATTGCTTTCCAAAAAAGTTAGCCATAGCAATAAAGCGTTCTCCCCCCACCAAAATAAATAAATAAATGAACAGAAAATAAAATTACAGGAAAATCACCAGTGAGCAAAGAAAAAGACATTTTTATTTGCTGGAGACATAATTATTGCACACACAATCCTAGAGATTCACACAAAAAAAATACAGTTGAGGTATTAAATGATTTTAACAGTTAGCAGAAGATACATCAAATAACTCTTACATGCATTAAGAGTTGCATTCATTTTGATGTTATTAACCAAATCAGGAAAATTGACAGAAATATAAATACCATTTGTTATACAAAACCAAGTCTCTCATTTTGAGACTTTTTTTGTCACTTTAGAAAGCAGGGAACATGAACAGGCAAACCCCTCCTAGATTTCTCCTTGAAAATCAGTATTTACCAAGCTTTTATTCCATGCAAAGCCCCATGCTAAGCACTTTTTATAGGATTAAAGGCAGAAAATGATAGTCTTTGCTCTCAAGTATCTTACAGTCTATTGGGGAAATATCATATATACATATATGTAGGTATATATGTGTAGGTGTACATTTGAATATGTTTGTATATTCAAATTCCACTTCCTTTGTGAAGCCTCCCTCCCTATTGATCTATCCTTCTTTCACCTATAGGACTATCCATACCAAACATAGGGCAGTTTGTATAATTGGACATTTTATATTGACCAAATGAGATATTGTATTGCATGCACTATATCCAATATTTTGTGAACTTTTAAGTGCTACATAATGTGTGTATGTATATGTGTGTATACAAATATACATAGACATACACACAATAAAAAAAAAAACAACTAACAATAATAATAGCATTACCTAGCCCTTTAAAGTTTGAGAAGCACTGGACATATGTTTTCTCCCTTAATCAGTATAATATAAATCAACCTTTGCTATGTGCCTTATGTTTGTCATGGAGAGTCCTATAGGAGGTCAGAGGAAAGTGAGATCCTTGAGGAAAGAAGGCTTCACAAAGAAAGTGGAATTCTTACTGAAAGAATAAGGCTTAGGTAATTGGAAAAGACAGTATTGCAGCCCTGAGGTGATGTGAGAGTGCCACAGAGAAATAAATGCATAAGAAAAACTCCTAGACACTGATACATTAGCTTGGCTGAAGCAGATGGCTTGAATAGGAGAGCAGGGGAGTTCTGAAAGATAGTATTATAAAGTATATTTGTACTTGCAGTTACCTGAAAAAGTGACCAGTAAGAGCCTTTCTACCATGGAAATAGTACACTTCCAAATGCCCAGGAAAGGATGGAAGATTCTGGGAGAGTCTAACTTTACCTTCAGGCTTACTCTGGAATATTGCTTACTCTTCAGTTGTCCTTTGCTTCACAACCATGGCTTAATTATGGGTCCCATGTGGGAAGTCAAAGAATGCTGCCCCTCCTTCTGTTCCTCAAGCTCTCCCCTTGCCAGATCACAGGGATGGGAGCCAGAGGTGATCTTGAGAGCCAAGGACATGGTGTTCAACTGATAAAAACACTCCTGGAAATTCATACCATTTCTAAGATTTTACTTCTCAAGAAGCTGACAGGACTTAAAAATATATACAACTAAAAAGCCATGTTTACAGAAATAAAGAAAAATGAAATAATTGGAGATTTATTCAGTGTTACTGGCTGGGCTACACCAGTCAAATTAAAGTGATGATACTTCTTCCATTAATCATCAGATTTAGCATTGTACCAATCAAAATACCAAAGGCATATTTTATAGAACTCATCAAAAGAATAAATTCATATGGAAGAATAAATAGGACAAGTTTTTCAAGGAAAATAATGAAAACAAGTAGAAATGAAGGCAGTAATATGATTACATCTCAAATTATATTGTAAAGTAGCAATTTTCAAAATTATTTGGTACTTGTTAAAAAAATTGAAAAGTGGGTCAGTGAAATAGACTAAGATCTAGACACAAATGAGTAAACATTTTGGCATTTATCAGATTAAAGAATACAAACTGCTTTGTCAAGAGATTCTTGACTAGACAAAAATAGAGAGGAAAAACTAAAGAGAAATGTGGTGAAAAGTAGGTTTAAATCAAGTTTACAGTTTACACCATATGAGAAAATAAATTCCAAATGTATAAAGTACTTAACTATAAATTATCACAACACAAAAGTTAAAGAAGAATGAACACTCATGTCTTTTCAGCTATGGTAAGGGATGAATTTATGAGCAGACAAGGGAAAGAGGATTATAAAAGACAAAATAGATAGTTTTGATCCTGTAAAATTTAAACACCTCTGTGGGAACACAATCAGTCCAACTAAAATAAGGAGAAAAGCTATGGGTTGGGGGATGATACTTTCACTACATAATTCTGATGAAAGTCTGACCTCAAAATCTATAGAGACACTCTAGGACAGTTACTTCCTTAGTCTACATTAGAAAATCCCACGATCAACAAGAATTTAGGTTTTTTGTTTATTATATGGCACTGGAAGAAGCAGTTAGAATTCTTCACATGGAAATATCTTCCCTATGTTGATCTCATTTTTAAAAGGAGTGCTACAGTAATGTACTTACCCCTATTTAAATGTGAAAATAACCATCAGTTCTCTATTGAGAACATAGGAGGGTCTGTTCATAAATAGAAAGTGATGGACATAATTTAAGGATGGAGGGAAATTTTTGAATAATGCAGTGTATTCAATACTAGGTTGTTTTGAGAATTTTTGTGGAAAACTAGAATTTCTTTCTTTGGGAGTATTTTAAAATCCTTGGATTGGTTCTCTCCCATCTGAAATGATTTGGCATAAAGATTGGTAGATTACCTGGATGATCTTCCAAGATACTTTGCAGTATTATAATTGTATCTTGTATTCACACTAGAGGAGCAATCATCTTTTGGGAACTGATATTCCCTAATAAATGAAGCTTTGAAGCCTTCTTTCCTGCTTTCTGCACTGGGAAATTTGAATGGCATTGTACAGCTTGCTGTGATCATAACTGTAGGAGAGAACTCTTAAAGATATGAAATCAGAGATCTATTTGAGTATTCAATATATATCTGTGTATAATTGTGTCAGTGTTCCATGGTGGATAAGATGCTGTGGCTGGGGACAGAGTTCATCCTGTTTATGGCACTTATTAGATCTATGCCCCTAGGTAAGACTTAACCTATCTGCACCTTTCACAACTCCCGAAGATTTATCTATTAAGTCACTAGTTCTTAAAGTGTAATCCAGTGACCACTGGGGGAGACCACTGATATCCGTTCAGAGGGTCCATGACTTCAAACTATTTTAAAAATATTATAATGACTTAATTTCTAACATGATAAATATTAATAAATGTTACCCCATAAATAAAAGTTCTTTGGAACTTTTAAAATGTTTTATCTAATTTTTGAACATAAAGGGGCCTGAAACCAAGAAGTTTCAGACCCCCTTTACTGTTACAGATTAATTACAATCTGCTTCATTGGAATGAGCTCACAGATCCTCCATTGTTCCTCTAGCATCATTTGCTACTAGGATAGTTTTCAAAGGAATTAAATTTAACATTGAGTTACTGAAAAGTGATAAGCACTGAGGGGGATATAGTGATGCAAAAGATAGGACTGTTGTCCCCAAGCAGCTTATACTCTAATATGGGAGATAAGAGATAAACAAATAAATATTAAATAGCAGGTACCAAGTTGAGTATGCTAAGGTATGATAAAAGTATGAGTTTAGAGAAAGGACAGATCATTTCAGGCTATAGGGAATCAAAGAAGGTTACAAGAAAGTGGTAAGGATAGTGATAAAGATTGAAGGATAAATAAGATTCACAAGGTAATTATATGAGGAATTAGCATTTTAGATATAGGGAAGGGAAATGGTAAATCCTATATTTAGAGCTGGAAGAAATCATGGGGATCAGTGAGTCCACCCTCCTCAAGTTATAGATGAGGAAACTGCTGCTTAGAAAAGTTAAGAGACTTGCTCAAGGTCACCCAGCTAATAAAGGATCAGAAGCGGTGTTTGAAACCGGGTCTTTGTATATTCAACCCTAGGACCCTAGCCATTATGCCACGTTGTCTTGAGTGGACTTAAAAAAATAAGAGTCATGTCTGAGGTAAGGCAAATAAGCCAGTACAATGGGAGCTCTGGGTACCCGAAAGAAATGAATGATTATAGGTTTGGGAGCAGGACAATTACATGGCAAACTGTTCATTAAGAAGTTTAATACAATAGTGTTGGGAAAAAATGAGGTGTTGCTGGGGGTGTGGTGGGTAGGAGGAGAGAGTGAAAATGGAGAGACTGATTAGGAAAATATTACTGTAGTCTAGGTGGGTGGCAAGAAGCTCTTGCACCAGTGTGATGGGAATGGGAATGGATAGGGAGGAGGAGAAGAATCAAGAGGCATTCTTATAGTAGAAGCCTCAGGGTTTGTAGATTGATTGGCTGTTGGGCAGGAAGGACATGATGAGACATGTCAATAATGCTGCCATTAACAACAGCAAAGTCAGAATAATGAAAAGCAATTTTAGGTGTGGGGAGTGGAAAAGGAATTGAGTACTTGAGTATTTTTTGGTCCACTTTTGCTTGTGGGATACCTGTTTTAGATATTTTGAGATGGCTATTAAAGTTGATGAGAGTTCAACTACACATACACACACACACACACACACACACACACACACACACACACACACACACACACACCTGACTGTCCAGCACTTTAGGGAGCATATAGAAAAGCAGACAGCATGATCCTGACTATGAAAGAAAAGTAGTGTAGCCAAATAGAAAATGCTAGAAATGGAACCAAGCAGACCTAAGTTTGAGTCTCACTTCTAAAATTTAGTAGAGAGACCAATCCTTTAACTTCCAAACCTCAATTTTCCTCCTGTGTTAATAAGAGGATAATAAGACCTGTGATCACTTTCTATTTGAACTGCTGTGAGCCTTACATGAATAATTTACATAAAGAGTTCTCATAAATCTTAAGTGCTCTGTAAATGCCAATTTCTTTAATAGACTGGTGATTTCATGGTTGTAGGGACTCTCCCAAGGAGCCCATTTCCTCTGCCAATGCAGAGCTACACCTGCACTACAAATGGTATAGTTGCCCAGATCACCCTGAGGTTATGTGAATTGCCCAGGGTAATACAGCCAGTATCTGTCAGAGATGGGATTTGAACACAGGTTTTCCTGATTCTGAGGCCAGCTCTCTTCCTGTTATATTACATTACACTATTCCTCTTGGAGAGAGGGGTGTACTTGGTGTCTCAAGAGTCTAAGTGAGATTCTAATGTTCCTAGTGAGAGGTCTGGGTAGGGACAAAATGATTTATAGAGTTATTATTGAGAAACCTTCAGCGCTGGTCCACGTGATCCTAGATATCATTAAGGAGCTTAAAACAATCTATTCAGGTGAAAGAAGAGCCTACCTTCATGAAACTGTTAGAGAACAAAAGCAATTATTTGTTAATATAATTCTAACAGGTGGCCCATTATCAAAGTTCTGGGATCCTGAGGATAGGTCTAGCACTGAAGGATTCTGAGTTGTGAGAATCTTCCATCTCTGCTCTCCCGCTGCCAAATTTTCTACCTAGCACCTGAAAACATTTGAATACTATAACCTGAGGGCATTTCACTTAATGTATGTGTAAAATTTCAAAGACACAGGCCTTGGGGCTCTCTGGAAATCATCAGCATTTCTCTGCCTCACTCTTCTGTTATACCTGAAGCTTGTTCTAGGCTGGACTTAGAGGTCTAGTCTTCAGGTAAGCAAACACCCCCATTAAAAAAAATTCCCCATCTCCTCATTAAAAAAAATTATTTTCTCTAACTATTCTACTTGATTAACAAGTTTATACCACAGAGCAAGTCTATACCTTCCAAATCTGAAAGGGGGGCGGGGGAGTGTTTCATTTCTCACCAGTCCCTTTATTTTCTTTAGTTGTTTGTTTATTTATTTATTTTGCTTTTTGGAGGGCAGTTGGGGTTAAGTGACTTGCCCAAGGTCACATGGCTAGCAGTCCCTTTATTTTAATAATCTTTTTTTTTCATTCTCAGAGTTAGGCCTCAGACTGTTTATACTAAATCCATGATGGAAGAAGTTAAACATTTAATTTCCAAGTTCCCTCTTTTCTAGGATTCTTTCTAAGGATCTGTACTTTGTCATTAGGTAGCTACTTTGGTTTCTTTACTGACAAAGCACTGTATATACCCACCCTCCCCAGGAGAATCCAAATCGACATGCAGATTTTTTTCTTTGCTGTCTTTGTCACAGTGCCGAGTCACTGGGAAAAGCAAGTGTCCTGGGTGACAATTCATACCTTTTAATGCATGCTAACCTCCCAATAACTAGGTTAGCATAGTCACTTATCACTAATACACAGTTGCATATTTGGCTGTTTATACTACATATATACGGTGTTTATATTACTTTTTACATGGTGTTTACAGGCTAACACACTGCTAATGGATGTAGTCTAAATCTCCCTTCCTCATCACCCAGACCAAGTTCAGTTTTGAAAGTTTCCTAGTCATGATTCTATTACTTTTTAGACCCCTACCCAAAAGGCCCTCGTGGAAGAGAAGGCAGAATTTGATTCATGTCTCTCAAGGCCCCATGCTCCTTCAAGCAATCATAACTCTAAAGGCATTAATTCAGTATAGGTTTATTTTTCTTGTAATGACCAAAATGTAAATGATAGAGAAAGAATGCATACTTTTGGCTTGGGGAAGATTTCTAGGGAGTATCATTCCTTCCTCCATTCCACAGGTTTCAGGAGTTCAGTCACAAAGTTCCTGCAAATCACATGCCCCTAGTGAGTAAGGTCCCTCTGTCATGCACAGCTGTTGTGGGTCCTGGGCACTATCAGCTGTTCTTTCCCGTCTTTCTAGTTGTGTTCCTTTTGCACCAGAATCTGCTTTTATCCTTCTTGGGTGCCACTATTGCCAACTCAATGCTACCATTACCTTCTTTCAACTCCCCTGTGACTGGTTATAAGTCATAGGCTCTTGGTTTTTATTGCTACCTCTATTTTCGATGGCATTCTTTTGTACTTCCTTCCTTCCTGCTGGCCTTCCTACCTTCTCCCTCTTTCTTTATCTTTCTCTCTCTGTGGGTGTTTCTGTCTGTCTGTCTGTCTGTCTGATCTGTCTCTGTCCCTCTCTTTTTATCTTTCCCTCTCTGTCTGTTTTTATCTATTTTCCTTCTCTCTTCCTCTTTCTCTTTTCCCTTCTTTCTTTCCATCCCTCTGTCTCCATTTTTCTTTCTTCTTCCCTTCCCAGCTGACAGTCATTTTTTTTTTTCAATGTGCATGTACCCTAGGGATTTTCTTTCATTATGTGCATAGGAAGGAGGGACTGAAGGGATGCCTAATCCCCTCAGAAATGGTCTGATTCTGTTAGCATGAAGCTTCTCTGTGAATGCCCTCTACTTGGTATAATTTGCACATTTCAATCCTGGAGGAGACCTAGTTATGTAATCAAATATAAAATGTGGAAGAAATGCTTTGACCATCTAAGGGGTGCTAAGTTTCTCAAACAAACAAAAAAGGATCTCTGAAAAAAGGGCCACTCCTTAGGAACTTGGAAATGTGGCCTTCAGGAGAGGATTTTAATCCTCTGTTACTTTGTTTACTCACTGGACTGATTACATTTGTGCTTAATTAGTGCTTCATGGAATACCTTAGAGAGAAGACTTCAGGGAGAGTTCCTGGCTATCACCAAGGTTACTCTTGAATTCCAAAGAAGACTCCTGATAACTCTTCAAGCTGTTATTTTGCATTATTTATTTATTCATTTATTCATTCATTCATTCATTTATTCATTTGTTTGTTGCTATCTGTCTATTGTTGCCTTTGTGTAGTTTGACTAAGTAAGGGTGACCTCAAAAAGGAAGACATAGTCTCATAGTCACATTCTCTTTTCTAAAACAACTTTTTCTTTGGATGTTTAGATCTAAAGAGAGAACAGATGAATTAGTTGAAACTGATGAGGTGCAGGCTCTGGGAACCCACTTGAACTCTGATTAAATCATCCCATTTGATGAGGTATTTGTATGAGGCCATAAGCCTTACTTCGAGGCTGGTCCCAGACCTCTGTTACTAGCCCAATCCTCCATTGTCCATCTACTTTCCACCCTTGAGCCTATCAAAATATCAATCCACCCTTGAACTGGACTAGCCCACCATGAACTGTAGTCTCCAAGTAGCCTCCAGCAACTTCTCACCCTTAATCACTCATTGACCTCATCTGACTTCTCCTGAAGACCCTCCCCAAAGTCCTCCTCTAGACCACCCCTAGATTCCTCCCACAACCTTCTGTAAATAAGACCCCATCTTGTTTCCTTGTGTGTAGGAGTGCCATAGAATGACCTAGCACAGACTTACTCCACGTCTAATATAAGCAAACTTTTAATAAATTTGGCCAGACCTGGCACGTGTTGGTATTTTGGGGTCTCCAGAGCAACCCTAACCCTCTTTATGGGTAACCTCTTCATAGCTGATATAATTTGAAGATATTGTATGGCATATCTTGCTTTTAAAAATTCTATGCTGCTACAGCTAGTCAAGAAAACTGATGCAAATCTATTTTCTCAGAAGTTCTATGTACATGAAGGGAAGATGGGATCTTATATACAGAAAATTGTGAGGGGAATCTAGGGGTGGTCTGGAGGAGGAGTTTGGGGAGGGTCTTCAGGAGACAGATGAGGTCAATGAGTGATTAAGAATGGAAAGTTGCTGGAGGCTACCTGGAGACTACAGATGATGGTAGGCTAGGCCAGTTCAAGGGTAGATTGATATTTTGATAGGCTCAAGGGTTGGAAGTCTAGTAACAGAGGTTTGAGTCCAGCCACAAAGTAAGGCTTACTTCATGCAAATACCTCATCAAATGGGATGATTTAATCAGAGTTCAAGGGGGGAGGGGGGGTTCCCAGAGCCTGTACCTCAAAGATTCAAGGAGAGCTCAAGGGGGTTCCCAGAGCCTGTACCTCATCAGAAACAATGCTGAAAAATTCAATAATTTTGAAATCCCACGATTTCAGTGATTGGGGATTTTCAGAGGAAAGTAACCTGATATTTCAAGGCAGTTTCTGCTTCCCTCCCCTAAAACATCAACAACAACAAAATCATTTTCTCCCTTTGACTTTGCTATTTTCCAGTAATGATACCATCATTCTCTCAATCCAAATAGTCTACAAGTCCCATTGCTTCTGATTTAGAATTGTTTGAATCTATTACTTCCTTGCCACACTCATTTACAGCTCCCTAAAACTCCTATTGTAGTTTGTCAACTAGTCTTTCTGCCATACTGTTATCCTCAATTCAATTCCATGAATATCTGCTTGCTGTAATACCCTGTGCTAAGCACCAGATGAAGGCAGCATTGTATGGTGGGAATAAGACTGGATCTGGATTATATAAACTTGGGTTTAAATCCCAATTCTGCAATTGACTAATTGGGTGATTTTAGGAGAATCAATTAACCTTCTAAGAATTTGGGTTCTTCATCAAAAAAGTGAGAGGGTTGGAATAGACTAACCTCCTGGGTCCCTTCAGTATTTAGATCTATGATTCCATGAATTCCTGAAGATGATAAGTAAGTGAGCTAGTGTGATAACTGAGGAGGTTCAGGCTCTGGGAACCCCCTAGAGCTCTCCTTGAGTCTTCCCCACATGAGGCATTTGCCTGAGGCCATAAGCCTTTCCTTATAGTTCAACCCAAATCTCAGTTACTAGGCTAGCCCTCCATTGTCCAGCTAGTCCCCCACCCTTGATCCTCCCAAAATATCTATACACCCTTAGAGTGGCCTAGCCCACCATTATCTGTCATCTCCAGGTAAGCCTCCAGCTACTTCCCACCCTTAATCTCTCATTACTGGAGTCTGACCTCATTTGACTACTCTGGAAGACCCTCCCCAAACACCTCCTCTAGACCACCTGTAGATTCCTCCCACAACCTTTCTGTATATAAGACCCCATCTTGCCTCTATGAAAAAAAGAAGAGAATGCTGGAGAATTTTCTAGTGCTCACTCTGTGTCAGATGATTCTGTCCTGCTTGTCCAATACAAGCGTCATAGATACTGTGGCTCCTTAAGAGCCAACCCATTATGGTGAACTTTTAATAAACTTTGCTTTACTTTGGCTGAGAGAAGACTTGAGTCGAATTCATTCAGCAGGGCCCAGCATGTTGGTATTTTGGGTCTCAAGCACCCCTGAACCCTAAACCTCTACATTTTATGGCACCCCTAACCTCTACAATAACTATGTTACTTAATGATGCATATGTAATATGTCATCTATTTACCAGGGATAACTGTGCAAACAACAAACACTCCTGAAACACAAAAAAAGAACTTATCATCTCCTCTCTACATTGGTCCCATTAAATGAACCAATGTATTATGTTTTTAGGCTTACCTGAGATACATTCAGATAAAGAAATGCAAAGTACAACAATTATGCTAAATCTAACTTTTTTTGCTTGATCATCCTGAGTAAATAGATTACATATTGTATATACATAATTGACATAATTATCCCTCTAGCTATATCCACATGAGTTCATTATGTCATAGATCTAAACATGGAAGGAGCCAGTGAGGTCTACAAACAGACTTGCTGTTATGTATTTTCTAATTCCCCTTACTCCCTTGTTCTAATTGGGCATAATCTGAATGAAATTTTTCTTTTTTCATGTTTGTGTTCTTTTTGCCAACTATTAGCTCAGTTGTGTCTTGTAGTACTTGTTTTTGGGTCATGCCTGACTCTTCCTGATCCCATTTGGGATTTTCTTGGCAAAGATACTGAAGTGGTTCGCTATTTCCTTCTCCAATTCATTTTATAGATGAGGAAACTAAGGCAAACAGGGTTGTATGATTTGTCCCAGAATAACACAGCTAGTAAGTACCTGAAACCAGATTTGAACTCAGGAAGAGGACTCTTCCTGACTTCAGGCACAGCGCTCTATACACTAAATACACTAGCTGGCCATACAACAAATATAGTCTAGCATGATAACAGTTGTCTACATGTACTTACAATATGAGATTCAGCAGAGTCGTTGTACTTTCTTTGAATTTTTCCATCTGAATATGTCTACACCTAAATCTAAACATAATACTGTTCATTGGTTCATTTAATAGAACCAATGTAAATATAAGATACTAGTAATGAGTTCTTTTTGGTGCTTCAGGAGCTCAGTCCCCTTGGACTCTGTCCAAGACTAACTTGCCTCATACTGAGTTCCACCTTATAGCAAATGGTGTTCTAGTCAGACTCCACTGTATTTCATATGTTTTGGAGATCATTGTTTTTAATTACCCATTAATGCTCTCTCAGAGAAGCATTAAATGAGAATAGTGAATGTGGATATTACTTTAGTCCTAGGTGTAGTAAGCACAGAATAATGTGTATGCACCTCAAGGCGTTTGTTCAAGCCTGCTGAACATTCACAAAAGCAATTATCTCCACAACTACCAAATTTGCTTGGCTTGATTTTCTGGAACATTACTAGTGGGTTTGTTTATCTCTTTAACACTCTATATGCATGAGCACACATGCACGAACAAGCACCACCAATGGATGTGTACATACACAGATGTACCGTATATGCATGTATACTCACATATATTTACAGACGTGAATATCCCCACAGTTATGCATCATCACCTGCCCACACTGATGGGATCAGTTTATTGAGAAAATGTTGCTCTTACCAACAGAGCCTATACCTTGGAATAGACAGACTCCCAGCTATGGAGAGATCCATCCCATCCCATTCCTGAGCCCTGTATGTGTCTCCTCTTTGCTTCCTTCACATTGCCACTTGTTTCTCAAATTCTTTTCCACTAGGGGGTATGGTAGACTGCAACTGTATTCCACTGCAACCTGGGATGTAATAGAATAACATGAGGGAATACAGACCAGAGAAAGCCGGGGATATGCTCCAAGCTTGGTGATTGTTTTTGTAAGGATTGAAATCCTGTCATTCATAAACATCATTTTGACCTAGGGCTTGCAAGTGATGTGGACTCCAGGCCAGTCTTCAGGTTGCCTGCCAACCAGTTGGGCCATTGTCTTGTTAATAAGCAGGGCAAAAAGCCCCCCAAAACTAGGAAGCAGTTTGAGAAAGGAAATGTTTCATTCCTCTTACCCCCCACCCCATCTAGGCTTTTCCTCCTCAGCCCCAGGGCCTTGTCTGTTCTACTTAATGGCTGACTAGAGGCTCTGGGCAGGGTGAAGTTGGGAGTGTGGGTGCCAGTGTCATTACCTCAACAATCAGCCTTCGAGTTATTTCTGTACAAACACTGTAATTACTTCATCTCTTGTAAACAGAATCAAAAGCTGAGGCACATAAGGGTAACAATTTGCAATATGCTGCAAATGTCTTTGTAGGGGGAATAGACGATGACTTTATGGCTGAAGGCAACATTATTGAAATAAGAAAAAAATTACCAGCAGAAGTTCTGACATCCAACAGAGGGGGTAATTAGTCTGTAAATTTCCAGTAATATATTTAGGAAATCATTAAAGGAGACGTTCCACTTTGCCAGGGATTGTTCCTTATGTGCTGCTCACCAAACTAGATTTTGCTTACCTTTGATGGAAAAAGGAAAAAAAAATCAGCAAAGATTAGGAGAGGGGATGGACATGGAGTATGGTATGTTGGCAAGATTGAAAAAAATAATAATACCCCAACCACTCATTACCACTGTCTCTACGACTGTCCAATATTCCTCCCTGGACCTTATATATTGAAGACTAAATGTAGAAGCACATCTCACATTTTAAATATTGCTTCCAGCAGAGGAGACTCAAACTTTCTTAGTGTTTTGTTTTTTTTTTTTTGATGTGCCAAGGAGGTCAGCTTTCTCCTCAACCCCCCACCCTGCCCCACGGTATTTCATCCTTCCAGCATGACAAATGTGATTGTGATGTAACTTACCCAGTAAAGATGGAGAATGTGGCACAATTGGTGATATCTCTAGGGCTTAGAGAAAGCTGTTTGTTTGTACCAAGCCGCCTGTAAACAACCATGCCATTGGAGTAAGCTTCTCTATTTAGTGATGTAAAGACAAATGCAGTTAATATTAGCTTGGCTCCAGAGTACTTGGCAGCATCATTAAAAAAAAAAAGAAGAAGAAGAAGAAGAAAGCTAATCCCATCTTGATCCCTGCTAACTAATTTTGAGTTCTTTTGTCATGAACGTTGTAGGCTCATTTGTACAGCTTACGCCCTTTTCACAGACTGAGTCACCCATTAGAGCACTCTTAAAAATATTTATCAAATAAATTCTCATTTTATTTAGGGGTCTGACACATTCCGGCTGAAGATATGCGGCGCGGGAGTCCCTGGGGTTCAGTCACTCTCTCTGAAATGTTTATTTATTGAGTGTTTTATGCTAGGAAGCCCCTGGTGAGATAGCTTTTTTTCCCCCTCTTTTATGAGCTTCTTGGCACGAGCAGCTCCTGTGCATCCAGCTGAAATGCCATTGGGGAAAAGTCAGAGGGCAAGTGTTGGCACTTTGTGAAGGGGGTGGCCGTCAGATGTTTGGGTGACTGTTTGGAGAGGAATGTGGAATATCATCATTGGTTGGGTCCCTAGGTGGTTTCTAAGTCTCTGATTTGATTCATTCTTATCCATTCTCCCTATGGTGTTCTGTTCTCATGTTCCTTCCTTCCTTTCTCCTTTTTAGAATACAGTTTCACATACACAGAGGGATCATTGACAATGTTAAAATTAGAGATTGACCTTAAGAAATCACAGATAAAGAAAGGTTACTGAGATTATCTAGTCCAACTCCTTCTTTCAAGGATTGATGAAACTGAGGCTTAGAGAGATGAGGAGACTTTCCCAAGGTCACAAAAGTGGTTAGAGACAGAGCTGGACCTAATGACCTGCTCTCCAGATGCCTTATCTTGAGCCCTCATCATTCATTTTTCCTCCATCCCATCAGTTTTCTCCACTTCACCATCACCCTCCACCCTCTCTTCACTTTAGGCATCATAGAGCTTGGAGACATGGGAAAATAGTGGGGTGGTGCTTGGAAACTCAAGAAAGGCAATTTGAACCCATCTATAAGTAAGAGAGTAGATTTCAGCTTAAGAAAGAGGATGCAGTGCACTATTCACCTCTCATACATATACACTCCTATCACTATCAACTTATATCGTTGCTCAGTTGTTTCAACTATATCCAATTCTTGGTGACAGTGCTTGAGGTTTACTTGGTGAAAATAATTGAATGATTTGCCATTTCCTCCTCCAGCTCATTGTATGAATGAAGAAACTTAGGCAAACAGTGTTAAGTGACTTTCCCAGCACCATACCTAGTGTCTAAAGCTAGATTTGAACAAAAATCTTCCTGTCTCCAGGCCATGCTCTCTGTCCACTTTGTTACCTAGCTGTACACACACACACACACACACGCACGCAAAACATTTTGGGGGTCTTTGCTTGCTCCCAAGTCATAATCTAACCTCCACTTGAATATTTCAGATGAAATAACTATATTATGAAATAGCCTGTTCCTCTTTTGCACAATTCCATGAGAATATTTTTTTGTCTTTCGTTCAAATCTGCCTTGCTGAAACTTTTACCCATGATTCTTAGTTCAGCTCACTGGGAAAAACCAAATAAGCTTGATTTTTTGCTTCATATAACAGCCCCTTTACATGCTTGCAAAGAACTTTTAAATCCCCCCTAAGTCTTCTCTTCTCAAGGCTAAAATTCTCCAAGTACTTCAGCTGATCTGTGTAGGGAAAGGTATCTCTTTGCCTTTGTTTATCAATGCCTCTTAGCCATCATAGTTGATCTCAACTGGACATTGTTTGGTGCCCTTCCTAAAATGTGTTGTATTTGTTCAAAGTGGTGCCCAGAATTGTAAGCTCCAGCTGTCATCAAATCAGAAC
This sequence comes from Gymnobelideus leadbeateri, assembly GCA_011680675.1. NCBI lineage: Eukaryota > Metazoa > Chordata > Mammalia > Diprotodontia > Petauridae > Gymnobelideus > Gymnobelideus leadbeateri. Next base: position 211,176 of record WOXC01011865.1, on the reverse strand, counting down.
AAAAAGCAGTGAGATTATCACATCTTTTGTTCTGAATATTATGTTTCTATTAAAATAGTCTAAGTTCAAATTTTTTTGGAGGGCAATTGGGGTTAAGTGACTTGCCCAAGGTCACACAGCTAGTTTTTATATTAAGTGTCTGAGGCCAGATTTGAACTCAGGTCCTCCTGACTCCCAGGCAGGTGCTCCATTCACTGAATCACCTAGCTGCTCTGATTTTTTAAAAATTTTTAAAAAGAATTTTGACTATCATGGCACTTTTGACTATTGTACTATAGATCAACCTTTCAGTTTTCCTTAGATCTTACCTTATAAGCCATTATCTGTACCAACAATTCTCAAAGTACATTTCATAGATACCTGGGGATACCCTTTCAAGGGGGTTGAAAGGTCAAAACCATTTTCACATTTAACTTCTCATTTTTGATTTCTGGTTACTGAGCACTATGAAGACATTTGGTATTGTTATTTTTCCATTGTTGCAGCGAGTCATGATTATGCACAGTTAATATTTCATACTTGATGGAAGTATAATTTCATTAATGTGGGTATTCCTTTCAATGTAACTTGCAATTGTTGCCTTATAGCTTGTTCTCTTGCTGCCAACATGATGAACCTCTCTAAATTTGTCTAGTGTAATAACAAGCATATGATCTGTACTCATAATCTTACTCACTTCAGAGAAAGTTTGAAAATTTGTGTTCTCTCGGCATAGCCTTTGCGAAATTCAAGACCAGTAGTCTTTGCTAAGGAAAGCCCAGTGAAACCTGTATTAAAGTCATGTTTTGGTTGCCTGCATTTTCTGCTTAGGTTTTGTGTCTCAACCTTTGTATTAGATGCTATGATGTTTTAGTGAGTGATTCCATTGAGTGTGGTTGATCATTATTTGATGCTTGGAAAAGGACAATTTTTTTCTGAATAAGAATCTTTGTAGTATTGGACCATGGTCACAGAAGTTTAAAACAATGGCTGAAAAAATGGACTAGATCAGGAAATCCCTGGAAATTATTAATATCCAAAGAAGGAGTTGAGCCTGTGTATTCCTATTTTCAAGGCAGAATTCTATGTGGTAGTCATTTTTTACCTTATGAATCAGAACCTTTAATCAGGAAATAGCAATTTTTCATTAAATGGACTGTTAAATTAATGACCCTTCTTTGTAAGAGGAAGGATTTGTATACGGCTATGGGATGGGGATGGAGAGTTTTGTAGTCTTTTGGTCAAAGATTTCCCATTCCACTAATGATAAATCAATTCAGCTTAACAAGCCTTTAAGAACATCAGTCATTCACATTTTATTTTGAATTGCTTTAAACAAATCATTGAATTGTTTTTTTATCAGATCTATAAGGTACCTGCTAAGTGTACTAGGAGACCAGCTTAAGGATTAGGGATCCTGATGAATGAAAAGTGGGTAAATTGAAGTTTCCAGGCAGTTACACAAAGAAAGGTGAAAACTTCCTTTTGGCAAGTGTTGAATCTATTGCATTCCAAGTAAACCAGAAATGTAACACATATATTCAGGAAAGTGTGATCATTTGGGAGCTGCTACTACAACCCTCTCACAGCAGCTGAATTAGAGGTTTTCCTTTACAATTGAAGTTGCCCCCTGGGCTTGCAATCTCCTCCACCTAACCCCTGTCTCTTTTAGACACTTAATCTGAAGTGATATGTGGAAATATTCAAGGGTTTTTTTCCACTGAACAGCCAGGCATAAATGATATGACTGAGAGGGAAAAAATAATAACTGCCAGCAATCCAAAACTGAAGTTAGATTAACACAAAGAACTCTCATCTGTTCTCAAAGTTTTGGGTTGTAAATAAGGTAACATTATGTCCTGAACTACAGAACCACATGGTATACAGCATGGTATTGAAGATAGAACACAGGTACAAGCTAACTTCATCAGAAAAAACAAAGTTGTCAGAAACAGCATCCTGACAACAAATCATAAACACAGTTAAAACTTAGGAAGAGAAAAGAATGGCAATAAGATAACATACCACAATTTTTGTGATGCATTTAAAGAAGTAAGTCCTCAAAAGAAAAAGTGTTTCTCTGAAAAAATACATTAAAAATAGAAAAAGAGAGGTTTAATGAACAGAGTACCCAATTTTAAAATATAGTCTACAGATTAACAAAGCCAAAATAGGTATAAAAGAAGAAATCATAAAAATTAGAAGAGAAATATATAAAATGAAAAGAAAAAGACTATAGAAGTAAATCAAACTCTTCTTTTCAAAAAGAATAAAAAAATCCAGACCCAATGATATCTTTATTAGTTTTCTACCTCAAAGAGATAAAACTAAGAAGGAAAAGAAACATATGGAGAAAAATATTTAGTAGCTCTTTTTTGTGGTGGTATAGAATTGAACTTAAGGACATTTCTATCAATTGGGAAATGACTGAACAAATTATGTTACATAAATGTGATGGAATACTATTTTCTATAAGAAATGATTAAGAAAATAGTTCTAGTGGAATCTGGGGAGATGTTTATAAAAAAGTAAAGTGATCAGAACTAGTAGAACAATGTATACAGAAAGAACAATATGGTAAAAACAACTTTGGAAGATGGAATAATTATGATCGATACAATAATGATTTACAATTCTATAGGACTCACAATGAAATAGTCCATTTAACTTCTAACAGAGAGGTGATGGACAGAGGTCAAAGATTGGTGCATGCATGCATGTGTGTGTGTGTGTGTGTGTGTGTGTGTGTGTATTTGACCTGGTTAATGCAGCAAACTGTTTGTTGCACTCTGTGTATTTGCTACAAGGATTTTGTTTGTTGAAATTTTCCTTTTTCATTAGAGTAGGGTAATTGAGGGAAGAGGAAGAATTTTAACAAAGGGGAAAAATAAAATAAAGTATAAAGATAAAAATCAGTTAATTTTTAAGTAGTGAAGAATTAATACCTATGACAATGATAATGGATAATGATGACTTTTTAGCATATCTTCAGATAAATTCATTGTATCATTTAAAAAATACTTAAAAATTAGTAAACCTTTTACTAGAGTAATCCAAGAAAAGAGAGGAAATTCAAAGTACTAAAATTAAAAAAAATATGGTCAACATGAATTCAAATCAGAGGGAAGACAAAAAAATCATAAGAACTTAAAATAAGTGATTATATACTAACCTAACTGAAAATTTATAGTAAATTGATGTTTATCTACAAAAATATAAAATGCCTAAATTAGTGGAACATAAAAAAATTATATTTTAAGCAACCTAATTTTGGAGAGTAAAACTGAACAAGACATAAAAGTTTTGCCAAAGTATGTAATAAAGAATTTCAGATCCATTAAAGGTTAATTTCACCATTTAAAGTGCAATTAATACTTATGCTTTAACAAGCTTTTACCAATGATTAAAGAAGAAAGCTGTAAAACTCCCATTATTAGGCAAAAATTATCCTAATTTAAATCAGGGAGGGATAAAGCAAAGAAAGTGAATTATAGATTAATATCATTAGTTAATATTGATGAAAATTTTAAAATAAAATTTGAATGGAAAAACTTGAACAGTGTATCTCCCAAAATATTTGCTGTGACTGAGTTGGATTTATAACAAGGATAGTTCATTAGAAAAGCAATTACCGCCCCCAACTACCTCCAAACTATGTAAAAGGGGACTCTGAACAGCTTCTGGAGCCCCACCACCCACAGAACAACACAGAGAAGCTAACCTCCCACTGAGGACAGCACAGCAGCCCTGCAGGAAGGACTAGCACAGCGCCGGCTGCGCAGCGCAGTGCACGGGGAGCCGAGCACAGGTCCGCCTGAGTTGCGGTTTTAGCCCCAGGGTGGCAGGGCCAGTGGCCGGCTAGCGGGACCCCAGAACACCAGCAGCTGTGGCGATTCCAGAATTATCAACACAGAAATGCCTAGGTTAGTGCCCTATGGACTTTGGGACCAGTATTTGGGGAACAGGTTGGCTTCCTCCCCTGGGGGCTAGAAGCCACTGAGGAGACATGCCATTTTGTAGTTTTCAGTGGCAGCTCCAGCTCCTGGTCTGCGAACTGTAGGGAGATCCAGTGATTAGTCTGGGGGGTAATCGCTCTTGCTTTAGGCTCCCTGGATCTGGATTGTGATCTGGGGTGGAGGTTGTGGGTGGGTTTCCAGCTTGCCAGAAACGGAAGTTGCGCCCCCCCCCAACATATTCAGGATGAAAGTTCTGTCTGGCACCAGGCCATACTGTGGCAACAAGCCCAAAAGTCAATTAATTAAGTGGCAACATGCCAAGGCAAAGGAAACAAATTAACCAGAAAAATGCAACCTTAAACTCCTATTTTGGGGGCAAAGAGGATCGAAGCATAGAGCGAGAGGAAGCCTATGAGGTCAGAAGCCCTGCTCCAAAAGCCCTTGGGGAAAACAGGAGCGGGTTGTAGGCCATAGAGGACCTTAAGAAGGACTTTAAAAATCAAATAAGAGAAGTAGAGTAAAAATTGGGAAGAGAAATGAGAAGGATGCAGGAAAAGTATGAAATGAGGGTCAACAGCCTGACTGAGGAAAACAACACCTTAAAAAATAGACTAACTCAAATGGCAAAGGAGGCCCAAAAGAGCAATGAGGAGAAGAATGCCTTAAAAAGTCGAATTTGCCAGATGGAAACAGAATCTCAAAAGCTCACTGAGGAGATACATTCCTTCAGAGTCAGACTGGAGCAAATGGAAGCTAGTGACTTTATGAGAAATCAAGATGCTGTTAAGCAGATCCAAACAAATGAAAGAATAGAAGGCAATGTGAAATATCTCATGGGAAAAACCACTGACCTGGAAAATAGATCCAGGAGAGACAATTTAAAAATTATTGGACTACCTGAAAGCCATGATCAAAGAAAGAACCTAGAAATCACCCTTCAAGAAATTCTCAAGGAAAATTGCCCTGATGTTTTAGATCCAGAGGGCAAAATAGAGGTTGAAAGAATCCACAGATCACCTCCTGAAAATGATCCCAAAAAGAAAACTCCCAGGAATATTATAGCCAGGTTCCAGAATCCCCAGATCAAGGAGAAAATACTGCAAGCAGCCAGGAAGAAACAATTTCAATATTGTGGAAACACAATCAGAATAGCCCAGGACTTGGCAGCTTCTACACTGAGGGCTACATCTAAGGGCATGGAATATGATATTCCAGAGGGCAAAAGAGCTGGGACTGAACCCAAGGGTCACCTACCCAGCAAAACTGAGTATTTTGTTTCAGGGGAAAATATGGTCATTCAGTGGAATAGAGGACTTTCAAGCATTCTTGAGGAAAAAACCAGAGTTGAATAGAAAATTTGACATCCAGACACAAGAAGCAAGAGATGCCTGAGAAGGTAATCAGGGAAAAGAAATCAAAAGGAACTTATCAAAGTTGAACTATTTACATTCTTATATGGAAAAACAATAACTGTGACTGATGAAACCTTTCTCAGTATGAAAATAATGGAAGAAGGGTGTATGGTCATATGAATACATATGTGAATGTATGTATATATGTTTACAGTTATACATGGATAGAGGGCATAGGTTGAATTTGTTGGGAAGGGAGGATACTCAAGGGGTGAAATTATGAGGTGAGAGAGGAAAGTGGCAAGAGGAGATGGGGAGAGACAGGGTAGGGTAAACTATCTCATGTAGAAGAAGCAAGGGGAAATGGTTGCAAGGGAGGGGAAGAATAGGAAGGCAAAAAGGCCAAACCACATTCTCATTGAATTTGGTTATGGGAGAGAATGACATACATACTAAATGGGATATCTCAACCTGCAGCAGAATAGGGGGAAGGGGGATGAGAGGAGGGATGATGGATGGGAGGGCATCCCAAGGGGGGAGGGGATGTTGGATGTACCCCCTATAGAAGAGGGACAGGATCAAGTAGGGAATGGACCAGGTGGGGGGTGGGATGGGTGGGAGGGAATTATAAGCAGCCTTGTACAGTATATCTCCTAGGGTAATGTTTTGCATAGCTAGACATGTACAACATATACTGAATTACTTATCTTCCCAGAGGGAATAGGTGACAAGAGAGGAAGGAAATGTATCTGAAATTCGAGGTCTTAAGATTAAATGTTTCAAATATATTTAAATACTATTATTTATACTCTTTTGCTTTTAATTGGGAGATAAGATTTGCAGGCATTGGGACACAGAGATTCACCTTCCTCTAATCGAAAAGTGGAAGGGGGTATGGGAGAATATATAGGAGAGAGCAGATTGGATAAGGGGATATCTTGTGGGACTGCTATTCTGGGTGGGTGGGTAGGGGAAAAACGGGGGGTGGAAATAATTGTAACTCAAAATCTGGTGGAAATGAAGGATGTAAAACAGAAGTTAAAGCATTTGTTTAAAAAAAAAAGAAAAGCAATTACCATAATTAGAATAAAAACAATAAAAATCAAAACCTTAAAATTATGCTTGTAGTTGTAGAAAAGGTCTTTAATAATATACAACTTTCATTGAGCCTAAAAACCCTAAAGCACAATCTGAGTAGAGCCACTTTTAATGTTGTTGTTAATTTGATTTTTCATTATGTCAAACTCTTCTTCATCCCTTTTAGGATTTTCATGACAAAGCTACTGGAGTGGTTTGCCATTTCCTTCTGCTGCTCATTTTACAGATGAGAAAACTGAGGCAAAAATAGATAGAGCCAAACACTTAGCAGCTTTCCAGCAGAATGCTACTGTGAACAGCTTTTAAGGTTTTGATTACACAGTATAGTGAACACCCTGTTAATTCTATAACAAATCAAAGCAAAACATTCACAGAAAATCAAAGTACAACATTCACAATATTATAACTTATCACTGAAAATCACAACATAGTATTCACAACAGCATTTTATTAAAATAGCCACATAGTTTTCACCAAAGTAGTTACAATATTTAAAACAAAGAGCAATCATCTCAAAGTACAATAGTCAAAGTCTTCCATTCATGGGTCACACTAGATTAACTCAATCAGTTACTTATTCAGTGATCAATTACAATCATTAGAAAATACACAAACCCTCTACCCCTAGGTTACTAGTAAACTACATTTTCTACAAAACTACTCAGTTCCCACAGAGAGGCCTTTTCATCTTGACTTGGGGCCAGTTCTCAGATTCCCAGGATCCCCTTTAATGGTCCCAGATTCTACCTGGATTCACCAGACTGTCACCTGGGTTCAATGGCAGACAGATCCCAGTTCCTTGGCCAGCTCTCTGGGTAGGTCCTGCTCTACACTGAAGTTCACAGGGTCCAGTCCATCTCAAATCCTTCACAGTTTCTGCTCCCTGGAATTCAAGGCTCAACCAAGCCACAAACAGACAAAATCCCTGCTTCCTGGTCATGCTTCCTCAGTCTTCTGTAGCTTATTTAAAAAATCAGAATCACCTTATCCAACCTGGGGGGAGGGGGCTCCTAGGCTCCTATTCAGAAGAAGCTCCATCACAAGTTCTCAGGAAATTCTGACTCAGTTCTCCATTCTCATTCCTCTTCTCAATTCTCAGTTCAGCATTAACAGCCCAGCCTCCAGATGCTGCCAAGAGAAATTCTCTCTCTTTCTCCAGCAGAACAGTTTCTATTACCAGATTCTTGTCTGAAGAAATTCTAACCCATGCCTCTCTGGGGTTTTTCTTATATACACACAGCATTAGCTTCCTGTTTCAGCCAAACCCTTCCTGTTACATCAGCAACAGGAGACAGGAGTTCAAAACTTCTGTTTCTTTCACAGAGGCTTGATCAGTTACTAAGTTCTAAGTACCTGCTTACTTGCCAGTACAAAAAGGGGTCTTCAAATTCAAATTACATTACTATTACAACATTGTGAAGAGTGGATTTAAATTCAGGAAAAAAAGTCTTCCCCAATTCTATCTCTCTATCCACTGTGACACCTAGCTGCAAATTATCTACCCAAAACTAGCATTACCACTAGGAAGGTAGGAGATATAATGCACCAAGTACTGGGACTGCCATAAGGACGATCTAAGTTCCATTCTGAACTCAGATATTTACTAACTGAGTGACCCTGGGCAAGTCACTTAAATCTTTGTTTCAATTTCCTCATTTGTAAAATGGGGATAATGATAGCATTCACTTTCCAGGGTAGGGAGCACAGTGCCTGACATATAGGAAATGTTATTTTCTTATTGTTGTAATTCATTCTATTCAGAAACACTTGAAAATTCCTAATAAATATAGGGGTGAAGTGAGGGTGGCCTTTTCCTCATTATTATTTCATATAATCCTATAAAAGAAAATGATTTCAATAAGAAAGGGGAAACAAATTAAAAGTATAAATATTGTCCAATATGAAACAAAGTTAGCCCAATTTGTTGGCAACACGGTGATTTAGAAAACTCCAAAGAATCAGCAAAGAAATTAAGAGATATAATAGCTTAAGTATAATGATATAAATGAAACTCAGAAAATTTTATTATTTTGTCTAGCTTTAATAAATAATAAGAGATAAGATCAAAACAACTTAGATTCAAAATAACTACAAAATTAAGAAAATGTGAGTCAATTTTCTAAGATATACTAAAATTGTAAATGATGTTCTAAACTGTTCCTTATATAAATAAAGGAATACTTAATTGAAGTGATATACTTATTGTTTAAGGTTGAGGTATACTAATATAATTTAAATTACTGTAGTATCTTAAAAAACTTACAGATATGTTCTAGAACTAGATGGACTGATAATCATTCATGTGGAAGAACAAAAAATCCAGAATCAAGTGAAATAATGGAGAAAAAGTAGGTACGAAGTGGAGTATTAGCATTTCCAGTCCTCAAACTCTTTGATAAAGCAATACTTATCAAAACTACTTCATAATAGTTTAAAATATCAACAGAACAGACTAGATAAATAAGAATTAGTCACCATAGAACTCAGTAATCCAGTAAAACCAAAGACATAAATTACTTCAGAAAAAAAAATCCCCTTTGAACAAAAACTACTGAAAAATTTAGAATGAACTTTGGTTTAAAAGAATAGGTTTAAATCAGAATCTCATATCTAATATTATAATAATTTTCAAATTTTTGACCTAAATATAAAAAGTCTTATCATAAAAAAGAATTGAAAGGAAATGGATGGCATTTTTGCAAAAATGCCTGAGAGAAGAATCCTAATAAAAAGGGAAAGAGGACATTAAAAGATATACAACATAAAATTTAATTACATGAAATGGAGAAGCTCTCATATACACAAAAGCTAGGATAAGAAAATAACAGCTGATTAAGAAAAAAATCTTTGCACCAAATATTTCTGATAATAGTTTGATAATGTATTTTTATTTATATTTTATGTGTATGTATTTTATATGTATTTATGTATATGGAATAAGCACAAACATGAATCTTTCTACAATAGATAAATGGTTCAAAATATATCAACAAAGAGTTTATGAAAGAAAAATTTCAAACCGTTAGCACATGTGAAAAATTGATTCAGATCCCTAATCATAATGGCACTACAAGTTAAAAACAACTCTTAAGATTTTATCACACTTCCAGCACATTTGAAAAGGTTGAAAAAGTAATTTCACAGGGACTACGGGAAAATCATTGCTTTTGTACATTGTTGGTGGAGCTGTGAATGAGTCTATTTTGTTGTTGTTTCATCTTTTCAGTCATGTCTGACTCTTTGTGATCTTATTTAGGGTTTTCTTGGCAAAGATACTGGAGTATTTTGTTGTTTCTTTTTCCAGCTCATTTTACGGATAAGAAAATTTAGACAAATAGGATTAAGTGACTTGACCAGGGTCACACAGCTTATACTTGTCTGAGGCCAGATTTGAACTCGGGAAGAACAGTCTTCCTGACTCCAGGTTTAACATTCTATCTACTCTGCCACCTAATTACTCTGTGAATCAGTCAAATCATTCTGAGAAACAATTCAGAATTTTTAAAAGAGAAAAATGATTAGAATATCAATGTATGCTGCTTCAGGTAGCAGGAGGTCAATAAAAGAAGTGTTCAATGTTTACCAAAATAATAATTTTTGTAAGGGCAAGGAACTGAAAAATGAAATGGGTACTGATCAGTTTACTCAGTCTAGCAATCAAGAAGCATTTATTGTATGTTGGTAATATGTGTCAAGCACTGTGTTAGTGTTTCAATCTTTCTACATCCTCTTCAGCATTTATCATATTTCTGGTTTGTCATCTTAGCCAATCTGACCAGTGAGGTATAGTACCTCAGAGTTCTTTTTATTTGTATTTCTCTAAACAATAGTGAGTTAGAGCATTTTCACATGTTTATAGATATCTTTAATTTCTTCCTCTGAAAACTGCCTCTTTATATCCTTTGACCATTTATCAATTAGGGAATGACTTGTATTCTTATAAATTTGACTCAATTCTCTGTATATTTTAGACATGAGGCCTTTATCAGTGACACTGGTTATTAAATTCTTTCCCAATTTTTCACTTCCCTCCTAATCTTGGTTACATTAAATTTATTTGTACAAAAACTTTTCATTTTAATGTAATCAACATTATCCATTTTGTATTTTGTAATGCACTCTATCTCTTCTTTGGTCATAAATTTCTCCCTTCTCCATAAATCTGTCAGGTAAACTTCCTTGCTCTCCCAGCTTGCTTACAGTCTCAGCCTTTATATCAAGATCATGCACCCATTTAGATTTTATTTTGGTATATGGTAAAATATTGGTCTATGCCCAGTTTCTGCCATAGTATTTTCCAGTTTTCCCAGCAATTTTTGTCAAATAATGAATTCTTATCCCAGAAGCTAGGGTCTTTGGGTTTATCAAATAGTAGATTATTATTGTCATTGATGGCTGTGTCTTGTGTACTTGATCTATTTCACTGATCCACCACTTTATTTCTTAGCCAGTACCAAGTAGTTTTGATGACTGCTACTTTATAATACAGTTTAAAATCTGGTATGGCTAGGTCACCTTCCCTAGCATTTATTTTCATTAGTTCCCTTGATATTCTGGACCTTTTGTTCTTCCAGATGAATTTTGTTAGTATTTTTTCTAGCTCTATAAAATAATTTTCTGGAGATGGAAAAGTAAAAGCACAAATTTGGCATGGGCTCCAGCTTCAACCATCTCCAATACCTGTATAAAAATGACTCTAAAAACTTTTAAAGCTACAGAACCCACAAAAAGACAGAGAGAAACAAATCCCCCACTGAAGGCAGCCTGGCAGGCCAACAGGAAAGGTCTATCATACTGAGCTGGGAGCCAAGTGCAGTCCCCATTGAGCTGCAGTTCTGGCCCCAGGGAGGCCCAGATCAGCACCCAGACCAGCCGGAGTAGACTTCAGGAGAGTGAATCACCAGCAGCTGTGGCAGTTTCCAGACTCCTCAACCCATAAATGCTGAAAAGAAAATAAAAGGTCAGTGGAGACCTCTGTTGTAAGGGTGAAGGAACAGCGTGGTCTGGCTCCTGGGGCAAGAAGTGGGGGGAGGCATGGCTGCTTTCAGAGCTTCTGGCCTGCAGATCACAGGGGGACCAAGCAACCATTCAGAAGGTAATCGCTGTTGCTTTGACATGCCTGGATCTGGATCGTGGTCTTGGTTGGTGGTGCTGGGGTGTGTGGCCAGTGAGCCAGAGTTTGTGGGGGCTGTAGAGAGGGTGCCCAACTAATAGCTCTGGCAGCTGCAAAACCCCCTGCAATTTGGGGCAAAGCTCTCTCCATTCTGTAAGCAGAATTAAACCATGACAGAGAGCTCAAAAGTCAAGTAATTGGCAAGATGACAAAGTATAATTAGAACATGCAATCTCTTTTGGGGATAAGAGGATCAAAGCATGGAATTGGAGGAGGGAAATGAAGTCAGAACTTGAGCATCAAAAGCTTCCAAGAAAAATATGAGCTGCTAACAGGCCATAGAGGAGCTCAAGAAGGATTTTGAAAATCAAGTAATAAAAGTGGAGGAAAAACTGGGAAGAGAAATGAGAATGATGCAAGAAAATTATGAAAAGCAGGTCAACAGCCTGCTAATGGAGACCCCAAAAATTCTGAAGAAAATAATACTTTAAAAAATAGACTAACTCAAAAGCCATTGAGAAGAAGAATGCCTTAAAAAGTCAAATTTGCCAGATGGAAAAGGAATTTCAAAACCTCACTGAAGAGAGTAAATCTTTCAAAATTATATTGGTTCAATTGGCAGCTAATGATTTTATGAGAAATCAAGATACTATAAAACAGATACAAAGAAATGAAAAAGTAGAAGGCAATGTGAAATATCTCATTGGAAAAGCCACTGACCTGGAAAATAGATCCAGGAGAGAGAATTTAAAAATTACTGGATGACCTGAAAGCCATGATAAAAAAAAGGACCTAGAAATCATCCTTCAAGAAATTTTCCAGGAAAATTGCCCTCATTCTAGAACCAGAGGGCAACATAGAAATTAAAAGAATTCACTTATCACCTCTTCAAAAAGATCCCAAAAAGAAAACCCCTAGGAATATCATAGCCAAATTCCAGAGTTCCCAGGTCAAGGAGAAAATATTACAAGCAGCCAGGAAGGAACAGTTTCTCTATTATGGAAACACAATCAGGATAACATAAAATTTAGTAGCTTCTACATTAAGGGATTGAAGGGTTTGCAATATGATATTCCAGAGGTCAAAGGAGCTAGGATTAAAACCAAGAATCACCTACCCAGCAAAACGGAGTATAATGCTTCAGGGAAAATATGGTCATTCAATGATACAGAGAACTTTCAAGCATTCTTTTTTTTTTTTTTTGCTTTTTGGAGGGCAATTAAGGTTAAGTGACTTGCCCAAGGTCACATGGATAGGTGTGTGTGTGTGTGTGTGTGTGTGTGTGTGTTTTAAGTGTCTGAGGCCAGATCCAAACCCAGGTCTTCCTGACTCCAAGGCTGGTGCTCTATTCACTGTGCCACCTAGCTGCACTCCTTTCAAGCATTCTTGATGAAAAAAACAGAGCTGAACAGAAAATTTGAGTTTCAATTACAAGAAGCAAGAGAAGCATGAGAAGATAAACAGGAAAAAGAAATCATAAGGAACTTATTAAAGTTGAACTACTTACATTCCTACATGGAAAATGATAATTGTAACTCATGAGACTTTTCTCAATATGAGGATAGTTGAAGGGAGTATATATGTATATATGTATACATACATATATGTATAGGAGGGTATATGTGTATATAAATATATGTGTGTGTACATATATGTGTACATGTATACATAGAGGGCACAGGATGGATTAAATATAAAGGGATAATATCTTAAAAATAAAATTAAAAGGTGAGAGAGCCATATACTGGGAGAAGGAAAAAGGGATAGATTAGGGTAAATTATTTCATATAAAAGAAGTAAGAGAATGCTGTTACAATGGAAGGGAAGAGTAGGAAGGTGAAAGGGAATGGGTCAACCTTACTCTCATTGAATTTGGTTTAAGGAGAGAATGAGATAAACATTCAATTGGGTATCTTACCCTATAGCAAGCAGGGGGGAAGGTGACAAGGGGGGCTGGGGTGATAGAGGGGAGTGGAGATTGGGTAAAAGAATAGTTAGAAGCAAACACTTTTGAAAAGGGACAGGGCAAAAGTAGAAAATAGAATAAGTGGGGGCAGTATAGGATGGAAGGAAATATAGTCAGTCTTTCACAATATAACTACTATGGCAATGTTTTGTGTAATTACACATGTATAAACTATGTTGAAATGCTTGTCTTCCCACTGGGGGTGGGTGAGGAGGGAAGGAAGGGAAACACTCCAGAACTTAATGTTTTAAAAAAACAAATGTTAATGCATGTTACATGCAACTGGGAAATAAGATATATAGGCACTGGGGTATAGAAATCCATCTTGCTCTACTAGAGAGTTAGGGGAGTGATGGAGGAGGATATAAGAGAGGACAGATTAGGGGAAGGGGTATTCAGTAAGCTCACTATTCTGGAGTGGGGGGTAGGGGAGAGATGGGGAGAAAAATTTGTAACTCAAAATCTTATAGAAATTAATGTCAAAAAATAAAAATAAATTGGAAAATATATATACAATAATTTTCTGGTAGATTTATTGGTATGGCACTAAATAGGTAAACTAATTCAGATAAAATTGTCATTTTTATTATATTAGCTCAACCTAGCCACAAGCAACTGATGTTTTTCCAATTATTTAGATCTGACTTTATTTGTATGAAAAGTGTTTCACAATTATGTTCATATAGTTCATGGGTTTGTTTTGGCAGGTAGATTCCCAAATTTTTTATAGTGTCTACAGTCACTTTAAATGGAATTTCTCTTTCTATTTCTTGCTGTTGGACTTTGTTAAAAATGTATAGGAAGGCCAAGGGTTTATGTGAGTTTACTTTATGTCTGACAACTTTGCTAAATTTATTACCTTACTTTTTTTTGCCTTTTTTTTTTTTGGAGGGCAATTGGGGTTAAGTGACTTGCCCAAGAACACACGGCTAGTTTTGGTGTTAAGTGTCTGAGGCCGGATTTGAACTCAGGTCATCCTGAGTCCAGGCCAGTGCTCTATTCACTGTGCAACCTAACTGCCCCTATTTATTATCTTAAGTAGTTTTTTACTTGATTCTCTAGGATTCTCTAAATATATCATCATATCATCTACAAATAGTAATAGCTTAGTCTCTTCTTTGCCTAACCTGATTCCTTTGATTTCTTTTTCTTCTCTTGTTTCTATGGCTAACATTTCCAGTATCAAATTGAATAAGAGGAGTGATCATGGACATCCTTGTTTCACCCCCGATCTTATTAGAAATGCTTCTAGCTTATCCCCATCACATAGAATACTTGCTGATGGTTTTAGATAGATGCTACTTATTATTTTAAGGAAGACTCCATTTATTCCTATACTTTCTAGTGTTTTTAATAGGAATGGGTGTTGTATTTTGTCAAAGGCTTTTTTTGCATCTATTGAGATAATCATATGGTTTGTACTAGTTTTGTTGTTATGATCAATTGTACTAATAGTTTTCCTAATATTGAACCATCTTTGCATTCCTGGAATAAATCCTACCTGATCAAAGTGTATTATTCTCAAAGCTGCTGTAGTCTTTTTGCTAATATTTTATTTAAAAAATTTCCATTAAATAAAATTTAAATTTTATTTAAATTATTCATTAGGGAAATTAGTCTGTAATTTTATTTCTCTCTTTTGGCCCTTCCTGATTTAGGTATCAGTACCATATTTGTGCCATAAAAAGAAGTTGGTAGTAGTCCTTCTTCTCCAAGTTTATAAAGTATTGGAATCAATTGTTCTATCAATTGTTCTGTCAGTTTGATAGAATTTACTTGTAAAACCATCTGGCCCTGGAGATTTTTTCCCAGGGAACTCATTGATGACTTGTTTAATTTCTTTCTCTGAGATGGGGTTAAGTATTCTACTTCCTTTTCAGTTAATCTGTGCAATTTATATTTTTGTAAATTTTCATCCATTTCACTAAGATTATCAAATTTATGGGCATACAATTGGGCAAAATAATTCCTAATTATTGTTTTAATTTCCTCTTCATTAGAAGTTAATTCACCCTTTTCATTTTTGATACTAGTAATTGGTTTTCTTCTTTCTTTGTTTTTTATCAAATTGACTAAAGGTCTATCAATTTTATTGTATTTTTTTTTCCCATAAAACCAGGTCTTAGTTTTATTCATTAGTTCAGTAGTTTTCTTAGTTTCAATTTTATTAATCTCTCCTTTGGTTTTCAGTATTTCTAATTTGGTATTTAATTAGGGATTTACAATTTGTTCTTTTTCTAGCTTTTTCAGTTGCACGCCCAATTTATTGATCTCAATTTTCTCTATCTAATTCATATATTCATTCAGAGATATAAAACTTCCTCTAAGAATTGCTTTTGCTGCATCCCACAAGTTTTGGTATGTTGTCTCATTGTTGTCATTCTCTTGAATGAAATTACTAATTGTTTGTATGATTTCACCCACTAGTTAGGATTAAAATATTTAGTTTCCAATTAGTTTTTAGTCTATCTTCCCATGGCCCTTTATTACATATAATTTTTATTGAATTATGATCTGAAAAACATGCATCTAGCACAACAAATTTTTAAGGTCCTTGCTGCAGTTCAGCAACCCTGAGGATACAACAACAAATAAACGGACAACTCAACAATATCTAGATTTGTTTTTTAAAACAAAGTGTAGTATGTTTTGAGGCCATTTGGACTGTGTAGCAGTGCTACTCATCTAGCAGATGGGTAGGACTTAAGTAATTAGAGAAAAGAAGGCAGAATATTCCATGGGAGGTTTTTGCTAATTCTTTACATCTTTGTAAAGTGCCTTGAAGCGCTTGGACAGTACCTTGAAAATATTAAGTGCTTAATAGTTGCGTATTGACTTGTTAACTAACATGAGCAAACAACTGAAGCAGAAGGGTGATATGTTCAGGCATAATGAAGGGACCTATTGACCACTGACTAGATTGTAAAGTGTGTATTGGTGTATATTTCTTTTTCTTTTTTGGATTTTTGGAGGAGGGAAGGTAGGGCAATTGGGGTTAAGTGATTTGCCCAAGGTCACACAGATAGTTTTTGTGTTAAGTGTCTGAGGCCAGATTTGAACTCAGGTCCTCCTGACTCCAGAGCCAGTGTTCTATTCACTGCACCACCTAGCCACCCCTTATTGGTGTATATTTCACAAGAAGTTAGTTTAGGACCAGATTTGGGAAGATGTTGAAAGTCAGAGGAGATTAGGGAGAGCCATTAAATTTTAGGAAAAAGGTTGATGATTGAAGCTATATGAATGGCAGACTGCTCTAGGGGTGTAGGATCAAATGATGCAATGGAAGAACTAGTTCTGAAATCAGAGGTCCTGTGGTCAAATATCACCTCTCTTATTCACTATCTGTATGACTTTGGGCAAGTCACTTAACCTCTCTGGCCTCAGTTTCTTCCTTTGTAGAAATGGGATTGGAACATATGGCCTCAGAGGTCCTTTCCAGCTTTATTTCTATTATACTCAACCATGGGAAATCAGGAAGCAATCTTAGAATTGAGGTGTTCAAGTTTGTCCAGAATGCCATAGATCGGTAAGGATGCTTTGGGTTGGAACTGGAATAAATAATTACTGAGATCTTTTCTTTCTCTAGGATTCTGTTATTTTAATAGAGAAACCATATTTCCTATTCGTCCTCTATAAAGCTTGCTTTGTTGTTGTATTTGTTTTTACATTATGTTTTCCACTAGATTTTAAGTTCCTTGAGGGCAGAGATTATTCTTTGCCCCTTTTGGTATTCTCAGTGTTTAGCACAGTGTCTGACACATAGTAGGAGCTTAATAAATGTTTATTAAATTAAATTGAATTGAAAATTAAAATATTGGTTAGTTGCTAAATTATTTGTGGGGCTTTGAATTATTATTGACCTATTAATTATGTGAAGTATTATTTGGGCTTTGAATTTCCTTTAGGGAATTGATTTTACAAGTCAGAGAGCAAAAGTGCTGAGAAAAAGTAAAGCTATATGGGTGTTCAGCAATGAGCTCCTGGTTTACTAGAGTCTGATAATAAGACGGTTCAAAAAACATCATACCGGGGGGCGGAGCCAAGATGGCGGAGTAGAAACAGCTCGTCCAAGCCTCTCTGCCCCCAGATTCTCCACAAACTATGTAAAAAAGGACTCTAAAAATCTTCTGGAGCCCCAGCACCCACAGAACGACACAGAGAAGCTAACCTCCCGCTGAGGACAGCCCAGCAGCCCTGCAGGAAGGACCAGCGCAGTGGTCTGGGAGCCGGCAGCGCACAGAGCGCAGGAGCCGAGCAGAGCCCAGGTCCACGTGAGCCGAGGTTTTAGCCCCAGGGCGGCAGGGCCAGCAGCCAGCTGGAGGAACCCCAGAACACCGGAGCTGTGGAGATTCCAGAATTATCAACATAGACTTGCCTAGGACAAAGTAAGAGGTTAGTGTCCTATGGACTTTGGGACCTGTATTTGGGGAATGCGTCAGCTCCCTCCCCTGGGGGCTAGAAGCTGCTGAGGAGACACGCCACTGTGTAGTTTCCAGAGGCATTTCCGGCTCCCAGCCTACAAATCGTGGGGAGATCCAGCGATCAGTCTTGGGGGGTAATCGCTCTTGCTTTAACCTCCCTGGATCTGGATTGTGATCTAGGGTGGAAGTTGTGGGTGGGTTTATAGCTTGCCAGAAACGGAAGTTGCCCCCCACACGTTCGGGACGAAAATTCCTCTATCTGGCCTTAAAGCCATAGTGTGGCAACAAGCCCAAAAGTCAAGCAATTAAGTGGCAACATGCCAAGGCAAAGGAAACAGAAAAATGCAACCCTAGACTCCTATTTTGGGGCATAGAGCGGGAAAAGGACTGTGAGGTCAGAAGTCCTGCTCCAAAAGCCCCAGGGGAAAACATGAGCGGGTTGCAGGCCATAGAGGACCTTAAGAAGGACTTTAAAAATCAAATAAGAGAAGTGGAGGAAAAATTGGAAAGAGAAATGAGAAGGATGCAGGAAAAGTATGAAATGAGGGTCAACAGCCTGACTGAGAAAACAACACCTTAAAAAATAGACTAACTCAAATGGCAAAGGAGGCCCAAAGGGCAATGAGGAGAAGAATGCCTTAAAAAGTCGAATTTGCCAGATGGAAAAAGAATCTCAAAAGTTCACTGAGGAGATTCATTCCTTCAGAGTTAGACTGGAGCAAATGGAAGCTAGTGACTTTATGAGAAATCAAGATGCTGTTAAGCAGATCCAAACAAACGAAAGATTAGAAGGCAATGTGAAATATCTCATGGGAAAAACCACTGACCTGGAGAATAGATCCAGGAGAGACAATTTAAAAATTATTGGACTACCTGAAAGCCATGATCAAGGAAAGAACCTAGAAATCACCCTTCAAGAAATTCTCAAGGAAAACTGCCCTGATGTTTTAGATCCAGAGGGCAAAATAGAGGTTGAAAGAATCCACAGATCACCTCCTGAAAAAAGATCCCAAAAAGAAAACTCCCAGGAATATTATAGCCAGGTTCCAGAATCCCCAGATCAAAGAGAAAATATTACAAGCAGCCAGGAAGAAACAATTTCAATATTGTGGAAACACAATCAGAATAGCACAGGACCTGGCAGCTTCTACACTGAGGGATCGAAGGGCATGGAATATGATATTCCAGAGGGCAAAAGAACTGGGAATGAACCCAAGGGTCACCTACCCAGCAAAACTGAGTATTTTGTTTCAGGGGAAAATATGGTCATTCAGTGGAATAGAGAGGACTTTCAAGCATTCTTGAGGAAAAAACCAGAATTGAATAGAAAATTTGACATCCAGACACAAGAAGCAAGAGATGCCTGAGAAGGTAATCAGGGAAAAAGAAATCAAAAGGAACTTATCAAAGTTGAACTATTTACATTCCTATATGGAAAAGCAATAACTGTGACTGATGATATCTTTCTCACTATGAAAATAATGGAAGAAGGGTGTGTGGTCATATGAATACATATGTGAATGTGTGTGTATATGGTTACAGTTATATATATGGATAGAGGGCATAAGTTGAATTTGTTGGGAAGGGAGAATACTCAAGGGATGAAATTATGAGGTGAGAGAGGAAAGTGGCAAGAGGAGATGGGGAGAGACATGGTAGGGTAAACTATCTCATGTAGCGGAAGTGGGTGCAAAGGAGGGGGAGAATAAGGAAGGCTAAAAAGGCAAAACCACATTCACATTGAATTTGGTTCAGGGAGAAAAATGACATACATACTAAATGGGATATCTCAACCTGCAGCAGGATAGGGGAATGGGGGATGAGAGGAGGAATGATGGATGGGAGGGCATCCTTGGGGTGAGGGGAGGTTGGAAGTACCCACTATAGAAGAGGGACAGGATCATGTAGGGAATGGACCAGGTGGGGAGTGGGATGAGTGGGAGGGAATTATAAGCAGCCTTGCACAATATATCTACTATGATAATGTTTTGCATAGCTAGACATGTACAACATATACTGAATTACTTATATCCCAAGAGGGAATGGGTGACAAGGAGGAAGGAAATGGATCTGAAATTCGAGGTCTTAACATTAAATGTTTCAAATATATATATATACTATTATTAATACTCTTTTGCTTATAATTGGGAGATAAGATGTGCAGGCATTGGGACACAAAGATTCATCTTCCTCTAATGGAAAAGTCGATGGGGGTATGGGGGAAGGTATGGGAGAGAGTAGATTGGAGGAAGCGATATCTTGTGGGACTGCTATTCTGGGAGGTTGGGTAGGGGAATAATGGGGGGAAAATGATTGTAACTCAAAATCTGGCGGAAATGAATGATGTAAAACAGAAGTTAATAAAGTATTTGTTTAAAAAAAAAAAAACATCATACCTTTAAAGGCAGACTCTGGACTTAGACAACTAACTAAATGATCCTGTGGGCTTTTATGTGCTGAATTTTATCAGGAGATATGAGGGGTTTCCCATTTCTTGCCTCTTCCCTGTCATCTGGTCATTTTCCTACCATCCTCAGACCTCATATAACCCTTCCTTTTCCAACATTTAAATTTTTTTTCATTTCTATAGTCATCTGGATAGGTTTATTTTTTCCTTTACTTTATAAGCTTCATGAGGATAGCATTCATATTTTATCCCCTGACACACATCTTGGCACAGTGATCTACATATAGTAAGTGCTTAATAAATATTTGGTGAATTGGACTGAATTCAGTTGTAACTATATCCCCCAAATTTTCCATCTTAAGAAGAAAAACTAGAAAGGACCATATTATTTCAAATTTAAAAGAAAAAGAAAATATGATTAGAAAGAATTTAGGTAAATTTATAATGATCACTCATTAGTGAGTTCTTATGGGAAGTTAGGAATGCTTTAGGCACAGTCTGCTATAGTGAGTTGACTTTTTTTAAATTAATTAAACAAATGCTTTATTAACTTCTGGTTTACATCATTCCTTTCCACCAGATTATGAGTTACATTTTCCCCCATTTTTCCCTACCCACCACCCCAGAATAGCAGTCCCACTAGATATCCCCTTATCCAATCTGCTCTCTCCCATACCCCCTTCGACTTTGCCATTAGGGCAAGGTGAATCTCTGAGCCCCAATGCCTGGACATCTTATGAAGCATTTAATTTTAAAACTTCGATTTTCAGATCCATTCCCTTCCTCCCACTCCCTCTGAGAAGATAAGCAATTCAGTATGTGTTGTACATGTATAGCTATGCAAAACATTACCATAGTAGATATATTGTAAAAGACTGCTTATATTTCCCTCCCACCTGTCTCACCTCCCACCTGGTCCATTCCCTACTTTGATCCTGTCCCTTTTTGATAGTGGGTAGTTTCAACCTCCCCTCCCCCCAGAATGCCCTCCCTTCCATCATCCCTCCTCTCATCCCCCTTTCCCCTACTCAGGAGAGTAAGTGAGGCTAAGATATTCCATTTAGTATGTATGTGATTCTCTCCTTGAGCCAACTTAAATGAGAATATGCTTTTGCCTTTTTGCCTTCCTGTTCTTCCCCTCCCCTGCAACTACTTCCCCTTGCCTCTTCTACATGAGATAGTTTACCCTACCCTGTCTCTCTCCATCTCCTCTTGCCACTTTCCTCTCACCTCTTGACTTCACCCCTTAAGAATCATCCCTTCCTGGGGAGGCTAGGTGGTGCAGTGAATAGAGCGCCGGCCCTGGAATCAGAAGGATCTGAGTTCGGAGCCGGCCTCCGACACTTAATCCACACAAACAAAAAAAACCTAGCCGTGTAACCTTGGGCAAGTTACTTAACCCCAGTTGCCCTAAAGGGGCGGCTAGGTGGCGCAGTGAGTAAGAGTGCCGGCCTCGGAGTTTGGATGACCCGAGATCAGATCCGGCCTCAGAAAATGAGCACCCACGCATAAACAATGACTAGCCGTGTAACATTGAGCAAGTTACTTAACCCCAATTGCTTTAAAAAAAAAAAAAAGACTCATCCCTTCCTTGGGGCGGCTAGGTGGTGCAGTGAGCAGAGTGCCGGCCCCGGAGCCAGAAGTACCCGAGCCCGGATCCGGCCCAAGACAGCCAACACACAAACAAAAACCAGCCGCGCGACCCCGGGCAAGTCACCCAACCCCAGCTGCCCTCCAAAAAACAAAAAGAATCATCCCTTCCCACCAAATTCAACCTGTGCCCTCTGTCCATGTATACCTGTGAACATATGCCATGTACCCTTCTTCAATTATTTTCATAATGAGAAAGGTTTCATCAAACATAGTTATTGTTTTTCCATATAGGAATGTAAATAGTCCTACTTTGATAAGTTCCTTTTGATTTCTTTTCCTTGATTACCTTCTCAAGCATCTCTTGCTTCTTGTGTCTGGATGTCAGATTTTCTATTCAACTCTGTTTTTTTTCATCAAGAATGCTTGAAAGTCCTCTATTCCACTGAATGACCATATTTTCCCCTGAAACAATATACTCAGTTTTGCTGGGTAGGTGACCCTTGGCTTCAATCCCAGCTCTTTTGCCCTCTGGAATATATCTCAGTGTAGAAGCTGCCAGGTCCTGGGCTATTCTGATTGTGTTTCCACAATATTGAAATTGTTTCTTCCTGGCTGCTTGCAGTATTTTCTCCTTGATCTGGGAGTTCTGGAGCCTGGCTATAATATTCCTAGAATTTTTCTTTTTGGGATCTTTTTCAGGAGGCGATCTGTGGATTCTTTCAACCTCTGTTTCCCCCACTGGGTCTAAAACATCAGGGCAATTCCTTGAGAATTTCTTTAAGGATGATTTCTAGGTTCTTTCTTTGATCACGGCTTTCAGGTAGTCCAATAATTTTTAAATTCTCTCTCCTGGATCTATTTTCCAGGTCAGTGGTTTTTCCCATGAGATATTTCACATTGCCTTCTATTCTTTCATTTGTTTGGATCTGTTTAATAGTATCTTGATTTCTCATAAAGTCACTAGCTTCCATTTGCTCCAATCTAACTCTGAAGGAATGAATCTCCTCAGTGAGCTTTGGAGATCCTTTTTCCATCTGGCAAATTCGACTTTTTAAGGCATTCTTCTCCTCATTGCCTTTCTGAGCCTCTTTTGCCATTTGAGTTAGTCTATTTTTTAAGGTGTTATTTTCCTCAGTCAAGCTGTTGACTGTCATTTCATACTTTTCTTGCATCTTTTTCATTTCTCTTCCCAAATTTTCCCCCACTTCTCTTATCTGCTTCTTAAGGTCCTCTATGGCCTGTAGCCAGCTTGTATTTTCATTTGGGGCTTTTGGTGCAGGAGTTCTGACCTCACAGTCCTCCTCCATGCTTTGAGCCTCTTTGCCCCTAAAATAGGAGTCCAATGTTGAACTTTTCTGTTTATTTTGTTTCATTTGCCTAGGCATGTTGCCACTTAATTACTTGATTTTTGGGCTTGTTGCCACAGTAGGACTCTGCCCCCAGACAGGGGAGCTTCCACCCAAATGTGGGGTCTTTACAACTTCCGCCAGTTGCGTGGCCTCTGTAAAGCCTCCACCCACTCTGGCAAATTGGATACCTACCCCAAACTTCCCCCCCAGACCACAATCCAGATCCAGGCAGTTTAAAGCAAGAGTGATTAACCCCCAGACTGATTGCTGGATCTCCCTACAGTTCAAAGACCAGGAGCTAGAGCCACTACTGATGCTGCAAAATGGCTTCTGTGCAGCTGTTTCTTCAGCAGCTTTTCGCCCCCAGGGGAGGAAGCCAAGAATTCCCCAAATACTGGTCCCAAATTCCATAGGGCACTAACCTCTCACTTTGTCCTAGGCATATCTGTGCTGATAAATCTGGAATCGCCACAATTGCTGGTATTCTGAGGTCCCTCCAGCCAGCTGAAGGCCTGGCCCCCCTGGGGCTAAAACCATGGACCTGGGCTCGGCTCTGCGAGCTGCGCTGTCTGTTCTGCTCGCTGTGCTGCCTGCTCTCAGAGCACTGTTCTGCCTGCTCTCAGAGCGCTGCGCTGGCCACTCCCTGCAGGGCTGCTGGGCTGTCCTCAGCAGGAGGTTAGCTTCTCTGTGCTGTTCTGTGGGTGCTGTGGCTCCAGAAGTTGTTTGGAGTCCCCTTTCACATTGTTTGAAATTTGTGTGGGGCAGAGCACATTGGAAATGCTGTTTCTACTCCGCCATCTTGGCTCTGCCCCAGTGAGTTGACTTTTAACTCAGAGGACTTGGCCATGAATTTGATTATACCTATATGAGCTTCCCATTTGGGGACTGTGTTTCTTTTGTAAAATGAGATGAGTGGACTAAGACGTTTAGGGTCCACTTGAATTCTAAATCTTTTAGCTTGATGCTTCCAAAGTGATTTTTTTTTCTAAATTGTAGGTCTGAATATACCATGTATGTATGTATGTATGTATGTATGTATGTATGTATTTATGTACATATTTTTAAAATGTATTTTATTTTCAGTTCACAGAACAAAACAAGCATTTTCATAACACAGCATAATAAAGATGACTGTATAGGAAACTGCAAATCTACCATGTACAACATGCTATTCCCCCCAAAACTAGAGTTTGCATGTATATTTCTTTTTTTTCCCCTTTCCTTCCTCCCTGCCCTTTGCCCTAGAGAGAGCTACCTGTATTTATTATATTCCAGTAGGTCCCCTTACTAACATTCCAATTTTCTTGAACTCTACTCCCTTCTACCCATTCTATGATACAGGCCTACTGGCTTGTTTGCTGTTCCTCATAGATGCCCCTCTACCTCCTGTCTTCTTTTTCTTTTTTTAAAAATATTTTTCTTTTTTCTTCTTTTTCATTAACTGTCCTCCATGCTTGGAAAGCTCTCTTTCCTTACCTCTCCCTCACAGAATACCTGGATTCCTTCAAAATTCAGCTGATATGCCACCTTTCCTAATCTGCCCAGTTCCTAGATCCTTCCCTCTAACATTACCTTTCTGTAATGTTTGTTTTCTGTATTTGTCTTGGATGAATTTATGTATTTATTTACATGTTGTCTCCCTACTTAAGGTATGATTATCTTTGAGGGCAAGCCTTTTCCCTTTTCCCAGTGCTTAGTACATATAAACAAAGTCACATAAATGCTTGTGGATGAACTGGTGGATGCTATATCTTTGAGAATGATGACAGGGAATAGCTACAACTTTTGCCCAATGTCCCTAGGTACCATAGTGTGAAACAAAATATAAGGCTTGATGGGCTATCAGTTTCACCCATTATGACAACTCATATGTTCTAAGGAAGGAATCCCCAACATTTTTCCCAGTTGGGGAATTGCCTTTTATTTCTCTTAAGTCTTATTATTGCTGATAAGGCTATATGCCAAATGATGGCATAATGGTATTAGTAGAAATTGTTAATGATGAGAAAAGAGCATGGCAATGGTGAGTGATCATATCAGTTGACCACAATTGAAGTTTTCTCTATGGGATTGATCAGTTCTTTGACTTGTTACAGACATATTTCTCCATCACTGGTTAATCTATAAAGCTAGAAATCTGTATGTTTTCAATCAGAGAAGCTACATAACTGTCTTAAAATGGGGAAGGTTCAGGGGTGGCTAGGTTGCACAGTGAATAGAGCACCAGCCCTGGAATCAGGAGGACCTGAGTTCAAATCCGGCCTCAGGCACTTAACACAAAAACTAGCCATGTGACATTGGGCAAGTCAACCCCAATTGCCCTCCAAAAAGCAAAAGAAAAAAAAAGGGGGAGGGCAGAGAAGGTTCAGGTCCTTTAGCCTTGGTATATTTTTTATTAAATACTGGACCTGAATCAGTCCCTAGAGATCTCTGATTTAGGACAACATTGTGTTCTACTGTATTTGTTTCTAAAGTGAGTGGGGTCCTGGCATAAAATGACCCTGAGAAGTCAGTTTCCAATATGATGTTTAGGAAATTCATACCTATTTGGTAATTCCTGTCTGGGATTCATTCTGCCTGTTTGTTCTCTTTACTCTGTGCAGAAGTCCTAATGACTTCTGGTAAATTTTCTTTTTTGTTGTTTTTGTTGATTTTTTAAAGGGTCAGATTTATCTTAATCCCTTGGGAACTTAAAAACTGAAATCTCTTTCTGTGACAATTTCCCCCTCAATCTTGCATGAACATTTGCTTTTTATTATTGGGTTACTGGGGTTGATTTGAATTTTTTTTTAAAGATAAGAGCACTGAAGCATGTGCTTTGTAAAGGAAAGCACATCGATTGAGTTACTTGAAGAAGGGACCAAAGAATAATGCTGCCTATGAAATATAAAACCCAGGGGAGGTCAAATCAGGGGTCTAGCAATGGCCCTGGATGCTTTCCACTTAATATGTCAATGTTTTTCATCTGGCTTTCATAGGAAAGGAACATTATGTTAGAGGTCTCAATGATGAACTTTTTGTTTTTTATAATCTCTTTCAGTGTGCTGGGACCAGCAGTGACCTTCAAAGTGAGCTCCAGTTTCCAAAACATGACAACTGCAGATGTTGCAAAGGCAGCAGGTAAGGCCAATTGGACACACATACAAACACATGTGCCAGCGGAGAGAATGGTGAGCCATAAAAACAGGCCCCATAGAAAAAGCACACTTTCCTCGCGCAGATTGACATTTAATGAAGGAGACAGTTGAAGGGTTAGTGGCACTGAGGGCAAATTGAAGAGTAACATCCCTGAGTCAATTAAAACTGCCTGAGACTTCATTGTTTGCACAGGGACTGGATTAAACAGAGAAATGTGGACATGGCCTCAGATAGAAGAGAAAAGACCACAGAGCTGTTCTGTCTGAGGGAGAAAAAGACAGGCTTTTTAAAAGCAAGGATTTGGCATCCTTGGTAACCCTGGTGTTAAAGAATGAATGTGGACTTATGTTGAGGCCATTTGTTCTGGACAAGACAGGAAGAAAAAGCGGCTTTCTTTTATCCATCTGTTACATAGGCATGTTCTATGATCTGGAAGACTTAAGATAAACATAGTCAGTATCCATAAGTAAATGGTTTCACTGTATGGACTACAGAGAGGGGACCATTGTCGTGGTCCCCTTAATTGTGGAGTCTTATTTACTTTCTGATGTCAATTGGGTTTGCCTTAGTTATTATATAATCAGTGCCGCCTCATTGAAGATACAGAAATATTACCATTAGTGGAATTCTTAGGGAACAGTGTGTTGGGGTTAATTTGGGTTCCCGATTAATTTTTAATTAAACATGACTTTTTGTTTCAACCCTCATTGTTGGAAATCTTTACAAAATATATTATTCCTCTTTCCTGCCTTAATAAGTAGAATATTGTCAGCATAACTAAATATTTGATGACTGAGGTTCATTCATTGGCTTGGATCATTAGGATTGTAGTTGTGCCTACCATAAAATTCAAGGCACTACATAAAATTGTTGTTTTCTGAATCTGTCAAATGAACTTATTTTGTTTTTACGTAGTTATTTTCCTAAACAGCAGTGGTATTTGAGCCTGGCTAATAAAGACCTTGCTCTATTTTCACAGTAAAATTTCGAGGTGAGACAGTCAAATTCAGTTGACAAACACAACCTACTATAGTAATGAATCTTTACAAATAGTTAAATTCTGGTCTAACATACCTTGATGGTCATTAAATTTTTAGACTTTTAGTGATGTCCCTCTATGCTCTTAGGAACTCCCATCTCTCATCATAGTGATTTTTGAGACATGATGATGATTCAGGAAATTTAAGTTGGTAAAATAGAATTCTCTCTCTCACACGCAGACCCTTAGCCAAATAATTTTATGGGCATTGATGTCTCAGCTAAGAAAATCATCACTGCTAAGGTTTTGAGTCATGTTAGGGTATGTGTAATATGGCATGGTATCTGGTATGTAATGTTAAAACAATCCAGCTCATGAGAAGGAAACAAACCTTTCCTGAAATCTCTTTGCCTCCTGAAAGTAGTACTGCATTGATTGCTTTTTCTTTTTTTTTTTTTTGTAACTTATAAGTACTACTGGCTTATATTATTTCCTTTTCCTTCATCTCCCATACAAATTCCTCAACTTCAGTCATCATCCATGAATTGCTTTTAGTTTCTCTTGTTTCTTTTTTAACAAGGAAAAGAACTAGTTAGCAATCTGCTGGTTTCAAAAATGTATTCACAATTGCTCACAAAGGGCTAATTCACCAGAGTACTGGAAATTTGCCTTTGAATTTTGTTGTTGTTGCTCAGTCATTTTTCAGTCTTACTCTCTTCATGTCTTACTGCTTGTGACCCCATGTGGAGTTTTCTTGGCAAAGATATTGGAGTGGTTTGCCATTTCCCTCTCCAGATCATTTTACAGATGAGGAAACTGAGGTAAACACAATTGAATGACTTCCTCAGGGTCACAGAGTTAGTACCTGAGGCCACATTTGAACTCAGTAAGATGAGTCTTCCTGAATTTAGACCAGGCACTCTATCCACTGCATCACCTAGCTGTCCCAGCTTTGAATTTAGTCTCCCCAACTTCAAAGTATTCCAATGGATAGAGTCCTTTGTCTGAAGTCCAGAAAATCTGAGTTCAAATACAGTCTCAGACACTTATTAACTATATGAACCTGGGCAAGAAATTTAACCTCTATTTGTCTCAACTGTAAAATGCAGATGACAGCAGCACCTACTTTTCAGGATTATTATGAGGATCAAATAAGGTCATATTTTTATGAAGCATTTACACAGGCCTAGCATATAGCAGGCCCTTTATAGATGCTTATTACTTTCCCCTTCCTTCCATCTCCTCTATCATTACGACTTAAAGGCAAAAATGAAATAGTGTTTCTCTTGTTATGATTCTGTGCTCATCATCAGTGACTTTTTGTGAGTTTTATTTCATTGTAGAGTCATTTAAGGAAGGATATTAAAGGCTAAGAACAAAGAAAGCATATCAAACATGTATCACATTTAGACCCCATATCAATAGCTTTCTAAGCATTAACGAGCTGCTTTATTAGTCCATTAATGTTCATTGATGTCTCCAGTACGTGTATTTAGGGTACCTTTTTTGTATGTGCAAAGTTAGAATCGTATATATAAAATGCACTTTTAGATTTATAAAATTAGGAAATTTAAGAAATATAATTCTCAAATTAAAACACTTAATGTCTTTTAATATGGTATTTTAACACAGGTAATACTAAATATATTATGAACACAATGGTTTCTTATTCTGTACATAAGGAATTATGAGAAGCTCTTAGCTGCATTATCCTTGCAGACATCCAGTCATCATTGATTTTCCTTCTCTCTTACCTCTCCCCATCTAACAATTACCTAAATTCTATTAATTCTACCCCTCAAACATCCCTTGTATCTGTTCCCTTCTGCCTATTCATACCGTTACCATCCTAGTTCAGAAGGTCCTCACTCTGAAGAGCTTCCAAATTGGTTTCTTTACACCTAGTTTCTTGCCTCTCTACTCCATCCTGGACAGAAGTGTCATTGCAATCTTCTTGTTGTTTGCTTGTTACGAATTCTTCATGACCCCATTTGGAATTTTCTTGGAAAAGATCCCGGAGTGTTTTACCATTTCTTTCTCCAAACTATTTTACAGATGTGGAAATTGAGGCAAACAGGGTTAAGCAACTTGCCAGCATCAGGTAGTTAGTATGCGTCTGAGGCTGGATTTGAACTCAGGAAGTTGAGTCTTCCTGACTCCAGGCCTTGTAGTTTATCCACTGTGCTATCTAGCTGCCCCAATGTAATCTTGGGATCACAAATTTAGTGATGGAAGCAACTTGTGAGAACATCCCCCTTTGTTGATCCAGATGAGAAACTACTCTGCAACATACAACTTAGAGTCACTTGGGGCATGTGATTTGCCCAGGATCACATAGACAGTATGATTCAGAGTCAATACTTGAACATAGATCTTTCTGACTCTGAGGCCAATTCCAATCTCCCATCCCATGATCTTACTATCCCTTATTTTACCCTGAGAGAGCTAAGAGAAAAACTCAAGGTCACCAAGATGATGAAAGGACAGAACTAGGATTTTGAACCCTGAGCTTCTAACTTCAAATTGAGCATTGCTACTGCTGAATCATGGTGTCTCCCTTCATTATTTCTGTTCGTGTTATTTCCCTACTTGAAAATGTTCAGTGATTTCCTGTTATCTTCAAAATATAATACAAAGTCGTCCATAATCTGGTCATAGTCTACCTTCCCTTACTTCCTTTATATTACCGCCCATCATGCATTGTAGGTTCTAACAACAGCAACAGTAACATTTATTATAGCACTTACTATGTGCCAGACACTGAGCTAAGTGCTTTACAAATATCATCTCATTTGATACTCTCAAGAAATGTTGACTGAGTCTCAAATTTAACCTTCTACCTCTGGTATTCACCCAGATCTCACTTTATGCCTAGAGTACAATACTCCTTCAATGTTACCTTTCATTGTTTTTTTTTTTCTTTCATGGATCAGTTCTAATACCATCTTCTCAATGAAGTCTTCCTTTAATGCCCTCAACTGATCTCTTGGTCTTCAAAGTTTTCCTTAGTCTTTGGCTTAGGTCTATAGCTCTACTTTGCACATATTTGCCCTAAAATTTACATATCTGCATTTGTGCTGTCTTCCCGTCTCCCGCCACCCACCCCCAAAGGATGGGGGCTTTTAAAAATTATTGTATCCCCCAGCATCTTGCACAGTGCCCTGCACACAGTTGATTTTCACTAAATGCTTGTTGAATTAAAGGATTTAATCTTCTAACTATAAAGATAGAATACTATCTTCCTAGGCCAGTACAGCATCTCTTTGGGGACAGTTTTTGACAACATAAAAGAAAACAATGTGCCTTTCATTAAATGGTGGGTCCTCCCAATGGGAGGCAGACTTCATCACTCTGTTGGTAAAGAAGTAAATTAAGCTAGAAAGAACTGTTATTTTCAGCCTCAGAAGACTCGGTAAAACTTGAGGAAGGGTAGCTGCACCTTCACCGTTGTATAGGTTATCAACAGGACAGGCATACTTTAGATAGAATGTGCTGGTATTGTCTGTAAATGTTATCAGGGTTATTTAAAAAATTAATAGACCCTTATATAGAAATTACTTCTGAGATTATGCTTTTCCCGTATGTTTAAGCTGTTTCAAATCCTTGTGAAATGTTTACAGTTGGATCATCACAAGGGTCTTAATGGGCCCTATGGTGGGGATATCTTTTGTTATTGGTAATGAAGGGAGAGTAGTATTCTAGCTATGGCATTAAAAGTGCAAATTTTTTTTTGCTAATTTCATATAAAATGGCACAAAACTTCTAAGACTAACCATATGTTTAATACCATATAAACTCTCTTCAAATATCATTTAGTATTTATCTTGAATGACAAATGCAGTATTTTATTTTGAAACAGAATCCCTTCGTTATGCCAGACAATTCTTGTCAGGGCATTCTGCCTAATTTATGACCTTGGGTTTGAGCATAAGGTATTAGAGAATATTAAAGAATAAATGGATATTGCTTAATAACACAAAGAAGCATTTACTGTATTGCATATGCATTTAATATTAATGCCAGAGATAGCTTTTAATCTTTACTGTCAAGGCATCTAGTAAAATTGAACAACTGAAATTGATATATTTGGAACTTCTTTTTCATTCTAATGTTATTTTAAGGTACAAAGAGCACACCAATCAATTTTAACAATCTTCCAAATGCAGTTGGCCACATTCTAGAATCATATGCAATCTCTCCCCAAATTATATTATGTATTGCATCTATATCTATGTATGTGTATGGTATATATTCAGAATTTCATATGTTAGAATACCTGTGATGGCAACTACATGGCTCAGTGGATATAGCGCTGGACCTGGAATCTGGAAGACCTAAGTTCAAATCCAGTCTCAGACACATACTAGCTCTGTGACCCTGGACAAGTCCCTTAGTCACTGTCTGCCTCAGTTATCTCATTTGTAAAATGAGGCTAATAATAGGCTCTAACTCTTAGAGTTGTTGTGAGGATCAGCTGATAATATTTGTAAGACACTTAGCTTAGTGCTTAACACAATGCCTTAGTCTCCTTCCCCACCTCACTCTCTTTGTTATAGCACAAATAGCTGGCCACTTTGCAAACCATTGCAAACCCTGAAACAATCCTGTTCCTGCAAATCTGGCTGCCCTCCTCTCCTCACATCAGGCCCAATACAAAACTTGAGTTCCATGTCTTGCATTATCAGCACATGGCATCTATTTGGTGACTTGTTGGCTTCATTTGCTAACTCTTCATCACGCATTTGTCTCTCCCTCCCTCTTTGATCTTAGTGTAATTCAGCCAGCCCTTTTCCAGTATAAGCCTCTTACACTTGGCTCTTTTTGACTGTCGTTTTCTCCCCTGGTTTGCCACTTGTCTCGTTCACAAAGACATGCTACACGGCATCACATGTAATGTTAGAAGACAACTTCTCGTGATTTTTTTCATCTATTCAGATGGGTTCTAGGCCAGCTGATTTCATCTCTAAAATCCTCCCTTTTGGACTTCTCCAGCACCATCACTGGCATTTAGGAAGAGAACCTCAGCTTTATGTGTTAGAAAATTCTCTGTGCTCTTCAGTCTTTCTACATATGTCCAGACCACCTTTGTCTATACCTCCCTAAGGCCTCTTCTTCACTTTGATCATTTAACTTTTATTCCTTGTTTTGAAACTCAGACCATTTAAGTGGAAGGTGCTAACGGTATAAGAATGTGAGGAGGAAAACATTAGCTTTTTATTGTAATAATTGCCATCTTTACATTCTCCTCTCTCCTCCAAAGAGCTATTTTTTTTAAAGTAAAATGCCTAAAATTCACTAAATATGTTACTTAGGGCACTTAGGATAACTTCCAGATATAATCATAGATTCAAAAAAGGAAACTTAGATGTCATCTAATTCATTGCCTTCTTTTTACTAATTTGGAAGTTAAAACCAAGAGATATAAAATGATTGATAAGGGTAAGGGAATAACCTTTATACTGTGCTAGGCACTGTGCTAAGGCCTTTTATAGATGTTTCATTTGATCCAGACTACAATCATGTGAGGTGGTGCTATTATCCCCATTTTATAGTTGAGGAAACTGAGACAATCAGAAGCGAAGTGACTATACTAGTATCACACAGATAGTAAGTGTCTGAGGTTGAAGTTGAACTCACATCTTCTTGATTCCAGGTCCAATGCTATATCTACTGTGCACATGGCTCTCTGTAAAGCTTATTGTCATGACAACTGGCAGAGTCCATTTTTAAATCCAGTTCCTGTGACTCAATCTTTTCACCTGAGAATATGGGGTGTTGGAATTCCCTTGAAACTATTATAGACCAGGAAAGAAGCTCATGGACATTGACGATAAATATCTATTTTTTTTGTATGTGTAGGGATTTCTGAGTGATTCCTGAAGTGATGGATAGAATGCTACACTTGAAGGAAAACCTGAGTTCAAATCTCCTCTTCAACATGTAGTTACTGTGTACTCCATGGCATTTAATCTCTGAGGACTCCAGTTTCCTTATACACAAAATGATAGCATCCCAGAGGCTGCTTGTAGCTTTCCTTTAGCTGAACTGAAGGAGGTATCTCTCCTGTACTGCAAATTAACTGTTCATATAGTGAAAACCATTACTTAAAAAATAAAAGAAATGGATCTAAATAATCTAAATTATGACCTGAGTTCAAATCTGGCCTCAGACACTTAACCTTACTAGCCATGTGACCTTGGGCAAGTCACTTAACCCCAATTGTTCTGTCCTCCAAAAAGCATAAACAAATAAATAAAAATAAAAGTAAAAATTGCTCATTTGTTCCTAACATCCTAAAATGGGTGGTGTTCTTTACATGTAGACATTGTAAATAACCTTTAGGCCCCTGACTTAAGGCTGATATGAACTGGTGGAACCTTTCAATGTTTCTCAGTGCTCTTGCCTAGGATGAATCATTTTGCTAAGTAGATGCACAAATGATGTCATCCTGAAGGCTAAAGTATTAGCTATTTTTTGAGGAAAAGCACCTAAAACACAAATAGGAAAAGGCTATTGAGTCATGATATTGTCCATATAGGCAAGACAGGAAAAATTGGCCCAGGCTGATATAAACATCCATTAGACATTCTGGACACTTGAACAAGAAATTGGGGGAGAAAACACATGACAGGAAGCAAAGAAAGCTTAAGGGGGAGGAAGAAAGATTTTAAAGAATTTGAATGGATGGGAAAGAGCCACCATAATGGAATACAGAATCCTGCATGAATTAAGTTCTGGTCTCAATGAATAAGGTGGTTATTTATTGTTACAACTGTGTGTATGGGGGGGGGAGCTTGACAACTGAAGAGGAACCCTAAATGGGCAATCTTAAAAGCAAAAAATCGATAACTTTTGTGATTCTGACTAGTCTGAATTCTATGCTGATTATTTGTTCAGAAAGGATGGTACATTTTGTCCTTTATTGGACCGAACTTATTGATTATAGGTTTTGAAAGGGGAGTGCACGAAAAGCAAACCAGCCTCTACTTTGTACTTTATCAAAAGGAATGTGCACAGTTTCCAGACTGAGAAGTCAGCAGTCTTTGAAAGCATCAGGGCGGTTTTGAGTAGAGAGTTCTTCCTGATAAGAAAATGCCATTTTAAGGTGCTATACCCTGTCCTTTCTTTTCATTTTCCTCAAGCCTCTTATTGACTGAAAAAAAAAGGAAAAAAGAAAACCACAAATCTAAAATATCAAGCTTTTGAAATATGGAGAAATCCAACCTTAGGGTTTGCCTTAAATGACGTGAACTCCCTTGCCACCTTTTTCTGCAGAGGGAGGCAGTGAAGCCTGAACACATGTCGTGCAGGGAGATTGGTTGAGATGTTCCATTTTTGCTTGATTTAATAACATGTCTGTAGTATCTACCCTAGGTGACAAGATGTGGCCCTGGCCACTGAAAAGCTCACAGTCCACTTCTGGCCACAACTTGTTTTTGTGGGGGGAGTGGGATTTTTCTGTCTTGAAGATGAAATTCAGGAATCTAATTTAATTCAGAGTTTGACATGTTTCCTTCCATATACTTCCAAGACAACCAGTCTTGCTTGCAGTTGGGAGGGGAGGGTAGAAAGACACATTGGCTCATGAAATCTAGGACTTATAGAATATTATTACCATTAGTAGAGTCCTTAGAAGAGAGGTTCTTAACCTAAGGTCCATGAACTTAAAAAAACAAACACTTTTATAACTGAATTTCAGTATAATTAATTTTTTTGGTAATTCTATTTTTTAAAATTTTTTGTACATTTAAAAATGTTCTTCTGACGAGTGATCCATGAACTTTGATAAGCTGCCAAAGGGCTCCAGAACACATATCAAAAACCAAACCAAAACAAAATTAAGCATCCCTACCCTAAACTTCCTTCAAGTAGATCACACATAAGAGGAATGAGGATAAGCTAAAGTGACTTGTCTATGATCAAACAGCTAATTGGTGGTAAATCTGGTATTCTACCCAACCTCCTTACTCCCAGTCTAGTGTTTTAAAGAAAAACACTATCTCACACTGATTCCTCTTCCTTTTCATAAAAACAAGTATTGATAGTTTGAGTTTCCACATAATCCATAAGTATTGTTGTGTCTGTAATATAATAGAGTATAAACGGAATAAAAATGTAAAAGGAGTGACTATAAAGAGAAAGGGCTTGGGATACAAAGACACGGGTATAATTGTCCCAGCCCCCCAGGAGCTTACACAATGTTTGGTAATATAGCAAGTGTACAAAGAGGATAGAGATAGTCTTGTGGTTGCTTTGATGCAGGGAACCATGGATGAGGAAGCTCCCTCTGCTGAAATAAATCAGCATCTTCTCTGGGTTTTTTTCTCAGAGACTTGCCCAGAGTACAGAGAGCTTAAGTGATGTGCCTGCGGTCATATGTCCAGTATAGAAATTATATACAAGTGAATTTTGGGGGGAGGGAGAGGAAGAGTGCTTGCAGCTAGGGGGAATGTCTTCTATAGGGCGTGGTTTTGAATCACCAAGGTTCGAGGCCCAGAGGCTAGAATAATGTTGGAGTGTCAGAACTAAAGCTTAGAATAGAATCACTGGAAAATTTTAATTCCTGACTTCACCTGGTGGTATCTTTTCTTCTAGTTGATGCTGGGTGACAGGTCCTTGGCCTCTGTCTTTCTACAGATAACTGTGAAAGTAATGTAAGGACATACTCATAAACAACCCAATCTAGCCTATTAATTCCAGCCCTTCCCTATATCTTTGTGCTCTTAAGAAATTAAGGCACTTCTTCAAGTTTGTAGATGAGATGTCTTACTTGCTGGGTTGTTCTATTTCTTCTTTGCTCTTCCTGTGCCATCATAGTGATCATGTGACAAGGAAGCTGTTTGCTACTAAGATGAGAGAGAGAGTGAGCATCCATTCTGGCCCAGAGGTGAGATGTCTGCCTGAGGTGTTGCTATATGGCTAATGCATATTAGAACATTAATAAGAAATGAGGGGGATGTTTCGCATGCCAAAGAGCAGCAGATGCCTAATGGCTACAGTTTCATAGATGTTTTAGATCAGTAACAAGAAAAGGTAGATAGATACACCCCATTACTCCTTCCTAAACAGCCAGGTAATTACTTTTGGCATTTTGACAAGTGTTTGCTGGAGTGAAGGTCAAAGCTGTCAGCATATAAGATCTATGCTAATCTGCTCAGCTGGAGAAGATTCAGGTAGCCAATGTTTTTGTAATTAGAAGTTGTGAAAGCTAGTTTTCATCATGGCTTTACACTGAGCATAAATGAGCCAATAATATAAAGTAATTTCATTTGTCATAGTTTACAGGGTTACCTGTGTAGAGGTGCAGGAACAGCTTGCACTGGGAGGTTGGGGAATTATGGGTAAATTAAATGTTATGGGTAGATACTGAAGTAGTAGTATACAAAATGATACTCTTTCATATGCCTAGATATACAAAGGACAAAAATCTTCATTTGAAGCCTAAATCTTGAAAGATATTAGGATTTATTCTGCTTGTAAATAAATGAAATCATTCAACTCATAGGATCAAAGCTGAAAGGGACTTCAGAGGTCATCTTGTTCAACCCCTTCCTCTTATAGATGAGGGAATTAAGGGTATGAGACTTTCTAAAGGTAACATAAGTATCAAGTAGTAGATTTTCTATAAAGTTAGTTCTTCTAACTCCACATCTAGGTTTATTTCTACTACACCACATGGGAGGATGGATGCAGAAGCAGAGGGAATATCAGAGGCCATCTCATCCAAATTTCTGCTTTTACTGATAAGAAAACTGTGCATCACAAAAACTAGGTGATTTGCTGGAAGTCACAGAGAAGCTGTCAAAGGAAAGATGGAATGCAACCCTTTCTCACCTTTACAGAAAGGTATTCTGGGCATACTGTGTCCAGAAAGTATTTCTTCCCCTACTGGTTAACTTTATGATGAAGAAGCTCACTTAATGACCATTGGTCTACAGACTGTGTCCATCATGGACCTTTATCCAAAGCTTTCCCTTCCAGAACTTGTTCTTCATTGGCAGAGCCTCTAAACCATAAATTCCTAATATGGGGCCTGTGAACTGGATGTTCCTGTTGTCTTAATTTTTCTTAATAACTATTTCAGTATTGATTTCCCTGGTAATCCCAGGTTGTTGAATTTTTTCCTAATGATATTCTGAGAAGGGAATCGTTGGTCTAACCAGACTGCCCAAGGGCTCCATGATACAAAAAGGTTAAGAACTCCTGACTTGAGACCCTTAGGTCTACTCTAAGCCATGATGAGCCACTGGAGAAGGAATTTTTTGTATTACCCTTTTTGGTGTGGTAAAAGGATAATTGTGATAGAGAAACCATCCAAAAGGGAGGTACAGTAATAGGCAAAGAGGTGATGATGCCCTATTGCAATGCTCTGACTAAAAGTATATATTTTTTAATAGTTGGTCTGAGTCAGGGTCTAAGAAAAATGTGCAGCCGTAACTCTCAGGGGAATTCTTGTAGACAATACTCTGTGTCTTGGCCTATTTGCTGAGTGTACTTTATGGACATAGTTGGTATTCTTTATAGGGGTTGTTTTTTGCTCAGCACTAGTGTTTTCTCTTCATCACTGTTTTACCACTTGGGGGCATGTTGTCAGACCAGAGATTTATGTGAGTGTATTACCATTTAGCATCAATGGCAAAGGCACAGCTAAAAGCCTTCTTGTTGGTCACTGATTATGCCCTGTAGTTGTCAATTAAAACGTTTATGCTTAGGAGTTCAAATTCAAATTATTTTTATTTCGTGATGAAAATTCAACTGGACATTACACTGACATTAAGATACTTAGGTTACTGCTTTAATACTAGGAAATCTGCCTCCTGTTTTCATTTGCTATTCCCTATTCTATTATGATCTGTTGAAAACCTAGTCTTTTTGAAAAAAGGATGATAATTATAACTCAGTAATCATTTATTTTAATTTGTATATAAGCAATCCCTCCATTTGCTTTAATTTCTTAAAAGGAAAATGGAAGTGCTTTTAGGTCTAAATAGAGGGTAGCCCTGGAAAATCAATTCTACAGCCTTTGGTGCAGCTTTATTTGCCTTACCTTAAAATAGACAAGGCTGTATCAGTGAAGCAAAATCCAAGTGGTAAGACACAATGAAGAGGAGTTTAGGAGAGGCAAACTCAGCTTTGTAGTAACATTTCCCTCACATTGATTGACCCCTTTCTCCAGTTCTTACTCTACCTATCCCTCAGCTATGAGAATACCAGTGTTTGTGTAAAGCAAATATCCTCTAAGTTCTCCCACAAATACAAATTCCCATGGCAACCCAACAAAAGGATAGCAGAATGGAAAAGCAGAGTTTACTTAATTTCAATAGGCTTCCTGGTTTATTCATGTTAGACTTTGACTGAGAAGCTCATGTCTCCTGGCCATCAGGCCAGAAAGGGAGAAGATTATCATATCTGCTGGATCAGCATTGGATTGTTCTGCTTCTCTTCTATAACTGAGCTTGGAGTGTGGGAATGTAGTGAAAATGACCAAAGCGTTCTTTCTATGAAGCAGTTATGGCTAATCCTTTGATAGGTTGAGTCTAAAATTTATGTAAGGGAAGGTGGGCATGGTATTTCCCCAAAAGACAAGCCATTCAAGGTGTAGATTTGAATTAAGAAGTACAAGAAGTGACTTGTGTAGTATGATTATAGAGTAAAGTGAAGTTTATTAAAGGCATATGTAAGAGTGAGTACAGATTAGCAGTCCTGAGTGAAGGGCAAGGAGTCTCCCCTGAAAATCCCAGAGCAGTGACCCAAATGGCCATGTGTCACACTGGACTCTAGACTTTAGCTTACTAGAAACTTGTTGCTTAGTTGCTTTACAATCATGTCCAACTCTTCATGACCCCTTTTGAGGTTTTCTTGGCAAAGATACTGGGACACTTTGGTATTTCCTTCTCCTCATGTTATGGATGAGGAAACTGAGGCCAACAAGGTTAAGTGACTTGCCCAGAATAAAAAAAACAAAAACAAAACAAAACAAAAAACTAGTAAGTGTCTGAGGCTGGTTTTGAATTCAGGAAGAAAAGTCTTTCTGATTAGGCCTGGCACTGTATCTACTGTACCACCTACTTACCTACTAGAAGCTAAGTGTATCCCATAGATAAACAATCAGGAATGTGCCATCAGTAAGCAGGACAAATGTAGAGTGATTTGAAGATCTCATATATGGTGAAAGGTGGTTATACGCCTTAGGACAGGAATGGAGAACCTGCATCCTCCAGGCACATGTGGCCCTCTAGATCCTCAAGTGGGGCCCTTTGACTGAACAAATCCAATTTGTTCTATGAAGTTTGGATTCAGTCAGAGGGCCCCACTTGAGGATCTAGAGGGCCACATGTGGTTCCCCATCCCTGCCTTAGGGCCTAGGCATCAGAGCTGGATACTTTTTTTCTTTCCTATGAAGGTTAGTTCCTGCAAGGTGAAAGAACATATACTCCCTGGGTTTGTGACTTCCTCACTCTTTTATCGCTCCTAGTTATGTTCTCATCCAAGACATCCATAAAAATGGATAGAGGTCAGGATTGAAAGGTAAAATGGCACATGCCCTTGTTCTGTCTGTTGGGAAAGCCACAGTCTCAGAAAAGTGAAGAAACATTGAATTTAAGACAGGAGGGCAGAGCTGTCACATACAAGGGAAAT
Organism: Gymnobelideus leadbeateri; assembly: GCA_011680675.1. Lineage (NCBI taxonomy): Eukaryota > Metazoa > Chordata > Mammalia > Diprotodontia > Petauridae > Gymnobelideus > Gymnobelideus leadbeateri. Next base: position 171,186 of record WOXC01011865.1, on the reverse strand, counting down.
GGAATGAATGCAAGACTTATACCTTTTCAGACAACAGAGCACTGGAGTTGTGTTTAAACCTCACTTTAGTCACTTAGTAGTTGTGTGTCCCTGGGCAAACTATTTAACCTCTCTAAATCTCAGTTTCTTTATTTTACAAATTATTATAATATTAGTACCTACTTCACAGTGTTGTTGTAAAGATCAAGTGCGTTAATTTATGTGATGTAAACCTCGAAGGACTAAAAAGATGTGATGTCATCACTATCATTGTTAATAACCATAGGTGACTTATGTAGGTACTCTCTGCAAAAGGTACACAGCTGTTGAAGTGGTATGAGTCAATGTATTTGAAAATGTCTGTCACAAAGCATCTCATCTAGCAGTCTTTCACAGTAGCTGTGATTCCCACCATTATATTTTAGCCCCTTGATCAGAAAGAGATTTTGAAGATCTCATTGGGAAGGATGATTAAATTCAATCTTCAGCAGATATTAGCACCTAATGACACAGAGTAGTTAGTCAGATTATTTTGTTGTCCCCTTCGATAGCATTTTTTTGTGGAGGTTGGTTACTGGATAAGCCAATTTTGACTGAAGTGGAGGTTGAGTAGAGTCATATTTGAAAAAGAAGTCCAGAAAGTCCTAAGTGGAGGCCTTGGAAGAATGAAGAAGTAAATATGGCTTGCCAGGGCTCTTTCTTAAAAAAGGGTTTTTGAGAGAAATTGACCAATGAAATAAAGGGAACAGGATATTCCTGCATGAGAATGTTGCAGGGGTGAGAGTGTAAGATCATCTTCCAAGGTCCTTCAGAGAATTTGTCAGAACTTCTTAGTCTGAGTCTGCAAATGGATTTCAGGGGATCTATGATCTTCAATAAAAAAAAAAAAGACTGTACACAAAAGGGATTTGAAAAATGAAAGGGAAAGTGAAAAAATGGAGATGAGTCAGCTGTGCAGCCTGGAGACATCTTTGTCCTGACCCTCTTCCAGAAGCTGAAGGCTCTGAGAAGAACCAGTCAATCAGGAGATGAGGCCTCAGGCATGAAGGATACTTCCAATGTGAAAAGCAGTCCAGGGTAGAGGAAGTTTTCAGGGTTCTGTGTCACAGTAGGGAAACGAGTCAGCAATATAGCCTGGTTAAGAACAAAGATCTAGGTATAATCAAATGTATATGTAGTACCTGGGGCATCCTTGTTTCCATATAGTCCTACAAGAAAGGTTATGGTCACTTTGTCGGGAATAGATCCCACTCAAAACCATAACTTACAACTTCCCATGATGTTTTTACATTTTGGGGCCAACTGAAAGAACTAATATTTAAAAAGACATGGACTCTAATTGCAGAGAAAATGAAGTGACAAGAAATCCCTTCATGAACTCATGATATATGCTTTCTAATCAATTGCCACACAATCAGTGAAGGAGAATGCAGAGAAATATACACTTTCCAAGGGAGCCCAAGGGGAATCTGAAGTTCTAATGGAGATCACATACATGGGAAATATATGTGGCATGGGAACATGAATAAAGAAGCATCAGACACCATACAACTGGGACACGCACATGAACAAAACATATTTTGCAAATCTATATGGGCAATTCCTCCCTCTCCAGATGTTGGATTGCTAATATTATCAGTAGATACCATCACACTTGTTGCTCTGCTGGGCATTATCTTCCCCCTTTCTTATGGACATCACATCGTCCCAGCCGGACACAGTGCACTGTGCTTCCCTGGTTCCCATGTCTCTCTTGGCTATTATTCTTTTAATTTTGTGACTGTTGCTTCTCTCTGCCACCAGTTTCAGGGTTTCATGTCTTCATAACCATCTACTTGTCATCCCAGTTCTGATCATCTGGGTTTCAACGATGAGAATGTCAGCCCCCAGTGAGGACAAACTGCTAATTATTTAAATGCCTAGTCAATGGGTCTGTGACTCACCACACCTAGCTATGCATTATTTAAACAACTCTTACTTCACACAAAAACTTTGTGAGGTATATTTGTCTAACTGCTCTTATATTACAGATGAGGAAACTGAGGCTCAGGGAACTTAACTGACTTGCTGAAAATCATATACTTGTACAAAGAAAGCATCAGAGTTAGAATTCAAACCCAGGTCTTTTAACCCAGAGCTGATTCTATCTCTACTGTTCCATATCTTTATCCCATTTTTACAGGTTAGGAAATTGGGACACAATGGGGATAAGTGACTTGTCCAAAGAAATAGCAAGCCAGTAGACAGCAGAAACAGGATTCAAAGCAAGGTCTTTTGGTTCAAAATCTAGGGTTCTTTCCAGTGCACCACAGCTCCTTCTCGCCATTTTTACTTTTGATTTCCCCATGGAAAGAAAAGCATTTTTTTTAAGTTTCTGGGCTATTAGACTTATACAATTTCTTAAATGGATAGCATATGACTACATTTATGATGTGACTTAATATGATCTATTGTGTGTTTAGGAGGATGCGATTAGGAACTAATCAATATTTGGAATGCTTCTTTGATTTGATTACACTGGAAGGATGTGGATTGGAATCTTAGGCTCCTTGGAATTAATTGTTTCTTATTTATCCGAGTGACAGAGCTCAAGATTCATAGACACACTGAACTGTGTGAAGGCTTTAAAAACCATCTAGTCTCAAAAAGACTGAGCAAATATTCCCATGGGAAATCTATAAAGAAACAAGTGCCAATGGCCCTGTGCCAAAAGCACTATGCTAAGGAAGGCAGTGTGGCCTAATGGAATGAACATAGGCTCAGGTGTGGAAAGGACTGGTATACAAATCCTGCTTGTGATGCCTACTACCTGGGTGACCCTAGACTAGGTCTGCCCTAGAAAAATATCTTCCTGGGCCTCAGTTTCTACATCTTCAAAATAAGGATGCTGGACTATATGGCCTTTGAGGCCCTTTCTAGCTTAAAGTCTCTGATACTCTGATGCTTATCTTTCCAAGTCTTAAAGATTCTGAAGATATCTACCACCTCCCTTTCCTCCCCCCCTTCTCCCTGTAAATGCTTCAGTTATCTGATATATGACAAAAATTCATCTTCTTGTGTTTTAAATCGCCTTCCTCTTCTTCAGCTCTAAGTAGAGATGGAACCCATGATTTTTCAGAGTCATGGAGTTCATCAAACCAATACATATTTATAGAGCCTTCTTTTCAGGGTCAACAGTCTCCATTTCTCTAAAGTTTCTTCTTTTTCTACCTTTTAGAAAACTCTCACATAAACACTCCAAGCTCCCCACATTCCCTCTTAAATTGTTATGCAATCTATTGTCTCATGTTCAAGGAGAGTTTTGATTGTAAGAATGAAATTACATTGCTTGGAGACAATGATTGACCAATCACACTGTTAAATTCATAGGAGCCTCAAGTGTATTTCATATCATCCACTAAAATATGAAAACACGGATCATCTTGTATGAGTGTAAGGTTGAATAGGATATTACCTCTCAATGGACCTTCTTCCATATAAATATTAAATGTACTCATTAATGGCAAGTTGGTGGTTTGTATTATGCAAGGCAAGACCCTAAAGTTGGTGAAGATCACTTGAAGGAAACATCAGCATACAGAGTTAACACATCATCAAGCAGGCAGAGAAGGAAGGAAAGGATTCTGTGTTGATACTTTAACACTGATTAAAGGTGGATTGTACAATTATAGCTTTTAAATTTAAAGACAGTTTGCACTCTATCAACACCTTCCTTGTCTCATTACAATTACAAAATATGAAAAGGCAAACTGGGTAGGAAAAATCCTGAGTAAATGCAATTAAAGAATTTTCCTCAATAGGAAGAAATATAAAATACAGCAACCTGAAGCTTGAAGACTACCACTAATAAAACTGATATCCTTAGGTCATCCCCTGGAGTAGCCCTAAGTGCCCTTCTCTCTCCTCCAAAAATATCTCCATCTTCTTTATACGAGTCCCAGCTGACTGTCCCAACCAAGGATTCTTTTTCTTCTGAGGTCCCATTGAAGTTGCTATTTATGCTGTGTATTTTGGTGATTAACATGCGCTAACTTGTATTGTTATTTATCTTCAAATGGATATGGGCTATTTTCTTAACTGACCCTATGCTTTTTTTTATGTGTCTCATGGCAGAGTTGGTAGTTTGATGAACTTAAGTCCAGAAGACCTGAGTTCAGATTCCATCTCAACACTTGTTAGCTGTGTATCCCTAGACAAGTCACAATCTTTTTCAGCCCTAGTTCATGTTGCACCTACCTGTTCTGTTGATCAAATGAGCTAATAGATGTAAAGCACTTTCAAAATCTTAACACTTTCTACATGTCATTATCTGCATATTTCTCAGTAATTGCTAGTGTTGCTGTTGTTTACCAGTACACTGACATAGTACATATCTATCTTTTATGATGGTATTGGTCTAGGAAGAAGAAACCAAAAATTTGAAAGCTATTGGTTTTCCCATTTTTTACTGACAAAATATTTGGCTGGGGTATCTTGGTCCAAATTCACCAGAGGAACTGTGAACATGCCTAGGCACAGTTTACATGAAAGTACTTTTTAACACTCAATTCCATCTGACTCCAAAAGCAAGTTTAGAAATACATAAATACATATAAATATATAGATGAATATGTACTGTTATGCTTAGAAATAGTTACTAATATGAATGGATAATATGGATACATTTATGCATGGGAAATGTGGCATGTTTTTGCTCAAACTCTGATTTCGGTTTTTACCTGTGGCATTCTGTCTTTCACTATAAGCTTGAGGAATTATGAGGGGACAAAATGAGACGGTAACGATTTGTGTGGAAACGGATGGAAAAACCTTTTGCAAAGATGTTTTCTGCTTGGATGGCAGCACTGGTGACCTGCTAAGGAATCAGTTAGGGCAAATAAGTCTCTTGTTAAGGAATTGGTAATTACTTCAACTTGTCACAGAAGATTTGTTTAGGATGCCAGAAATGCAAACTTGTTTTGTCAGTTTCTCATGTATAAATTTACGTTCCAAACTGGAGTTTGCTGTGAGCCAATCATTTTGTTATTGGTTTGTTTGGGGGAGGGCAAAGAGGAGAAGTTATTTTCTGAAGACAACATGTGGGTTGTGTCAATGCATGGCACATTTAAAAAAACCCTGATAATGCCAGTTATGATGGAGATGCATATGTGCCAAGTGTTTTATGTATTTCCTCATTTAACCTGGAAATAACCCAGTGAAGTGGGTACTAAAGGCATTATTGTTCCAATATTTTTTGAAGTAGAAACTAAGATTCAGGGGGTTGACATAATTTGTCCATGGTACCCAACTGGTAATTATCAAAGGTAGGTTTGGAATCCAGTTCTCCCAGACATTAAGTCTAGTCCACTATGAACTATGTATTACTACCTTGCTTATCATTTAAGGCTTTCTCTATGATAACTAATTTCTTTGTTTATAAAGCATGTTATTAAATTGTGTTTCCATCATGTGTCACAAAGTGTCTTACTAGAGTTCAGAACTATAAACAGAGGTCTCACATACACCAAAATATTTACGGTTACCCTTTTTTTGTGGAGGCAAGTTCTGTAGCTGAAAACTAATTCGATAGCCTTTCACTGGGGAATGGTAAGCCACCAGGAGTACATGAATGGAATTTGGATAACTGTACTATAATAAATCATGAATAGGAAGACTTCAGAGATTCATGGGAAGATTTATATGAATTGATGTAAAGTAAATAGAACCAGAAAAGTACAAGATTTCTGACTGACATGTGTTAATTGTGTATCCATGAGCACTGTGCTTTTTCTTTCTGAGTTTCATATTCCCAATCTATGAAATGGATATATAATATTCACATATCTATCTTACAAGTTGTTAATGAAAGTGTCTAGTAAGTGACACATGCTTTGAAATGCTTAAAGTACTATATGAATGTGAGATTATTAGAGTATAAAAGCATAGATGGAGAGTTGGAAAGAAGCTTAGAAGTCATCTAATCCAGAGGTGTCAAACACACAGCCCATGGACAGTGTTATTGCCCAAATGTTCTGGAAACAAACTGAAATATAATTGGGAAATATTTGAAATATTTAATATTTTTTTAAAGTACAGTAGAACATAGATGGTGTTAATATGTGATTTTGTAAGGCAGTTTGTGGCCCATGAGGATCCTTATATTCTGTACAGTGGCCACATTTCTATTCAAGTTTGACTCCATTGATCTAATCCAGTGCTTTCACTTTACCTGTGAGAAAACTGAGCTTCCCTTAGAATAAATGAAGTATGCAGGGTCAAATAGATAGTAGCAGGTAGAAGAGGGAGGATTTGAATGAAGGTCCCTTGACTCCAAATTCAGCATTTTTTTTATCCTATTGCCTCCATTGAACATCAATTTCCCAAATTAAAAATCAGAATACTCAGCAGTCCATAAAGAGTGGTAGGAAAGAAGGAACATTGTTATATAATTCTGGAAACTGAAAGATTTTTGAAGTAGATAGAAATATAGAAATCATACATTCCTGTTATAGCTCAAGAAATACAAATTCATCAGGTTAGCTGGGCTGCTAGAGTTTTGCTTTCTCTAGAAAACTTTCCTGCAAGTTAATTTCTATTCATTTCCTTGGAGATATTTGGAAGAACCAAAGGATAAACTAATTCCTTTTTTAAAAGACTTTGCCACTTTTAATGCTCTAAGGCAATTTCCATTTGTGTGTGTGCATGTGTGTGTATGTGTATGTGTGTGTGTGATATTTCTCAGATTAATAGAGCCAAAATTATTTTATCTGAAATTAAATCCATCATTTATTACTTTTTGGAGGTCCTTGTGGATTGTGACTTTATTGTTCCAAAAAATGAATGGTTTAAAGAGCTTTCAGTTCTCAATTCGATGTAAAGTATTCATTTATCATTCATTCATTTAGAAACCATTGATGTTACACTAATCATAAAGGTTCCCCCCACCAGCTGGAAATGGGGGTGTCTGGTATGCTGTAAGCCTTCAATAAACCCCCATGATAAGCATTTCAAAGAAATGGTTCTATTTCTCAAAGGCATGTCAGCTTTTGAATTTTTCCTTTGTGCATGGTATATCTCTAGAAGAAAGTCTTTTTATACAGCACTTGGGAAAGCATCGCCACTCTTTCTCTTGCCATTTAAAAATGTCTTTCAGTACAGTATAATACAATAAATATTTCTTAAGTGTCTACTATGAATAGATCGCCAATACATGAGAACACTGCTGAACAACGTACAAAGATTTAAAAGGACATGGTCCCTGTCCTCAAGGAACTTTCCCTCTTGTAAAACATTCTGAAAAATGAACCCTTTCAAGTACATCATTAGTCACCACCACAAACAGGTCTTTGTTTCTATGAATCAAGTAAAAGAAAGGACATTGTATATACCTGTGATCCTGCTTTAATTCTGCACTGGCCCAGGGTAAAATTGTGGAGCAGTTGAATTGACTTGATTTTCAGTTTCTCCCTCAATGTCTTCCACATAACAGTTGGTTGTCTTGTTCTGTCCTCCAGTTACCACAGGGCTCCAACTGCAGCAGCCTAATTGAATGTGATCTCTCTGAGACCCCCCTTTTCTTTCAACCTTTGTGGCTCTCCTGAGCCCTCAAACTTTCCAGTCCTTTGCTGCATTTTCCTAGGGCCATCTGCTCAGCTTTGCATACTAGAAGCTAGCTATGTTCATGCTAACATATTAATAGGAGGATTCTAGCTCGCTCCCTTTTCCTTCCCTATGAGGTAACAGCAGTGCATTTATTAGTGGCCTTCTGGAATGTGCATTTTGTTCATGTTCCTACCGTTTGTTCTTTCAATCAAAGAAATCACTCCAGTGGCAGGAGTTTCCCACAGAGTAGGAGGAGATGACATCTCCTGGGAGGTTGAAAGAAATATTTTGCAGTAGGAAGGAACTTAGTGGTGTATCTCAGGTTGCACTTCAAAGGTAGCTGCCTAGTCTGTCTATGAATAGGGCTGGGGCTATTTCTATGACTGCTCTTCTCAGAATCAGAGGCACAACCTAAGTAGACAGAAGTTTTCTACATGGCTATCCTTTCCATATTGAAGTAGATATTTTGTCAACTGCAATATTGTCCAGCCTATGACATTAATCCTTACTTGGTTCTACTCTCTCCTGACCAAGGAGAGGAATTAAGAATAAGTCATATGGCCTTTGTTATTAAGTAGAACCAAGATTTTTTTTTTTACAAAATCCTCCAATTTCATTACACATCCATGACACTGGTCTGATCAGGGGATTAGGAAAGGAATATAGTGTCTCTGAGCCCAAAGGTCCAGCAAGTGGAGGCAGTTCACTTAATACTTCATTCACATAACTAAGCCATTCATTTTGCCATCACCAGAACACTGTTTGAATTTGGAGAAATCTACTGTTCTGTTCACCACAGCCTGCTGGCGTTCTTCCTTGAAACTTTGAAAGGAATTCTTCATTTATGCTGCCCATAATCGTTGGGAAAAATAGCCTAAAATAAATATCTGGGCTGTGAAGCAGACAACTTAAAGAAAGGATATAGGTCCCCCTAAAGTTACTTCCTAGATGCCAGACACTATGGTAAGTGGAGGAGGAGGGTAGAAACATGAGACTAAGAGATAATGGAACCAAAATTTGACTCCCAGGTCTTCCTCTAAGTAACTACCTCCATGACCTTAGGTAAGTCATTTAATCTCCTTGGATCTCAATTCCATTTACTACAAAATGAGGAAGTTAAGTGGCACAGTAGATTGAATGTTGGGCTTGGGGTTAGAAAGACCTGAGTTAAAAATCCATTCTCAGACACAGACAAACAGATAAATCTATGCAATGTTGAGCAGGTCCCTCAATGTCTGTGAGCCTCAGTTTCCTATCTGTATTATTAAGATAATAATGCCTACCTCATAGAGTTGCTGTGTAGACTGAATTATTATTTTTTTCTTTTACTATGAGTATATATAATGGATCATATAGTCAAATATTTTAAAGTTGGTATCAAAGTTAAACTTACCAAGATATCTGTAGAGTACATTGTAAGCTTTAAAGGGATATGTAAACCTTAGTTATAATAATAATAAAATTATTAATTATTAAACATAAATTATTAATTATTAAACATAACAAAACAAATTGAACTAAAAGATCTCCAAATACCTTTCCAGTTTTAGTCATTATTTCAGTTTATAACTGGATTTATATTATAACAATAACTGAAATATAAATAATACCTTTGTGATGAAATATAAACTATTTTTATCCAGTTCATAACTGGATTTATATTATAACAGTAACTGAAATATAAATAATACCTTTTTCTACTTCTTTTTCATTCATTCTGACGCAAAGCCAATGTTAGAAATATTGTTTTGCATTCCTTCTTGTTCCAGCTTTATCATCAAATCCCCCAAGTCTGCCTGTTAGACTGAACCTTATTCCTGGAAACTTTTCCTGAAGAATTATCTGATTTATTTCAAGTTTGGATTATTTTTTTTTAAAGCAATTGGGGTTAAGTAACTTGCTCAAGGTTACACGGCTAGTCATTATTTATGCATGGGTGCTCATTTTCTGAGGCCGGATCTGATCTCGGGTCATCCCAACTCCGAGGCTGGCGCTCTTACTCACTGCGCCACCTAGCCGCCCCTTTAGGGCAATTGGGGTTAAGTAACTTGCCCAAGGTTACACGGCTGGGTTTTTGTTTGTGTGGATTAAGTGTCAGAGGCTGGCTCCGAACTCAGGTCCTTCTGACTCCAGGGCCGGCGCTCTATTCACTGCGCCTCCTAGCCGCCCCTCAAGTTTGGGTTATGTTGATTTCTTGTGTTCCCATCTAAGGGAGTCAACCTGTGGAAAACTTAGTAAAGGTCTGTTATAGGGGCCATCTATAGGATAGGTTCTGGTATTGGCGGACTAGTCTGGTCCAGATGGGGCAATATGAAGCCATAATGTATCATTTAGTTTGGGAATGGAAGCAAGAGATGGATCCTTCCAAGAAAATGCATGTAATAAAAGTAAGTAGCACTAGATATTAAGCAAACAAATATCAGAGGATGGAGTTATGACTGGAATACTTCTCAGAAGAAATGGCTACCAGCAAGGCAATGACAGAAGTCAAGGAGTAAATGTGATAGTATGGTTCAAAATAAATGAAGGGTTCAAGAAAATGGCTGTCCAAACAGACTTAAGCTTGTACCAAGACTCTTTTATACATCTAATCATTCAATATATTTGATATGAGCCTTAGCATTGTATGATAACCCTGCCCACTTGTTTCTCTGAATAAGCTTCAGCACTGAACAGCTCCCAGTCACTGGAGTGTTTTCCCTGTTGAAAACAACTGCCAGAGAAAAGTGGCAAAGAGGAAAGAAACACAGTTGAATTTAAAAGGATGGCCCCATAACAGCCCCAGTCATTATAATTATAATGTGCTAAATGTCTGCATACCCAGATCTGCAGAACCTTCAAACTCTTAACAGGTAGCTGGAATGGAACTTTTTAAAACATGTTTTCAAGTTGATTTTGAATTGAAAAGAGGTAGGCTGTGAATTGGGATATGTGTGTGTGTGTGTGTGTGTGTGTGTGTGTGTGCATGCATATGGGTGCACACAGACATATGCATATTACTTCTCATTTTCCGGTGAACAATGTAAAATTACACCTCATATATTTTTTTAATTCAAATTATATAGAGAAATTTGTATTGGGCTTAGTGGACTGGGACTTCATAGCCTCAAGCTAGTATGCATGGACATTTGTACTGTTGGTGTTAAATTGAGATGTCTACTATTAATGGACTAATGATAGAATAGACTCTAGAAATATAGGTCATGAGAAACTATATTGGATAAAATTGCCTGTGAATAGACTTGTTACTTGCCTGATGGTGAAGCTTTAAAATTAATGACACCTGTGCAAAGCAATCAACTTTGAAATCTCTCCTAAAGTTTTCCCTGAGTATATTTTGGGAATGACCTTTTAAATATTTTTGGAGAATAGGAGGTGAAATTTTATATGCACTTACAACAAAACCATCCACTAAAATTATGAATTCATATATTTGATTGGACTTGGAGATATGTACACATGTTCATCCATGTCCTAACTTATAGGTCAAATCATGATAGAGTATTCTTTAAGGGGGTGGTCTATCGCTTGATGGGATTTTTTTGGATAGTAGAACATCGCTTTAAATGGATATTTCTACAACATTTTGAAATCCACGGTAATTCAGATCCCCAAATCTTTCCTTAACTAGTTGTGTCATGTTGATCAAGTTCTTTAACCTCCTCTGGTTTGAATTGTCATCTCTGCAAAATGAGGTATGAAAAGTAAATGATTTAAGGAAACTTCCAGATCAAACATTCTATGTTAGATATATCATTAAGATTAACTTTTCTTAACTCTTTCCCCATGTATAGACCATAGATCAGTATATATAGACCTCAGTTTGGTTTGGAGCAAACCTGTAATTTGGAATTTTGCAGGAATTTGTGTTTTTTACTTTCATCAAATTTTGAAGTATAGAATTTAGCTATTAAAAAAAACAACAACAAGGACAGATAGGTGATGCAGTGAAAAAAGCCCCAGTCCTGGAGTCAGGAGGACCTGAGTTCAAATATGACCTCAGACATTTGATCACACTTACTAGCTGTGTGACCTTGGGCAAAACGCTTAACCCCAATTGCCTTGCCTTTCCCCTAAAAAAACCAACCCTCCAAAACAACAAAAGCTAGCATTTATATAGCAGATCAGTGTTTTAAAAGTGCTTTACATGTGTTATTTTATTTGCTCCTGACAACAATCCTGGGAGGTAGATGGTCTTGTCATTCCTGTTTTATAGATAAAGAAACCGAGTCTCACAGAAGTTGAGTGACTTTCTCAAGGTCATATATCTAGTAAGTGTCTGAAACAGGATCCAAACTCAGATCTTTCTAACCCTGAGTCCAGTGATCAGTGCCACTTAGGTATGTCCTCAGCATAACTACTCCAATTATTAAATTTGATATATCCATACTTTAAATGGCTTTCATAATATTAATACTAGCAATAATAGCTGAAATGTTTGTAATACCAAAAAGTGAATGCAGTCTTAAGCTGCATCAATAGAAACTTCGTGTTTGGAATGAGAGAGATGATAGTTTTCTTTCCTTACTCAGTGATCTGGGCTTATTATTCTTATTATTCATGATGATAAGGTGGGGGCTTTGGTCACCATTAGCCAATATTGTTTCATTATAATAAGAATGATACCTTATAATTTTATAGTGCTTTAGACTTCCTCTCCCCTATTGTAACAAGGAATATGTATATGGATAAAGAAATAAAGAGGAGGAGGGAGAGAAACCTTTTATCCTGAATTATTCATACTGGAGAATTTTATTATAATGATATTTTAAAAATGCACACATACTTTGTTCTTGGACCAATAAATAAGAGTTCAATATCTTTTTGGTATATGGATTTTCTTGCTGTAATTTTATTTGTTGACATGGGATTTGATCTGGGGTTTTTTGTGTGCAGTAGAAAGACTGCAATTATGAATGATCTCTGATAGTGATTTGTACATATTGGAAGGGAAAAAAAATCTAAAATCTATTCCTGGATCAAAGAATTTTAAACCATGATTAACAGGCATATGCTTTTTTTTATTCCCAGATTTATAAAATAAGGAGTGATCATGCTTCTCTAGTTTAGAGTATCTATGTGGGTGTTGGTGATAGATTCAGAGAGGTCTCCAATTCTAAGAAATAATTTCATAGAGCTTTAATGGAAGCCATAATAGTTTGCCTCTGCTAAATGTTCTAGAAATTCTTGTTGTTGAGAAAATGAGGTAATTGACACTAAGGTTTTCATCACAGTTGTCCAAAGGGTAGAATTCTCTAAAAGGGCCACGACTGGTCTTATACTCCATCTTTGTTCCAGTTTTCAAAATTAAGCTTCTTTGCCCCTAAAACCAGGCCATAGTGAGGTAAGCTTTAGTTTTTGTTGCCATCATTATTTTTGCACCCCCAAGATCATATAAAATTGTAGACTTGTTATTTCAGTGTCAGGGGCTAACAGTAATGCATGTTATAGTCTAACTATAATATCACAGGCCCCAATTATATTTCTGATGATGTGATTTTGATTTATACTATAACAGAATCCACACAATAAAAAGCAGTAGTGAATGAAGGTTCTAAGGCATGGATTGTTGAGTTTCTTCTTAAATTATCTATTTGTTTTCCACCCCCCAGCAATTATGATCCCTGATTTCAGAAGAAAAATATATGTGAAGTTATCTGAAAATCGAATCTGTCCTTATGGGATCAATGTCAGTAAAGAAATTTCCTATTTTGTTTGGCAAATAGGCAGAGAAAAAAGGTAGGGATTTTAAGGAGGAATTAATGTTGAATTTTTAAAAGAGTAAAGTTTATGATGATTGAATATAATCTACAACTGGTAATTAGAAAAGGCATTGAGAGAAAATTAAGTAAATCTTGTTTTTAAAGAGGGCTTTCTAAAAATAAAGACTCTCAGTTCTTTAAATTTAGTATTGCATTGTGCTAAATGTAAACACCCAAATTTTGTTTTGCAGGTATTTTTAAAAAAGCTAAATATAAAAACCTTAATTAAATTTTAGAAAATCTATAGGATAAAATCTCTTATTTGAGAGTTTCATACTGATGTGGTCCAGAAGCCAGAAAGGTTTAATGAGAGAATTGGCCTGTGGTCTGAGCCAGTGATATTGGTAGAATTGGTAGAATAAACTACATCCCTTGTTTCATTGATCACCAGCCCCCTCTCTTTCAACCCACAAAGGAACATGAAGCTCCTATTTCTTTTTCTGTGTTCAATGTATTTTATTAAAGTTTATATCCTTAAGCCCATTCATGGATGGCTGCCTGGTTATATGTGGATTTTAGGTCTCTAACCACTTGCTTCCTCACCAAGGTCCTATTCTCTCATTATCTTCACCCTGATGGCTATTTGGACTCCACCCTTGGTTCTGATAGGTAAGCTTTTTTTCTCCAGAATTTAGAATCTATTTATTTATTTTAGTTTTCAGCATTCATTTCCACAAGATTTGAGTTCCAAATTTTCTCCCTAACTCTCCCCTAAGACCACCCCAAGATGACAAGCATACTAAGTACCCCTTCCCCCAGTCTGCCCTTTCTTATAACCCCTCCATTTCCCCCTAAACCCCTACCCCCTTACTTTCATGTAGGGCAAGATGGATTTATATCCCCCCTTGCCTATATATCTTATTTCTCATTGCATTTAAAAACAATTTTTTAACATTTGTTTTTAGAACCTTGAGTTCTAGATTCTGTCACTTCCTCCCTCCTCATCCACCCCCAGTGAGAAGACAAGCAATTCAATAAAGGCTATACATATGTAGTTATGCAAAACATTTTCATAGTAGTCATATTGTGAAAGGCTAACTATATTTCCCTCCATCCTATCCTGCCCCCATTTATTCTATTTTCTCCTTTGATCTTTTTCGCCTTTCAAAAGTGTTTGCTTCTGACTAATGCCTCCTCCAATTTCTATTCTATCATACTCCCTCTCCCTTATCCCCTTTCCTGCTACTTTCCCATAGGGCAAGATACCCAATTGAGTGTGTATGTTATTCCCTCCTTAAGCAAAATCCAATGAGAATAAGGTTGACTCATTCCTTTTCACTTCCTTGTTCTTCCCTTCCATTGTAACAACTTTCTCTTGCTTCTTTTACATGAGATAATTTACACTCTTCTATCTTTCCCTTTCTCCTTCTCCCAATATATCACTCTTTCACCTCTTAATTTTATTTTTTAGATACCATCCCTCCATATTCAACTCATCCTTTGTCCTCTGTCTATGCATATACATATACATATACACATGCACATCTAGACATACATATATGTCTGTGTGTATGTATGTATGTATGCATGCATGCATGTATGTATAATTCCTTCAACTATCCTAATACTGAGAAATGTCTCATGAGTTACAAATATTGTATTTCCATGTAGGAATGCAAACATTTAAACTTTAACAAGTTCTTTATGATTTCTCTTTCCTGTTTACCTTTTCATTATCCTCTTGCTTCTTGTATTTGAAAGTCAAATTTTCTGTTCAGTTCTGGTCTTTTCATCAAGAATGCTTGAAAGTCCTCTATATTGTTGAATGTCCATGTTTTTTCCTGAAATATTTTACTCCGTTTAGCTGGATAAATGATTCTTGATTTTAATCCTAGCTCCTTTGACCTCTGGAATATTGTTTTCCAAGCCCTGCAATCTCTTAATGAAGAAGCTGCTAGATCTTGTGTTATCCTAATTGTATTTACACAATACTCAAATTATTTCTTCTTGACTGCTTGTAATATTTTCTTCTTGACCTGGGAACTCTGTAATTTGACTATAATATTGCCAGCAGTTTTCTTTTTCGGATCTTTTTCAAGAGATGATTAGTGGATTCACCCCTGGTTCTAGAATATCAGGTCAGTTTTCCTTGATAATTTCTTGGAAGATAATGTCTAAGCTCTTTTATTGATCATGGTTTTCAGGTAGTACAATATTTTTTTAATTATCTCTATGGATATATTTTCCAGGACAATGGTTTTTCCAATGAGATATTTCACATTGCCTTCTATTTTTTCATTTGTTTAGATCTGTTTTATAGTATCTTGATTTCTTATAAAGTCATTAGCTTCCAATTGCTCCAATCTAATTTTGAAGGAATTATTCTCTTCAGTGAGTTTTGAAATTCCTTTTCCATCTAGTCAGTTCTGCTTTTTAAGACTTCTTTTCTTCATTGGCTTTTTTAACTTCTTTTCCCA
Organism: Gymnobelideus leadbeateri; assembly: GCA_011680675.1. Classification (NCBI taxonomy): domain Eukaryota; kingdom Metazoa; phylum Chordata; class Mammalia; order Diprotodontia; family Petauridae; genus Gymnobelideus; species Gymnobelideus leadbeateri. The sequence continues at coordinate 155,447 of WOXC01011865.1, read as the reverse complement.
TTTGAGTTACTCTATTTTTAAGTTGTTAATTTCTTAAGTATTTTTTGAGTTTTCTTTAGCAAGCTGTTGACTTGTTTTTCATGATTTTCTTGCATCACTCTTATTTCTCTTCCAAATTTTTCTTCTACTTCTCTTACTTGATTTTCAGATTCCTTTTTTGGCTCTTCCATGACCTGCAATGAATTCATATTTTTCTTGAAGACTTTTGATATAGGAATTTTGACTTTGTTGTCTTCTTCTGGTTCCATGTTTTTATCTTCTTTGTTATCAATGAAGGATACTATAATCTGGTTTATTTTCCTCTCTTTGCTCATTTCCCCAGCCAATTACTTGATTTTTGAGCTCTTTGCCACAGTAGAATTCTGCTTCCAGAGTGGAGGGTGCTGTGTCTCAAATTTTTGGGATTTTGAACAGCTGTTGTCAGAGCTACTTCTAGGTACCTGCCTCAGAACTGTGAGAAGGACTCCCTTTCCACAGCAATCACAAGTTCTGCTACACCGTGCTCCTCCTCACCACCCAAGACTGCAACCCAGATCTAAGCAGGGTGAAGCAAGAGAATCCTGCAATTGCCCTCTGATCAGCTACTTGGTCCCTACACCATCTGTGGGCCTGGAGCTCTGGAAGCAGCCACTCCTGCTGCTGCAGCTGCCCCACAGCTACTGCCACCTCTGCTGTCCCAGGGGGAAGGGCCAGATCACACTCTTCTCTCATCTAGGTCCAACAGAGTTTCCCCACTTATCTTTTACTTTGTCACTGGTGTTTGTGGGTTGAGAAGTCTTGAAACTCCCACAGCTGCCAGTGATTCAATCACCTGAGGTCTGCTGTGGCCCAGTCTGTGCTATTGGCCTGGTGTGATCAACTCTTCTTTGAGGATCTCTTTAGGGAAAGATTTGTTTCACTCTGTCATTGTGTGTGTTATATAGTTTTAAAATTTGTTTAGAGTCATTTTTGCAAGTATTGGAGGTAATTGGGGAACTAGTTCAAGCAAATTTCTGCTTTTACTCCCCCCATTTCTTTTTCTGTAACATTCTAGAGTCCTAGGGTTGGAAGGAACTGCTATATATCTGGGGGATCCCCTAACTACCTCATAGGATTCACTCCTTTATCATTAAAAACTCTTCCTCACTCGTGATAATCTGCTGAATATTTGAAAAACTGAATATAGTCCCAGTACTTTAGGAACTTACTATCTATTGTACTCTTTAGCATATAATACTTAATGTTGAAAACTGGATTTACACTTTAGTACATGTCCTGGTCAGTAAGAATCATTGGTGCAGTGATATGACTATGAAAGAAATAAATGCATGTAGGGCGGAGCCAAGATGGCAGAATAGAAACAGCATTTCCAATGTGCTCTGCCCCACACAAATTTCAAACAATGTGAAAGGGGACTCCGAACAACTTCTGGAGCCACAGCACCCACAGAACAGCACAGAGAAGCTAACCTCCTGCTGAGGATAGCCCAGCAGCCCTGCAGGGAGCAGCCAGTGCAGGCCTCTGAGAGCAGGCAACACAGCGACCTGAGAGCAGGCAGCACAGCATGCTGGGAACCGACAACACAGCTCTCAGAGCCTAGCCCAGGTCCACAGTTTTAGCCCCAGGGTGGCCGGGCCTTCAGCCGGCTGGAGGGACCCCAGAACACCAGCAATTGTGGCGATACCAGAATTATCAGCACAGATATGCCTAGGACAAAGTGAGAGGTTAGTGCCCTATGGATTTTGGGACCAGTATTTGGGGAACGTGTGACTTCCTCCCCTGGGGGTGAAAAGCTGCTGAAGAAACAGCTGCACAGAAGCCATTTTGCAGCCTCAGCAGTGGCTCTAGCTCCCGGTCTTTGAACTGTAGGGAGATCCAGCAATCAGTCTGGGGGTTAATCACTCTTGCTTTAAACTGCCTGGATCTGGATTGTGGTCTGGGGGGGAAGTTTGGGGTGGGTGTCCAATTTGCCAGAGTGGGTGGAGGCTTTATAGAGGCCACCCAACTGGCGGAAGTTGTGAAGACCCCACATTTGGGCGGAAGCTCCCCTCTCTGGTGGCAGAGTCCTACTGTGGCAACAAGCCCAAAAATCAAGTAATTAAGTGGCAACATGCCTAGGCAAATGAAACAAAATAAACAGAAAAGTTCAACACTGGACTCCTATTTTAGGGGCAAAGAGGCTCAAAGCATGGAGGAGGACTGTAAGGTCAGAACTCCTGCTCCAAAAGCCCCAAATGAAAATACAAGCTGGCTACAGGCCATAGAGGACCTTAAGAAGCAGATAAGAGAAGTGGGGGAAAATTTGGGAAGAGAAATGAAAAAGATGCAAGAAAAGTATGAAATGACAGTCAACAGCCTGACTGAGGAAAATAACACCTTAAAAAATAGACTAACTCAAATGGCAAAGGAGGCCCAGAAGGGCAATGAGGAGAAGAATGCCTTAAAAAGTCGAATTTGCCAGATGGAAAAAGAATCTCAAAAGCTCACTGAGGAGATTCATTCCTTCAGAGTTAGACTGGAGCAAATGGAAGCTAGTGACTTTATGAGAAATCAAGATACTATTAAACAGATCCAAACAAATGAAAGAATAGAAGGCAATGTGAAATATCTCATGGGAAAAACCATTGACCTGGAAAATAGATCCAGGAGAGATAATTTAAAAATTATTGGACTACCTGAAAGCCATGATCAAAGAAAGAACCTAGAAATCATCCTTAAAGAAATTCTCAAGGAAAATTGCCCTGATGTTTTAGACCCAGTGGGGGAAACAGAGGTTGAAAGAATCCACAGATCACCTCCTGAAAAAGATCCCAAAAAGAAAACTCCCAGGAATATTATAGCCAGGTTCCAGAATTCCCAGATCAAGGAGAAAATACTCTAAGCAGCCAGGAAGAAACAATTTCAATATTGTGGAAACACAATCAGAATAGCCCAGGACCTGGCAGCTTCTACACTGAGGGCTACATCTAAGGGCATGGAATATGATATTCCAGAGGGCAAAAGAGCTGGGATTGAAGCCAAGGGTCACCTACCCAGCAAAACTGAGTATATTGTTTCAGGGGAAAATATGGTCATTCAGTGGAATAGAGGACTTTCAAGCATTCTTGATGAAAAACCAGAGTTGAATAGAAAATTTGACATTCAGACACAAGAAGCAAGAGATGCTTGAGAAGGTAATCAAGGAAAAGAAATCAAAAGGAACTTATCAAAGTTGGACTATTTACATTCCTACATGGAAAAACAATAACTGTGTTTGATGAAACCTTTCTCATTATGAAAATAATTGAAGAAGGGTACATGGCATATGTTCACAGGTATACATGGATAGAGGGCACAGGTTGAATTTGATAGGAAGGGATGATTCTTTTTTTTTTTTTGGAGGGCAACTGGGGTTGGGTGACTTGTTGGGGTCACGCGGCTGGGTTTTTGTTTGTGTGTTGGGTGTCTGGGGCCGGATCCGGGCTCGGGTACTTCTGGCTCCGGGGCCAGCACTCTGCTCACTGCACCACCTAGCCACCCCAAGGAAGGGATGATTCTTAAGGGGTGAAGTCAAGAGGTGAGAGAGGAAAGTGGCAAGAGGAGATGGAGAGAGACAGGGTAGGGCAAACTATCTCATGTAGAAGAGGCAAGGGGAAGTAGTTGCAGGGGAGGGGAAGAACAGGAAGGCAAAAAGGCAAAAGCATATTCTCATTGAAGTTGGCTCAAGGAGAGAATCACATACATACTAAATTGAATATCTTACCCTCACTCACTCTCCTGAGTAGGGGAAAGGGGGATGAGAGGGGGGATGATGGAGGGGCAGGCATTCTGGGGGGATGGAGGGTTGGAAGTACCCACTATCAAAGAGGGACAGGATCAGCGTAGGGTATGGACCAGGTGGGAGGTGAGACAGGTGGGGGGGAAATATAAGCAGTCTTTTATAATATATCTACTATGGTAATGTTTTGCGTAGCTATACATGTATGACACATATTGAATTGCTTATCTCCTCAGAGGGAGTGGGTGACAAGGGAGGAAGGGAATGGATCTGAAAATCGAAGTTTTAAAATTAAATGTTTCATAAGATATCCAGGCATTGGGGCTCAGAGATTCACCTTGCCCTAATGGCAAAGTTGAAGGGGGTAAGGGAGAAGATATGGGAGAGAGCAGATTGGATGAGCAGATATCTAGTGGGACTGCTATTCTGGTGTGGTGGTTAGGGAAAAAATGGGGGAAAATATAACTCATAATCTGGTGGAAATGAATGATGTAAACCAGAAGTTAATGAAGCATTTGTAAAAAAAAAAAAAAAAGAAAAGAAAAGAAAAAAGAAAGAAATGAATGCAGTCTTTTTTAAAATAGAATTTGGCGATTTTTTTCCAATTACATGTAGAGACAAATTTTAACATTCATTTAAAAAAATTTTGAGTTTCAAATTTTCTCCCTCCCTAAGACAGTAAGCAGTTTGATATAGGTTATATATGTGTAATCATGTAAAACATATTTCCATATTAGTCATGTTGTGAACGAAGAAACAGACCAAAAGAACACACACACACACACACACACACACACACACACTCACAGATGCATATGTAAGTGTGTGTGTGTGTGTGTGTGTGTGCGCGCGTGTGTGCGCGCGCATGCATGTATAGACACACAGAGTGCTTTAGATTTCCTTTCACCTGTTGTAACAAGGAATGAGTATATGGATAAAGAATAAGAGGGGTGGGAGAGAAATCTTTTGTACTGAATTATTCATACTAGAGAATATTTTTATATTAATACACACATATACAATAAAGTGAAAATGGTATGCTTCAATATACATTCAGACTCCATCAGTTCTTTCTTTGGAAATGGAGAAGATTTCTAATCATTAGTCCTTTGGAATTGTCATGTATCGTTGTATTGTTGAGGATAGCTAAGTCATTCAAAGATGATCATCATACAGTGTTGCTGTTACTGTGTGCGATGTTTTTCTGGTTCTGCTCAATCACTCATCATCAGTTCTTGTAAGTCTTTCCAGGTTTTTGTGAAATCTATCTGGTCATCATTTCTCAGAGCACAATAGTATTCCATTATATTCATATACCACAACTTGTTCAACAGTGAATGCCATCTTAAACTTCATCAATAGATGCTTTGTGTTCAGAATGACAGAGGCAATAACCCTCCTCCCTTACTTAGGCAAGGGCAAAAGGTAGAATCTTCAGATCTCTTATGTATCTCTCTTCAGAGATATAAGTTTAGGCTTGACACAAATTCTTATGTTCTAGAGTTCTCCAAAAGTGAAGTAGCATGCCTTGGAAGCTGTCATGGCTTCTTCACTGGCTGGTCTTCAAGTAGAGACTGCTTAACGACAGATCAGAGATAATTTAGAGAACTTTAGTGTTTAGATATTTATGAACTACATCAAAATGACAAGATTACTTATGAAGGAAAGTTATATATTTGTTGGTTAGTTATTTCACTCATGTCCAACTCTTCATAACCCCATTTAGGTTTTTCATGGTTAAGATGCTGAAGTAATTTGCTATTCTCTCTCTCTCTCTCTCCATCTCTCTCTCTCTCTCTCTCTCTCTCTCTCTCTCTCTCTCTCTCTCTCTCTCTCCATCTCTCTCTCTCTCTCTCTCTCTCTCTCTCTTTCTGTGTGTGTGTGTGTGTGTGTGTGTGTGTGTGTGTGCGTACACTTATCCCTTTTTATGGATGAGGAAATTGAGGCTCATAAAATATAAATAGTTTCTTTAAGTTCATCATGAGGATGAATTTGAACCTGGTTCCTTTCTGAACTCTGAGTCCAGAGCTCTTTCCAGGATTACCACATTAGCCTCTGGGGAAAACTTTGACTCTGAGATCCTGAGATCTCGATGACATCCCTGGCAGTCAAGTACTTTTGAAAATCTGTATTGAAGGAGTCTGTGTGGTATGTCACTTCATTATTTAACTACCATCACCTCTCTCCCTTATGCTTAATTATGCAGTGCCATTTTCTTATTTGATTCATAGAGATGGAAATCAGCTGACATACTTTTTATGTATTGGAAAGCTATAATTTTTGTTGCTGCCTTACTGATGAAACCTATTTTAAATAAACAGAAAAATTGAAAATCTCAGTCTTATAAAATATTAATTGGAAGGTAGTTCTGCTTCTTCAACCTTTCTTTAATTTACAAAACATCACAATTAAGGGATTCCTTTAAATGCTTTTGAAATATGTTTAAAGTTGATTTGAATGATGAGAAATTTATACACTTCTCTTTGGATATATCCTTACCATCTATATTTTGTTCCCTTGCATTAAGTAATTTCAGTCCTCCTAATACTTCATAATAGGACACAATAGAAAAAGTCGTAATCATGTAATTGAAATTCTGCACATTTCTTTTATATTTTGGATGTTAGACCTATACCTGGTGTTCTAAGAAGAGGCCGGCTGGCCAATTCTTTTATATCTTTGCTGATTAAGCTCTTTTGCCTTCCCACATTAATTATGTAAGGCAGAGGATTAAAAAAAAGGCAGTCCCACTTACTGACACAGCACTGAGATGGAAGATTTTTGTGTAGTGTGAAGCATTTGAATTGACTGAACTTTATTTTGTCCAATCTGTATATTACTATTTCTTACATGTTGCCCTTTTTGAGTCATATGATTTTCTCCCCATTTCACTTTGAATATTTGGCCTCTTTTAATAACCAGAAGTTGTTACCTTGATGCCATTTGTCTCTGAATGAGGGGCTTGCTCTCTGAGATGCCTGTGCAGAGGGCCATTGGACTACTCAACCACAAAAGTCAATTCCAGGTCATTCTATTAAAATCACACTTATTGAGGTGATCTTATATTCAAGAGGTTCTAGGGAGTGGGTAGTTTTTCCCTCAAGTCTGTGAGGATTGTGAAATAGCCAGAATCTCTCTAGTCATGAAGAAGCTGGAAATTATGAGGATTTTTTTTTCCTAATTGCACTCATTTTATAATGCCAAAGCCTAGAGAGCTTTCACCAGAGAGGCAGAATGATTTTTGATGGTGAATAACTAAACTGTTGTCTACTTGCTTTCAGATCATTTCTAACAAGATCCAAAATAGCTCAGACCACTTATTTTAGGGGAAAATCAGTCAGGTCTTTTGTTTTTCTTTAACCTTTACTGTCTGAACTTCATCTGTGGGGGTTTTTCCCTTTGAAAAGAGGGTCAGAAACCAATGAGCAAAGTGTCTAGAAAGATCATTTATGATAAGAGGATGCTATGCATAATAAACATTAGCACATGTTTAACAAAAAAAAATTTTCCTCCAGTAGAAGTCATTCCCATATTAATTTAATCCTGCTGTCTAAGATAATACAATCTCTTTGAAGCAGTCCCCATTCTTAGTGCATAGGGACCTTTTCTGGATCAGAGGCCAAATTTCCATTACCTGATGAGCTAATCTGACGTGACAGCCTCATATGCAGATGGAGAATCTCTTGTCAATAGTTTTTCGTCAGAGACAAAGAGAGACAAATGTCTATATTCATTCTCTCACTTCATGCATGAGTAACAGTACCTTTTCTGTCTCTTTCCCCCTGTATCTTTGTTCAGGTAGTCATTGCAAATTTAAATTTAAGCCTTTGTATTTGGGAGTTAGTTTATGCATGCAAAGCTGTTTACAGAAGCCTGGCAACCTTGTCTATTTGTTTAAGTACAGTATGTATTTTGACATGTAAATTTACATGAGGCATATTTAATCAGCCACAATGATATGCTAATTGGATTCATCTGTGAACAACATAAAAAACGTATTTGAAAAAAATGAAGTGAACTTATTACCAGCTGGGACACTTTGTAATCAGTGTTATGCGTCATCAAAATGCACAAAGATAAAAATGCCATATATTTGTTGGGAAATGATGGGCGCAATAATATTTAACTTGTTTCCAGCTCTCTTGCCCCCTCCTCCCTCAATAGAGGGGTTGTTGCTCTCCATGGTACTGATCAGCAGTACGGACTAGGTTTCACAGTCTTATACAGACAGTTGTTTTTACTAAAGGAAACAAGGCTACATTATAGCTCTAAAGTTGTATTCTGACATATAGATAATAGATAGATAATAAAAGCTTAGTGTTGCCCAGTTCTTTTAAATAAATAACATAATAAGGACCAGCTCTGTTACATTAGAAATAGGGAAATGTAGAAGTGATATTTATTTGTCTCTCCCTGCCCTTTTTCTACCTATCTGATCATCCACTTCCATATTCCTAGCCACATGTACTAATAACTTCACATTGTGGTATTATATGCTTTCCAACTGTTTTTATGTATGTGATTAGGTTTAATTATTTTTTCAACAATCATGTAACCATCTAGCATGAGTTAGATATGAGCAGCTTAGTGGGACACTAAACAGATTGTAGGACTTGATGTGTAGAAAACCTGAATTTGAATTCTGACTCAGCCACTTACTGACCTGAGTAAATTATTTAACCTCTGCTTCCATATCTCTAAAATGGGGATAATAATACTAGCTACCTCACAGGATTGTTCTGAGGATGAAATGAGTTAACAAATATGAAGTGCTTTACAAACCTTAAAACACTATATAAATTTTAGTGATCATTATGATTTATTAAACACAAAAGGAATCACCACCATTATGAATCAGACAAATATCATCAAGCCTATACTTGAAGGCTTCCAACGAGAGGAATGCTATCATTTCTTAAGGCAATAAATTTGCTTTTTGGGGCAGCTGGGTGGCACAGTGAATAGAGCACCAGCCCTGGAGTTAGGAGGACCTGAGTTCAAATCCAGCCTCAGAACACTTAACACTAGCTACATGACCTTGGGCAAGTCACTTAACTCCAATTGCCCTGCCTTCCCCCCTGCAAAAAGAAAAAAAATGCCTTTTTGCAATTTTAACTTCTACTCTCTGTGATCAGTAACTCATCATAAGAATATAAATGCAGAGCTGAACAGGACCTTAGAGGTCTTTTTGTCTCTCCCTCTTATAGATGAGGAAACAGACTTAGAAAGGTAAAGAGACTTCCCCAAGATTACATAGTTTCAGAAGCAGGATTTGGATGATGTTTTTCCTTACTTCACAGCTAGTTCTCTTTCTATAACTCCCGGATGCTCCAAAGCCAGGTGCAATGAACAAAACTGCCTGGTCCTCACTTATACAGGTAGTATATGTCAGAGGAAAGATTTGGGCCCTGATCTCCTAACTGCAAATTCATTGTTTTTACTCAACACAAATGCACTTATTTTAGAAGTGAGAAAACTGTGGCTCAAAAAAGTCCAGGTTAGTATGACAACCAGTTCTGGTAGCATACACAAAACACTTTGCAACTCTGAAAACATTATATAAATCCTAGTCATTATCATTACTATGATTATATCATTAGGTTTTAGGGGCCTTACTTTGTATCCCTCCTGCTTAGAGCAGTACACACTAGGAGCATAATAAATGATTGCCAGGATTATTATTATTATATTTCATATTAAAAACATAAAGAAGCAGCAGAGCTCAGATTTGAAACCACACTGTCTAGTACTAAGAATTCCTTCCAGTATACTATGTGAATCTTTTTCTCCAAACTTGTAACTACTCTGTTACTCTTATTGGCACCACAATGCTTCCAGGCACCCCTGATGACAACTTCTGAGTTATTTTTTAATCTTCCTACTCCCCACATATAATTAGTCATCAAGTCCTTTGAATTCTTTCTTTGTAAGATTTCCTGCATCTTGCATCTACTGTACCACCTATCTGTTTATACTCAGATGTATTTTTGCTTCAGTCATACACAGTAGCAACTCCCTAAAAAATGTCCAATATATTCCTGCTCACAAGCATTTGCTTAGACCATTTCCTATGTATAGAGTGCTCTCCTTTGTTCATGTTTCTGGAAATACTATCCATTCTTCACAAAACATCTTATTTATCACATCCCCCATAAAGTCTTCCTTGATCTTCATAAGCATATGTGATCTTAACCTCCTAAGAACTCTCATAGCACCTTGTTTATGTATCTTGTTACCCAAGCTCTGCTTTGGAGTCTATTCTGAATTATATTCTGGATTGAGATTGTTCATAAATATCTTTTATATTGCCTGCTGAATGGTAAGTTCCTTAAAGGCAGAAACTATTTCAATGTTTTGTAGAAATTAGGTACCAAGTAGTATTTTTCAGTTAATTGTTAATTATTATTCATACAATCAGTACTGGCTGTTATTTGACAGCCACAAAAAGTAAGACATAAAAATCAAATGACCTTTCCAAAATTATATAAAAATTTACTAGTAGAAAACCCACGTTTTGTCTTTTCTGTTCCAGTGTTCTTTCTGCCATGACACAAGACATATACACGTGTGCCATCTATCTTCTATTGAATAATATTCAACAAGTTAAAGTCAATATTTAAATAAAAACCCATCATGGTTACCACCACCTCCACTTTTAGTGTAAGGCTGATCATTAGTGAAGGGGAAAAAAGGAAATTAAGGGTGTCTCTCAACAGTCCATCAAGACCTTTGAAATGCATTCTAGTTGTCATACTGGAAGGCAAATTATTCTTTCCCAATTTATAGACCAAAAAAGAAAACCTAATATAGAATTGATACCTAAGATTAAAAAGAAGATAGTGAGAAATCATTTGGCTACTCTAGATGAGTTAAAGTTACCAGGCCCAGATGAACTATCTGTAATAGATGGGATAATTGAGTCTCTATCTGTGATCTTTGAAATATTCTAGAGAATAGGGAGAGACACTTCTGGGAGAGGCAAAGGGAAATGTTGCTCTAATTTTCAAAAAGTGTGAGAGAATGGAGTTTGTATATTTGAGGTCAATGAGTTTGGTTTCATTTCATGAAAAAATTCTACAATGTATTATTGAAAGGATGTTTAGTATATATCCAGAAAAGGAAGTAGTGATCTAAAAAGCTAGCCTGGCTTGATGGGGGCTAACTTATAGCAGACCGACCTACTTCATTTAATGATAGGGATACTTGATGGGTAACTCAGAACAATGTGGTGCCTTGAGAATGGTATTGCTTCCATGTCTGCTTCTGAGGCAATTGTTTGGGGGCAGCAGCCCCTCTGGAAAGATATGACTTCATAAGAGATTCTACAGAGACTTCAGTCATAGCTGTTGAAGACCCAGAAAAGAAAGTTCTTATCTCCAAAGTCCTTGGCACTATCAAAAGTTCATCATCAGAAATTGATATAATATTCTCAATGGAAATGACATTAAAGAAAAGAGATTGCCATCTAATTTGGAGTGCACCCTAAGGACTATGGGGCCTTTCCATCTCACTTGCAGCTGAAACATTTTATGTGTTGTGTATCTTTGAAAGAAAGGACTGTCTTATTTTTCAATTTGTGTTCTCAGTACTTAGAAGAAGGATTTACATATGATAAGCACTTGCTGAACGTTTCCTTCATTCATTCACCCCTCTCTCTCACTCACAGTGCCACTGCCCTAGTTCATATTCTCATCACCTTTTCTTCTCCATAGTACTATTTTAATGGTACTCAAGCATTCCGTCAACTCCACTACCCAGAATCCTTATCTCCTTGAAAGGCTTATTCATAGTGCAAAACCTCTCAGAAGCTTTCCTTGATGGCCTTAGATGTTAATGCTCTTTCCCACCTTAAATTACCTCCTATTTACTTAACTGTGCACATGCTGTATCTCCCACAACAGAAAATCCTACCCTTTTCAGCATGTAGCATTTATTATGTGATAAATCAGTTTCTGTTTGTTTCAATAAACACCATGAATGTATTTTTCAAATGCTGTCAGGAAAAGAAAAAGACATTTTTATACTTTCCAAAGGTTTATAAATGCCCCCACTTTGCCTGATGGTCTGTTTCAGGGGGACAATGAAAAGTGGTTTGGCTGGATCATTGGCTTTATAAAGGCAAATGTGAGGGGGAAAGTTGAATGGAAGGGTGGATATAGATAATGGCAAGCTTTGAATGCCAGGATAAAGAAAATAACAGATGCTAAGGAGTGAAACAAAAATAAATGAATTCCTGGTTCATACTACATCCCAGAGATTGAATAGTGATATCTGTCCAGATGGAAACTTGCTTGTTAAAGTAATTGAACTAAAACTAACAATTTGATAGGATGTGGGGAATATATATATATATTCAAATTAAAAAAAATTGCTACACTTCATAAACTACCATTTATAGAATATATATATTCCTACCCTGGAAATAAGCATCAATAGAGTGACAATAATGCTAAAAACATATATGACTCTTTTTTTATCAGGATTTGGTAAAAAAAAATATTTGCTTTATTTCATTTGCAAGATAGTGAACAATATACTCCAATTTTAAGTTCAAATATTTCTTTTTCCTTTTTTGGGGGGGAGAGAAAGGGTAAGTATATTTGCAGCACTGTTTCTCTTTTGATTTTTCAAAGTTAAACTTAGATGCTCCTCAAAAGAAGGGTAAATTCAAGTCCCAATGTCATAGGGTTGCTATGTTGCAATATCACTGCCAAGGTGGGGAGGAATCACTTGAAAGAGTTTTAAGTTTTCCAAAAATGTAGTTTTATATGCTATTACCTTTGTGCTTTAGATAGAAAAATGAAGAGCAAAATAAAAGTGCAGATGGAAAATACCAAGAAGGAGATGATATGAGTATCTTCCTTTGCAATATTGTTCACCTTTATCCCCTCCTTTTCATTCCCTTTGCTATTATCCTGATTCAGGAGAATACCTATTGCCTGAGCCATTGCAGTATCCTCTTTTCCTTCCTTTAGTCTCACCTGCAATGAAAAAAAAAAAAAATATATATATATATATATATATATATATATATAATTTAGATCAAAAAGTATCAGCCTGGCATTCTAGGCTTTCTATATTCTATTTCCAACCTTTCTTTCCAGGCTTACCTCTTACTATTTTGCTGTGGGTAGTATCCTAAATTTTAGCTAAACTAGGTGACTTACTATTTTCATCCTTTTCCAAGTATGGGACTCTACTCAAGCCATACGTTTAAGTAGGCTCTTCTCCAACCTTTAACCAATGTTAAAATTCTGGCCAGTCATCAAAAGCTAATTTCTCCACTGGTTCTCATTCAATCACTCCACCCAAAAATAAACCCTGTGGCCCACAACCAAAGCTCTGGGTTTTCATGGATTGGGTGAATCATAGAGGTTTCTCATTAAGCACTTTTACTTTGCTTATGCCCCTAAGTTTCCCCTTAGGAATGTTAGCATGTGACTGATATCTAGTTTCCACAGAAAATGAGAAAGGGAGCCTTTGCAAGCTTATAACCTAACAAAACATTTCATATAGGATACGTTTTGTTTTACCTGTCAAATAACACAAAAAACTCAGGCTGCTGTCCTTAAAGTCAAGCAAAATCATTATCTCTTTCCATAGAGTCAAGAAATGTCCTCGAGTCCTACTTCTCTTGACACTTACAGAACTACCCTAGATAGAGATTCCCCTCCTCCAAAATGTCAAAGAACTGCCTCATCTGAACTCCTCTAGCTCTTCATGCCAATTCTCACAACTGTCAATAAATACTGCCTATGCTATGGTTATTCTTTATATTGTTTAGCTCTCCTTCTAGATTTAGAGTTTCTTGAATGTAGCAATCTTATTTTTCTTTGTATTCCTTACTAGAAAGTACAATATCCTACCATAGTATATTCTTAATATTTATTTCAGTTAATGCATTAACAAGGGAGAGAGCAGTGTATTGGGAATCCTGAGTTCTTAGCACTTTGATCTGGAAGAAACCATTGAAATCAACTTGTCCCAGCATTTGGTACAGTGTCTGGCATATAGGAGGTGCTTAATAAATCTTTAGTGATTGATTTGTCCAACTTCCTCATTTTGCATATGTGGAAAGTGATGTCCAGAGATGAAAGTAACTTGTTCCAATGGACAGAGCATTATACTATGTGTCCTCCTTTATTCTATCATTCACCAGGGAGAGATGTCCCTCTTTTTTCCATAATTTAGTGTTATATAAGTCCTTCCCATCCCTTGTCTATTTGTCCTAAGCTAAGTTGCTTATATCAAACTTACAGCATAGTCTGTATCACCACTGATCTGTGAAGATTAAAGTAATATTAAAAATAAGTGTTGGGTGTATTCTGAAATCTGAAGACTGAAATAGTGCAAAGGCAGGGTAACACAGGATAAGAAGGAATAAAAACTGAGAAAGCCCTGTGCTTATGAACAGCTTTCTCTGAGTCGTTTACTTTTTTATTTCCCCAAGGTAACAACCAGGGAAATTTGGATTAAAAGCAAATGAACTATTCTAAATGGACCTGCTCTTATTTTTCTTTTCCTGATATTCTTTTTCAGGCATCTGTTCATTGGCCCTATAATTTCAACCATTTGAGAATCCCACCATCTTTCATCTCTGGATATACTTCCCCCTTCCACTGTACCCTTAACTCTAATCATAAAGTGGATCGATCATATTTTCACTGAAAAGACAGTATTAAGCACTGTGGAGATGATTTTTAAAAGTTAAAATACTCAATGTAGAAAAAGAATGTTTAACTCTCCTTTTGGAGCGTGGCAACTAATGGTGTGGCGGGAAGACCATACTGGATGGGGAGTCAAGTGATCTAGATTTTTCTTATCAGTTTTTCTACAATGAATGAATAAAATAAATGAATGAAAAAGCATTAAGTGTTTACTCTTTGCTGGACTCTATGCTGAAAACTAGGTATACAAACATAAAGAGAGAAAAGATCCTTGCCTTCAAAGAACTTACATTATTACATTGTACGACAGTACAAATAATAGAGTATTGGCTGGAGGAAGGAATTTAGGCTTAGCAAGTCACAGAAATGGTGGGTTGATGTTTGGACATTCAACTGATCTACCTTTTCTATAAATAATGGAACTATTGATTTGATTACTATGTTTTACATAAGAAGTAGGAAGCAGAGGCAGGATGAGGTGCCAAAGAGGATCTGTCTGTGATGGCAAGTGAATGTCAAGATGGCATGGGTAGAAGGCTATTTGGTATGTGAAAGTGAGATATACCCTGGCACTCAGTTCAGCTGGTAGATGTAATGGGTTAAGTGGGATAGTTTGGGCTGACTCAGTCACCAAGTAACTGAACTGGTCCCTAGGCCAGAGAGAGAGCCAAATATAGGAGATTAACTGCAGGAACTCAGGACAAGGGTTCTGGAGGTGCCATTCTAAAAGTTCAGGTCTGGTGTAGAAGGTAGCTCAGGTTGGGGCCAGCAGTTGGATTCTGGAAATAAAGGATACAGCTCTAAACAGATAAGTAACATTGACCAAGGCACTCACCTTCTTTGCCCAGTTTCTGTTGCCACAAATGGGGGAGTTGTATTAAATATTCTCACAGGTAGCTTCCTGTTCTAAAATTCAATTATTCTCTATCCATTAGTATTCTGGATTATGTGCTTTCAGGTCTGGCCTGCTGCTTCAGAAATCCCCAAGTCCTTTTTTTTCTTATCCATATCTCCACTCTTCTTCCACCTCTTGTATCTTATAATAGAGGTAAATATTTAAAATCATGGCATGAGGTCAGGACTGTTAAGGTGATTGAATATGCTTCAAATGACAGTTATCTTGTTAGCTATGATCTTTACAACAAAAGCCAAAAAATTGGAAATCTGATGAGTGTAAACACCCTTGCTATCAATTTTTTTCCTTTGGTAATATATTTTCCATTCATCAGGAGCTGTCTGAGATAGAGACTGGATTAGCTTCACTCACTCTCTACTCTCTTTGCTAGAAACAAAGAATAGTAATGCTATACATTGTGTGACTGTCTGTCTTCACTAAAAGCCTTTACCTCTTTCAATAGGATACAATCCCACTCATCTAGCCATCAGACTTCGGATAATTTCAGGACTGATAGCTAGTCATTCAAGTGTACAATTTTAATAACAGTAAGATTTAATTGGACGACCCTTTAAAAAGAGAGCCCAGGTGTGTGGTGCTTGAATGATAATAATAATTCACATTTATACAACATGCTAAGGCTTACAAAGCACTGTCCTCACAACAGTCACATGATGTGGCAGTACAAGTATTATTGGTAATTCTACATTGTAAAGATTAGGAAATTGAGAGGTTAACTCACTTTCCCCTAGTCAGAAAGTTAATGTGATTTGAACCAAAGACTCCTGTTTCACAGCACCACACATCTCTTGCAAACTAGGGTCTTTCCTTATGAAATTATGTCCCATCTATTGTCTATATCCTATAGGAACCTAATTATTTAGAAATTGACTCACTCAATGATACAAGCTCCCTGAAGGCAGGGATCATCTTTTTCAACTTCTCTTTATTTCTAGTGCTTAGAGCAGTGCTTGGCCCAAAATAATCACTTGCTAAATATTTTTTATTACTTGATTTGCTTTTGATTTAGAAACATCTGAGGAATTGAGCGACCATTAAGAGTTGTGCCCTAGATAGATATAATTTCTTCGTGATATTGCTGACCATCTTTCTAATAGTAAGGCAGGTGTAGGTGAAAGGACACTGTCTTGGTTGTCAGCTTATAGCTTCATCATTTACTCATCCATGATGACCTTGTCCAGATTCCTTAACCTCTCTGTGTTTCTATGAACCATAGATTCAGTGTTGAAAGAGACCCTAGAAGTCATTGAGTCTGGCTCCTCATTTTACAAATGAGGTAACTGAGTCTCTGAGATGTTACATGGCTTGCCTGGTGTCACCCAGGTTGTATGTGTCTAGGAGGACTTGAATCCCAGCTTTCTTGACTTGAAATCTGCCATTTGGTTCACTCTATCACAATGGCCCTTCAGTTTCTTCATCTGCTAAATGGGTGTGCTATCAGCCTCCTTGTTTGTTTCATAATATTGTTTTGAGGGGATCGGATGAGATAACATATGTGAATGTCCTTTGAAAACTGTGAAGTGCTATACAAATATAAAATATAATGGCGATGATAGTCTGTTATTATCTCTACCTATGGTGCTTATCATTGAAGTTCCTAAGTGTTCTTGTTGGGGATAAAATGTTATTCTGTAGCATACTCTTTTGTATTTAATTATAATTGTGCTCAACATCTGTTGGCTTATGGTGCGGGAAAGGATATCTTCCACATAACAGAGAAGATGGTAACTCAGGGGCCTTTAGTGCATTTCTTAGGATCATTTTCCCCCTCATTCCTCTTAGGAACAACTCATTATCCCAGCAGCTTAGAATCTTCCTTCCTCTCATCACATCTCCATTTTCAATTTGTTCTACTCTACTGAATCTGGTTTAAGTTGAAACTTTACAGTGGCTAAGGATTCAAAAGACTCT
Source organism: Gymnobelideus leadbeateri (assembly GCA_011680675.1). Lineage (NCBI taxonomy): Eukaryota > Metazoa > Chordata > Mammalia > Diprotodontia > Petauridae > Gymnobelideus > Gymnobelideus leadbeateri. Next base: position 138,217 of record WOXC01011865.1, on the reverse strand, counting down.
GGCTCTGAGCTGGATGTCTTACTGAGGTAGTGTTATTATGGCCACTGCCATACCATCATCAGTGGTATGCCATGATGTTCTGGTGAGGAAACAAACAGACAAACACAAAGATCACTTCCTTTCTAGTGAAAATGAGGGGGGGGGGCAGGGAGAGAGAGAGAATGAACATGCAAATGTCTCACACTTAGAGAAATATTCACTTGGACAAGAAAGAAAGAAAGGTAAGAGGAGCAAGGACAACAAACTAATCTAAGTGGAGTGAAATAGCCACTTTATGACTAATCACATCATTTTTCTAATTGGTCTCTGGATTCAGAGAATGACTTCAGATCCTGCCTTTGTCACTTATTGCCTGTATGACCTTAGGCAAATGACTTAACTTCTTTTGTTCCTTTGGCATTTCATCCCATATTACCCTTTAGACATCTGTTGTGTTGGTCTTAAAGTTGGAAGTGACTTTGGAGGTCTTATAATCTATTTCCTTCTCTTATAAATGGAAAGAAGCTAAGGTCTTGCGAAGTGCAGATTCTGTGCCAAACAGAGCTGGGATTTAAATCCACTTCTTTCTTATCTCATTTGCAGTTTTTATTTTCACTTCCAAATTCTCTTCCCCCACCCTGTCCCCATCCTTTGAGAATGCAAGAAATACAATACCCGTTATATGTATGAAGTCATGTATAGCATTTCCAGATTAGTCTCATTGAGGAGGGGTAAAAAGCAAGAAAAAATTTTAAAATGCATTTCAGTCAGCCCTCCCTCAGAGTCCATTAGTTTTTTTTTTTTTTCTGAGGTTAGATAGAATTTTTGTCATGAGTCCTTTGTATTTAAATCCAAGTCTTCTGGCTGAAAATCTGTTCCACTTTTTTCCTGGTCCTTACTATCTCTTTGTTTCACTGCCTTATTTTGATATTTAAAATTTTCCTATTTGAATATGTTATCTCCCTAACTAGATTATATGATCCTTGAAGGTAGATACTATGTCTTATCCATTAAAAAAAATTAACTTTTTTATGCTACAAAGAATGGTATTATGCATAGAGTTAAGTGTTCAGTAAATACTTTTGATTGAATGAGTTTAGATTTTTTATGATTTCCTTAATTTTTTGAAACTTTTTGCAAGAGTTGGATGGCTACCTGTCCACATCTTAGAAGCTGATGTCTGATATGCTTCCTGAACAAGAGGCCCTTCTCTGAACTGTCATCAGTTGCAGTAAGGTTTGTCTCCCTTCTTGGAAGTACCTTGGAATATGGTAGAAAGGTAGATATGTGAGTGTGTGTTTGTAAATGTCAGGTTATACCCCCGTGATACCATTGCTCTGTACTCAGAAACTGATCTTTTAAACACAGATGTTCTTAGGGCTGTGGTCAGGCACTTCTACCATTGCAGCTCTTGGGCCATGCCCAGAGTGCAGCTGACACTAATGACATTTCCCTTCCAAGTGGGCTTTCATGTCTTCTGTCATGGAGAAAGCTGCTTTTTTTCAGGATCAGTAACTTTACTGAGAAAATTTACCAGCAAGATAAAGATGGGAAGAGAGAATAAAAGGTACTGTGGCTTCATGAAAGATCATGTTTTCCAAATGCTCTGTTGGAATCCTTAAGATTTTTTAAATAGAGGGAAAACCTATTGTTTAATTGGTAATCATATAACTAATAGGGAATTAAACCTATCCTATCACTGCATGTTTAAATCCTAAATTTCTGCCCTACATGGTTATTCCACTCCCACCCCCATCTCCCACTTCATATATGAGATACCCTGTTTACTTGGATACATTTTACTTCAATTCCTTGGTTTCACTGTATGTTTACATAGCATTCCTCTGTGCATTAAAAAGAGGGTTTTAGAGAATCACCTTTATTATGCTATGTGTTGTTATATATCTCTAACTTAAAAATTTGTAACAGTTCATGGTATAACATGGTAAATTATATATAGGGAGTTGGCTAACCAAGTTTTATATTATCTGAATATCTCAGTCAGTGGATATAACATTGAGTTTGGAGTCAGGACACCTGGATTCAAATGTTGTCTCACACAATTACTGTGTAAATATGGGTAAACTGTTCAAAATCTCTGAGCCTCAGTTTCCTTACTTGTAAAATAAGTACAATTATGCATCTGTTTTGCAAGGCTACTGTGAGGGGTCTAGCTAGCAAAGCCCAAAGTATTATATGAATATGAGTTATTATTAACAGGGTTAAGTTTTGTCTCAACCTCTTTTGTTGAAAATTTTATTAAAATATTGTAGTATGTTTTCTTGCACAGTAAGTATAGTCTACTGAGCAAAATCTTTCACTGATTTTTAAGTAGATTTGCTTACTGTGGTAGTAGGAAAGGTAGGGAATTGTGCTATATAAGCAATGAGGCCAAGATATCTTCTGAAGTTTTACATTTCCTTTTTTAGATCACTTTTTTCATGATCTGTATCTTATGAAAGTGAAATAAAACAGAAATCGCCCAGTTATTTGGATTCCACCAAATCCAGTTAAGACAATATGTTGTAAATTGTAAGTCCTTTAGCCATAGATGGCTGGTATTTGTTGTTGTTGTTAATGCTGTTGTTATTATTGTCATCATTTATTGTCATTGTTATTGAAGATGGCAGCAAGAATAGGACCAGCCTCTAAAATGGCAAAGATCCAAGAGAGGAAACAAAAAGCTCTCCAGTTCTCATAAACGAAACTAACCATGTGTCAACAACGTGGCATCAAACAAATGACTGGCATGCAGATTTGTTTATAGAAATGTGTTGATAACATTTGAACTGATTGATTGACATAGATTTTTCAAAGAAACAGTAGGAACTTTTGAACACATAACTGCAGATTGTAAAAATCTAATGCCTACCAAATTCCTGGAAGGATGTGATCAAGTAGCCAGAATCAAATTCCCAAAAAAATTTGCTACACTTCATAAACTACCAGACAACAGATCTGTGTATTATGGACATGTACTACAAATACCACCCCCTCCTTAGAGATCTTGAAGCAGATTCTGGCTGGCTACTTGTTCTTTGTGTTATAGTAAGGATTCATTCCACATATGGTTTGGACCAGATGCCCGTTCCATTTCTCAAATTCTAGGATTCTATGAAGTCCAAACTCCAAAATATCCTTAAAACTCAGTAAAACAAAGTGATCTTTGAACCAGAGTGTCAACACTGATACAATTTTTGTGTACCCACAACCGTAACAACCCAGGAGCAATGTTTATAATAGAAATGGCCGCATCAAATAGTTTTAACCACCAAACTACTTTGAATAAAAAGCCCTCAATATATAAAAGACCTAGTAGGAAAAAAAAAACCCTAAAACCATATGGGAAGAGATGGAAGAACATATCATTCCTGTTGCCCCATTGGTTAGCATAGTGGTCCCAAAGTTGCTTCCAGTGACCCTCCAGAAGATGAGCTTACACCACAGTACTTTGATTCAACTATGTAAAGCATTAATTTTATCCACCCTTGTCATAATATGCTGAATGTTGAATGTAAAAGAACAGTGTAATAGGATAGCTATGTGACCCCAGAGTGTTTCTGCCAAAACTACATTGAATATAAGTTGAAAACACTATAACCAGAAACAGCAGATCAGCAGCACTAACAGTAGCAGCATGAGATAGTGGACAGAGGCCTGGACTCAGTCACATTAGCATGAACTCAAGTCCTGTCTCCAGCACATACTGGCTTTGTGACCCTGGGCAAAACCCCTGAGAGAACTCTGTAAGAGCATGAGTTGCTGAACATTTTCCAGTCTTCCTTTGAAAAGAGTTAGGAGGTATTGTGAGTAGAGCTCTAGAATTGGAAATCAGGAAGATCTGAGTTCAAATTCCCCCTTAGGTATTTACTGGCTCTATGACCTTGGGTGGGTCATTCACCTTTTCTTAGCTTCAGTTTCCTCCTCTATAAAATGAACATAACAGTTCTACCTCACACCATTGTTGTGAGGACCAAATGTAATAACATATTCAAAGTGTTTTATAATCCTTAAAGGATTATATAAAGTGATGATGATGATGATTCTGATTCCTTACTCCCTACACTGCTGATCAGTTCTGCATTGACTAGCTGCAGTCTAGATTTCTTTTGCACTTTCATGTTTACACATTTCTTTCACAGCAACCCTGCAAGGTAGGCAGTGTGAGTATACTAGTCCCATTTTATATTTGAAGTAACTGAAGCTCAGAGGGATTTGGTGACTTCCTTAGAGACCTTTATTAAGTGTCTGAGCCATCAGTTCCACTCCATGTCTTCTAGCAGCCCCTAAGTCACTCTGGCTAAAAGAATCACTAACAAAAACATATACCTGGAAAAAATTTTTCCCCTTTTCAGTGTTAGTTACATCAGCATCATAGAGGCGAGAGTGATTCAATGTTTAGGTGCAGTTGGGGAATAAATTCTGAGACAAGGAGTTCCCATTGGTTTGGTGTCCTGCTTATCCATGCCACTGGTGAAATTGAATATCATTCAGTTTTTTAACTTGGGCTCCTTTGACCTCAAATACAGCCCCTTTATTGTGAGCTTTTGTGTCACTCTTAGGGATCAAAGTAATAAATAAGAATGGAGAAGCTCTTATGCACTTCAATTTAGCAAGTATTGCTTGCATGCTTACTCTATATTAGATATTGTGCTTACCAATGGGAATGCAAAGACAAAATGAAAGTCAGGAGAAAAAAAAAAAGAAAAATCAGTCCCTACCCTCTGGGAGCTTACATCCTGCTGAGTATATTGGTAGATAAGACAGCAATTAATTGTTTTTCCCTGTACTACTGTGTCTTGTGTACCTAACCTATTCCACTGATCTATCCTTCTATTTCTTAGCCAGTACCAAGTGGTTTTAATGATTGCTGCTTTATAATACAATTTAATATCTGGTGTGGCTAGGCCACCTTCCCTAGCATTTCTTTTCATCAATTCCCTTGATATTCTGGACCTTTTGTTCTTCCAGAAGAATTTTGGCATTTTTTCTAGCTCTAAAAAATAATTTTGGGTAGTTTCATTAGTATGACACTGAATAAGTAAATTAATTTAGGTAGAATTGGCATTTTTATTATACCAGCTTGGCCTACCCACAAGCAACTAATGTTTTTCCAATTATTTAGGTCTGACTTTATGTGAAAAGGGTTTTGTAATTGTGTCCATATAATTATTTTTTTCAATTAATTTTTTAGACTAACAAATAGCTGTTTTCTCTACATCCAACTGCCTGCACCACTGGAAAAAGAAGAGAAAAACAAAATCTTTGTAACTGATATACATATTCAAGCAAAAGAATTCATAGGAATCAGAGGCCTGCTCTCCCAAAAATCAGGGAGATATAACAAACCCTGACTTTTGTATTTAATTTTCACGAAAATCCTTGTTAAAAGTGGACTGGTAATTTTCTTGTTTATGGGACACACAAATTAAGGATCTATAGCCAAGTAGAAGAGAGGCAGAAAAAACAAATTGTCATTTTTAGGAGAGATCAATGCGAATTCCATGACTCAGTGAGGCTAACTGACAGTTTAAAGACTATTTGAAAGGCTAGTCTACGGTCCCTGGCTTGGAAAGTGAGTTTTAAGAGATGAAAATGAGAGTCCTTTCAACTGAACCCAGATGAAAAAGAGAAAGCTACTGTTTTGCTTCTCAGCTCATACTTAAAATGATATCCTGATGAACATCTCAAAGCCATCACCCCTTAGATGTAATCCTAAATTAAAAATGAAGACAGTAATCATAGGCTCCATTTTAATTTCTGTACTCATTCTATATGGGAATTGGGTAGAAGAGGAAGCTAGCTTTCTGATACATAGGACCTCACTGACATTTCTACATAAATGTATTATAAATACTACTTAGATTTTAATAGTTGTAACAATGAGCAGAAATCTGAATTGAACTTCCAGGCTCTCACAGAGAATTGTAAAATCAGTGATTATGAGGAGTTAGAAGAGTGAGCACTTTGGTGCATTAGAGCCAGATGGGATCACTGGATGTGGGGAAGGCTAGGAGAGAGAGAATAAGGTAGATGGTCTGGAGACCATGGACAGCAACAACATCTTTGCAGAGTTAAATATCAATTTTATGATGATAACTATTTCAGGAAATGATGGTGGACTATTTGGATAACACCAAGTGAAAAATAAAATTATACTCTTGTCAAAACTATATAAAGAAATTGAAAGAAAAAGAAATAAACCCTTTTCATGTTCATTTGAATTAGAAGTTGGTGTGTGTTGAATTGGATGAGGGGAGGGAAAGGACACATTGGGTTGTGCTATATTCTCTACTACTCTTTATCCTAGAAGGAGAAGCTCCAGCATATCAGCTGGTGGCTTTTATGATAATAAGTTAGCAACATAATTTTTAAAAATGCCTTCTTTTTTTTTTAAAGACTGGGCCCCCCTTACCTGCTTCATACAGTGGTAATTAAAGCATGTTACCTTTAAACGTAACAAATCTGGCACAGTTCCCGTGTGTCGACTTTGTATGTAAAGTGTGCAGCATTTAGATTTCTTCTGTCAGTAGAAAGAGCATTAGCCACCATACAATATTTTTCTGGTCCCTTGACTGTAAAGCTCAGTAGTTAGAAAAGTGAACAGATTGTCTTCAGTATAATTTTATAAGAAAGGAAACAAGAGGCAGAGGTTATTTAAAGTATTTTAATTAGTAAGACCCACAAGTGTTAGTGAAGCTTATTAAAGTGTTAGGTATGTATGTGTTTATGAGAGAGACAAACAGACTTCAGTGAATTAGAGATATCATGAATGTGGGTAGTTCTTTCATTGATGTATATCTCAACCCATCTATATCTTTTAGTGAGTCTTACCCAGGTCTTCACATAAAATTTCCCAGTAGAACATCTCACCTTCCTTTAATAGTATATTATTGTAGGTGCTACTGTAGCATTTGAACTTTCTCTATGTTATCCTTCATTCTTGCTATATGACCAGTTCAATGTCTTTATTGATTGTGTATGCCCTTGATTGGGTCTTTCTTAGCACTCAGTATTATGCTACAAACTACCACAAGTTTGTGCAGTATTTCATTGCCTTGCCCTCTTAATACTTTCATTTTTTTTAATATGAGAGGTCAGTTTTAGAAATCTGGATTCCCTGAGGTATCAGAATTGTCAGTATCTCATTGCTATTGTTTAGTCCATTTAAAATATTAAATTTCCCTGACTTGAAACAGAATGGCCACATATCTCTGTGAGCCAGTGAGAATCGAGGGTCTCTTGGATCATAGACTTTCCTTTGCAACCAAATCATTGATGGATTGAGAGTAAGTTGCATCAACTGTTTGTGACCCTGCAAAAGTGGAGCATCATATTATCAAAAAGTCAAGAATTTAACCAAAGTCCCTATTGAATCCAACTATCTTTCAAGATTTGATTTAGTAGACCCTGCTATTATTTACAGCTCTAATCTCTATCTTGTCAGTTTGATGACTATTGGATCCATGATTAGAACCTGATGGCTGTGTTCCAAAGTTGCTTTCACCTTAGTTGAAAGGGATTTTTTGCACTAGTCCTATTCTTTTATAAATTAAATAGTCACTGCAGATATACAGTGAGCTGGACCCAGAATTGAATGAAAGGAAAAAGGCAGATTGGATTGTATGTGGTAAGATGCATTGGTAAAATAAAAGCTCTTTTAAGGTAGCACCAAGGAAAGAGTCTTGCATACATCTAGTATTTAATAAATGCAGTGAACCCAAGTTGTTCCGTGAGATAAAAGCAATCCCCCTTTCAAACGCCAATATTTTTCCAGCAATGTTACAGGCCTATAAATCATGGCATATCACAATCTTGGAAGAATAAAGACTACAAAAGGGCGATTGAGAGATGTAAATCAGGTATAGGTAAATTTGCAATATGTTATCAATGATGACTTGAATAAAGAAGTAGCAAAAGACAGATGGCATACAGGACCAGAAAAGAGGGTAGATCAGTCATCTAGTGGGCAAAAATTAACAGCTTGAAGAGACTGGATAGGAGTCCAATAGAATGAGTAAGTATAGAGGGGCTGCAATCTCCCCCATTAGTGGAAATTCCCACCTCATTGAGTTCACAGACCCAATGAAATTTTATGTATTTAATGAAACACTTTATGTATAACCTCTTCAGATATATGCACTCAAAGCACACTCTGTCACAAGAGAGGATAATCTCTGCAGCTAATCACTGTCTGTGAGGCTGAGACAAACATCCCAAAATATGCCTGCCAAAAAATGACTCTCTGAACTGGACTTTTGAACAATAGGGCCTTGGTTACATTGACTCTTGACTTCTGCTATGTCTTTAGATTGCCTGTGACTTTATCTGCTTTTGCATCTATGGGTGGAGACACCCTGATCACCTCCAGCATGTTTCCTATGGCTCCACAATAACTTTTCCTCTCCTGTATTACCCAACATCAACTTAGTTTACAAACTGAAACATTGGTGACATCTCTTTTTTTCTTTTTTGCTTTTTGGAGGGCAATTGGGGTTAAGTGACTTGCCCAAGGACACACATGGCTAGTTTGTGTGTGTGTGTGTGTGTGTGTGTGTGTGTGTGTGTGTGTGTGTGTGTGTGTTAAGTATTTGAGGTCAGATTTGAACTCAGGTCCTCCTGACTCCAGGGCTAGTGCTCTATTTTCTGCTCCACCTAGCCTCCCCATTGTTGACATCTCTAGAGTTGTACTCAGACTGTGTAGTTGAGAGGGTTAGTCATATCCTTGTATGGATGTCCACTAGGTGGTAAGTAGATGATGCTGACTCTGAAGTCAGGAAGACATGAGTTCAAATTTGGTCTCAGATATTTGCTTATAATGTAACCTTCAACAAGAGACAATCTTTCTTTGCCAAAATTTCCTCAGCTATAACATGGGGATAGTAGCAGCCTTTACCTTGCAGGATTGTTTTAAGTCTCAAATGAAATAATACTTTAAAAAGTGCTTAGAAGAGTGCCTGGCACACAGTATGTGCTACATAAATGTTATTTTTATTATGCATATAGTGATGTAATACAACCTGGTTAGTTGGACTTAGCAAACAAGGTACTTCAAACTTAAAAAAAGCCAATGCTTAGCTGGACTTGTGTTTCTTAGTGACTCGAAGCAGTCAAAGCTACAAGTTGATCAACCTAGCTCTGGTTTTTTGGTTTTTTTTTTTTTCTGTGCAGGGTAGATATAACCCAACTGGTACCTTATAGCAGTAGTGTTATACCTCCCTTGGGGTGATAACACAGAAATAAGTTTAACAACTATGGATTTTTTTACACTACAGAAGAATATTTTCCCTTTACCCCTGAAGACACATAAAGAGTCATAACTTGTTTCTCTGTTTCTTCTTGGGTACCTAAGATCACAGGATTGCCATTATGGGGCAGACTCACGCTCTGTTAAACCCAATATCCTGTCTTTGCTGGTGGTGCAGAGGGATGTGTTTTATAGAAATAATCAGTAGGCTCTACCTCCTGATGTCAATAGCTGAATATGCCCTTGAACATTCTGCTTCCCTTATGAATTCTTTATTAATCACCATTACTTCATGAAATCTCTTAAAGATATGTTTAAAGTTTGAACCTATTCTCCTGGAGTTTTATAAGTTGACTAACTGGTCTTGTGAAGACTTCATTTTGTTTTTTTTATTTTTAACTCTTTCAAACTTAACTTCTGAGTTTGGGTATATATGAATTTGGAAAATAAGTACATATTTAATCACTTCATGCCATGAATAATATTCGAAACTTTGATCAATATATTCTCTTCCCTCTTTGTAGAAAAGAAATTCCTTTTTTTTTTCTTTTTGGAGGGCAATTGGGGTTAAGTAACTTGCCCAAGGTCACATGGCTAGGGTTTTTATTTGTGTGTGCATTAAGTGTCAGAGGCCGGATCCGAACTCAGGTTCTTCTGACTCTAGGGCCAGCGCTCTACTCACTGTGCCACCTAGCCGCCCCAGAAAAGAAATTCTTAATCATTTTAGTCTCTAGATCATGTGGTTGCCCCTTCTCATCTCCTTGTTTATTTTATTTGCACTAATCTGATATTTCCAGTTTGGTACTAGCTTTCTTAAGCTAGTATCTTCTACTCCACCCCTATGCTCCTTTAATTTGGTTATTTATTTCCTTAATCTGAATGGATAATTTTAGACTTCACTTCATATAACCAAGTCACAATATTCTTTCCTTTCTTGAAGAAGCAGATAGAAAGAGCCTTCTTGCTGTTCCTCCCATACACCTTCTCCCTTCTTCCTGCCTTTGTCTTGGCTCTCCCCATGCCCCAAACATCCTTTCTTCTTACCTTCCCTGCTTTATTCCTTGGCTTCCTTTAGGATTCAGCTTAAATCTCACCTTCTGCAAAAGATCTTCCTTAGCCCCTTGCACTTTTAGTTTCTTCCCTCTGTGATATCTTACCTGTGCTGAGTTATTTATATATTGTGCCCCCCCCATTAGAATGTAAACTTCTTACATAGTGGGGGCTAACAAGCCTGAATGCTTAGCATTGTGCTGACACATAGTAAGCATCTAATAAAGGATGTTGACTGACTGGTTGATTGACTGTGACTTATAGGGAAGTAAGCCAAAAATAAAAGTTTGAGGTGACCTAGCATTCTTCTTCTTCTTCTTCTTTTTTTTTTTCTTTTTGGAGGGCAATTGAGGTTAAGTAACTTGCCCAAGGTCACACAGCTAGGTTTTCATTTGTGTGTGTTAAGTGTCTGAGGTCGGATCCAAACTCAGGTCCTTCTGATTCCAGGGCCAGTGCTCTACTCGCTGCGCCACCTAGCTGCCCCGCCCTAGCATTCTTTTTACACTATAGTAAAGAAAATATTTTTCCTTCACTCTTGAAGACACATAAAGGAGAATCTTTAACTTCCATATTAATTCAATTTAACTTTGTTATTGTTGTTAAGCCATTTTTTTCAATCCTATCCAACTCTCCATGACCCCATTTGGGGTTATCTTGGCAGATACTGGAGTGGTGTGCCATTTCCTTCTCCCACTCATTTTACATATGAGAGACTGAGGCAACCAGGGTTAAGTGACTTGTCCAGGGTCACACAGTTACTAAGTGTCTGAGGCCATATTTGAACTCATGAAGATGAGTCTTCCTGACTCCATGTCTAAGACACTATCCACTGTATCATTTAGCCACCCTATCAATTTAACTAGCATTCATTAACAGCATATTATGCTTTTGAACCTTTGTGAGCAGAAGGATCTTGATGCAATCAGCAAAAATGGGGAATTTTGAAGACTGGATAGGGTGAGATTGGCAGTAAATGTCCATTTTGGGGGAGCATGTTGAGTTTGAGATGCTCTAAGGACATCTAAATAGAGATGTGCACTAGGCTTATGCTGCTGTCATACTCAAATTTCCCACCAGCTACTATGCCTTTGGACCTTTTTGTCATGCCTTCCAAACCTCAGGAAACTCATCATTGACAAATCTCATTATCCTGCAAGACTGAATCTGCTTAGTATTCACTTCTCATATTTCTGCCCCTCTGATTGAATCCTCTGACTTAGAGGACAGGGCTGTATGCTCCAGGACCCCTTTGAGAAAGGGGCTCAGCACTGTTCTCTGCATTTCCCACCAGATGCATGTTGTACTCTGTTGACTTGTCATGCCCATGACACCGGTACCTTATTCCCCCTCCTCTCTTCCCATCTCAGCTTCCTTTTGTGTATTGCTATTCCCTGTTAAATTGTAAGCTCCTTAAAGGCAAGAATTTTTTTTTTACTCATAGCTGTATCCCTAGTGCTTAGTACAGTGCCTAACTTACAGGAAGTGCTTAACAAATCTTTATTTATAGACTGACAGAAAAAAAGGGGCTTCAAATCCATACATAAGTATTCCTGCTGGTCACATATTGCCTTAGCTTTAGAATGCAATGTTATGTATATTTTATGACTGTTTCCCAGGTACATTTGAATGTTTCTGATTGCCTTTGACATATTTGACTCCTCTACATTGGGCAGTTGGCAATACAGAGAGGAACAGGAACTCAGGAGAATAAATGTAATGTTAATGTAAGGCTGGGATTAGAGGATCATCAATTTAGACCTGGTATTAATTGAATCTAGCTGAGACCCAGGGTCACAAAGCTAATAAGCTTCAGAGGCAGAATTTGAATATAGGCCTTTCTGAATCCAAATCCAAATTTGTCCATAATACTAAGCTGCCTCTTGGATATAAATCTGGGAGTCATCTACATAGAGATGAAAATTAAATACACAGAAGCTCCTATCACTGAAAAAGAGGCCAGAGATAATGAGGATAAAAGATGTCAGTCAAGTACCTTAGGAAGAATCCACACGGATGATGATCCATAAAGTAGGAAAACTGAAGACAAGTGGTCTCAGAGAGGAGAATGATCAGATGAGCAGTGGTTCAAAAACCAAGGCAGGAGAGAGTGTGTAAGAGGAAGGGGAGTTCAACATTGTTGGAAGCTACAGACAGTCAGTGGCTGTTGTGGTTTTAGCATGACTAGCTCCAGTTGCTGTGGATTATGAAAAGACAAACTAGTTGAAGGCTTTTATTTTATCTCTTTCTTGGGTATTTTCTTCCATATATGAAAGAGAAAGAGAGACAGAGACAGAGAGGCTAGATGGTGCAATGCATAGAGTGCCAGGCTTGAGTCGAGAAGACTCAGCTTTGTGAGTTCAAATATGGCCTCAGACGCTAGTAGCTTTAGAGACAGAGAGTGTATAGACACAGATATGTACATATATGTATGTATATACATGTATACATACATATGTGTATGTTTATAGTATGTGTGTAAGATATGTATATACCTGTATATATACACACATAAATGTTTGTACATACTAGAGAGAGATAGACACAGTCTAAAGACTATCCTAGAGTGACTTATTAACAGGTTGACCACAGGATAGTGAATTTTTCAGCTTCAGACATTCTCAAGAACCATCTACTAAGTGGTAGAGGTATTATCATATGTCTTAGTGAAAGAAATACCAACCATGCAAAAAGTACAGATAATTAAACTAATGAAGATGAGTTCTTAAAACTACATATATATACATATATATATATATACATATATATATTTAGGATATTGTTTTGAAATTGAATATATTTTAAAATCAAATTGTGTGAACTTCCATATTTTGTCTATCAAAATAAACAGCCTGTTTATCGTTCATGCTACTCTAGTCCATGAGAATTTCAAAGAAGCTTTTGATGCATAGACACAGTACCTTACTGTGTAGATAAAATGAAACTTGTTGTGTGAACTCTGTACATTCATATAGAACCAAATGGACAAAAGAGCCGGGCTTTACTTGAACCAAAGTGCTTTATTTTCTATAACTAGATTCTTTGAAAAATAGCATTTTTCATTCTGTCCAAATCACAGGAGGACTTTGTATGCTGAGAAAGATATTTGGACATTGTAGATTACTGTCCCTGCCCTCAGAGAGTTTAGATTTTAATTGTGGGGAAAAACAGATATTCTGATATGTAAAGGCAAAATACATATAAAGTAAATGCAACATTATTAAGAAGAGTAGAGCTCTAACAAGTTGGGGGAGGGGGAAGGAACACGGCAGAGGGCTCAGGTGTTTTCACTTAGATTGCATCTTGTGGCCTGCCTGGGCCCACTCCACTAGAATTAATGAAGAGCCTGGTTAATTTCGGGATGCATGGGTGGTATCATTGACCACATTTGTTCCCTAATGAATGAGCAGACCACAGACCTTTCAGCAAGCTTGCTCTTTGCTCTTAAAGAGTAACAAGGAGGAGGGTGAAAAGGAAGGGCAGGGGAGCCTGGGCCATCTCTGAAGTGGCACTTGAGAGAAATCAGAAAGAACTTTCATGCAAAATCTACCCACTTCATTCTGCTCTTCGCTCCTCGGAGAGGACATCTTTGTGCTCCCGGACCAAGCAATAATTGTAGAAAATGAGGCATTAATTGAAATGTGAAAGCCATGCTGCCTGACCTTCATTGTTTAACTCAGGCCATAAAATAGGGAAGCTGGCTGGCAGAGGGTTGAGGGCAGAGAGGAGAGGGGCTCTTTGAGTTGAGTCAGCCTTCCTTCCAGAAAGGGAAGCTGCCCTGTATGCCTAGCAACCCTGAGCCCCTCGGCCAGGAATCCTCTAGCCAGGCAGCACTAGAAATGTTGGATCTTGTTTCTCATTAATGGGGTAACAAACAGGAAAAGGTCCCTTGAGCAGTTAAAGCTTAGCTGCTCCATAGTGTCCTCATGTATTATGAGTGAGAAACAAAGGAAACTGAAAAACTTCAAAGCTTCCTGTGGCATTCAGAGCTTTCTGCCTTCAAAGCAGCCCTTCTCTTTTGTAGTTTTACTCTGGCTATAATTAATACATTTTCAATATTGTTCCTGTAAACAGCCTCATCTTTTGTTTTCTGCCTCCTTCTTTTCTTCCTGGGTAATTTGAATTATTTTCTGACTCTATCTGTCATCTTTATTTAGTGGCTCTTAACCTTTTTTTTTCTTTTTTCTTTTTCTTTTTTTTTTTAAACAAATGAGTAGTCACCTCCAGCAGAGATTAAAATACCATTTGAAAGGTATGTGTGCATGTATGAACACCAGTCTTAGAAAATTATCCTTTGCTTGCCCTTCATCTAAATTTCTCTAAAGTCAGACCAAGCTGACTTTGGACAGTCTTCTAACTCCTATAGAAACATTATTTTAAAAAACATTTTCCTCTTAAAAATAAATGTATGAATAAAAGCATAAAATTAAAAATCCTTAATGGTCTACCTTCTAGCTCCCAAACTCCTTTTTTGCAAACTATTCCATATAGATAGACAGATAATATTTCCTGATACTCTTGGGTTTCTGCATTTCATTTAGTGGGACTTTCTGTGCTTGGATTCTTTATAATCCCATGCTTTTTTTGGTGACCCATACCCTGAAAACAAATTAAGCCTCCCCACCCCCTTAAAAAAAAAGGTGAACATAGTGAATCCTGCAGTGCAAGGAAATTTCAGACAGGTCCATTGTAAAATTAATATCTTGGCATTGATGTTTCTATCACTGTAGGATGAAAGCAGCTTGTCTGAGCATTCATTGTCCTCTAGAACAGCTGCCGGTGTGGTTTTGAAATTTTGGATAACCTCGCAAGAGTCGGGAAGCGCTGGAGATGAAATGCTGTAGTCTCATTAATCAAATTGTTGCATTATATTTGTTAGCCTTCCAGATTCTCTGACTGGATAAATTAACAACTGATCATTCACTGTCTTCGAATGTTCCATAGGAGCATTAATATTACCTGGAGATATTATGTACTATGATTCACTTCTTTCAATTTTCTATTCAGAAACAGCAGTGTGGAAGGGCAGCGATTTCTAGGAAGAGAACTGGACAAAGTGATGCAAAAGAATCTTAGGGGTATTGTTTTCATTCTAATTGTGACCCCTGTCAGAAGGCATTTGATGGCTCCACCTCTGCCCCTAGGCAATGTGAGTCTTCATTTTCTCAGCAGTTATCATGCACATAAGGTTCATCTTTTAATCCTGTAAATATCTGTTACAGAGCCTGCCTACTTGGCCTTCTGGGCACAGAGCAGGATATGTCCAATCAGTTTTCCTCTTAACCTATATGGTAAATTAATTTGTATGCTATTATACATTAAAGAGGCAAGTAAGTAGTGCAGTGCACTTGAGTTCAAATCCAACCTCGGACTCTTAATAGCTGTGTGACCCTTGGCAAGACACTTAACCTCTGTCTACCTCAGTTTCCTCATTTGTAAAAATGAAGATAATAGCACCTACCTCACAGGTTTGTGGTGAGGATTAAATCAGTTAACATATGTAAAGTATTATGCAACCTTGATGTGCTATATAAATATTAACTATATTATTGCTAGTATTATTATGGCTATTTTAGATATAATTATTAAAATGTACACAGCCCACAAATGATAGAGATGCCAGATCTAGAGATGGGACTAACCTTAAAGGCCACCCTTTTCTTCCTAATAGTCTATAAACTTGCTAGATCATGATGAAGATTGCTTTATAGAATGTAAAGGGCTGCAGAAGTTTGAATTGTTGTTTTGGTGGTGGGGGGGGGGTGGATATCCTTATTGTTATTATGTGTTCCTTCAGGGAAGTAACACTTTCTTGTTCATCTTTTAATCACTTACTCCAACACCTTGCATAGAGCAGATGATAAATCATTGTTTGTTGAATTAAATGGGAAACCATCAGAGTGAACTTATCTTTTCTGGAAAACACAGCAGTCTACCAGCGAAGAATTTATGTAGAAAAGAAAGTCACACATTTTCTCTACCAAATGTAGGAGTGGTATTGGTGGTGAAGAAATACAAGAGAACCAACTCCAACAAATGAGATAGCGTGATGAACAGTGATAGAGGACTAAGGGGACGTAGAGAGGAAGTGTATACAGGCTTCCTTTTAATTGACCAAAATGGACAGTGTTTTGTTTTTTTGGTGAGAGGGGGATCTCAATGATTGATTTCAGCTCACCTGAGAAAGAAGAGCATTCAGATATTAGGTGGCAGGGTGAGACAGTGAAAAAAGCATGACTCTGGTATTCAATCTTACTAACTAACTACCTGACCATATAGATTAATCACTTAACTTTACTGAGTCTCAGTTTCCTCATTTGTTAAATGAAGAGGGTTGGCATTCTGGAAAGAAATTGGGGATTATATCTCACTAAATCATACTTACTTTTTGACCCAAAGATACGACTGCTAAAAGTATACCCAGAGAGATCAAAGACAGAAGGTAAAGACCTATACATACAAAAATATTTACACCAGCACTTTTTGTTTTAAGAAAGTACTGGAAATAAAGTTGGTGCCCATCAGGGAATGGCTTAACAAATGTAGTATATGAACAGTGCAATATTCTTTTATTAATAATTTCTCTATGAGAAATCATGAATATGATCAATTCAGAGAAACCTAGGAAGACATACATGAACTGAGGCAGAGTTAAGTAAGCAGACACAGAACAATTTATTTGTAACTGCAATAATGTAAAGAAAAATGACTTAGGGTGATTTTAAGAGCCCTGATCAGTTCAGTGATGCACAATGTCTCCAGAAGATTCACTGTGAAGTTTGTTTTCCTACCTCTTGAGTGATAGTACATTTTACTCAGCACATGTACCATTTTCCTTGAATATTTTTTTTAAACAAAGAAGTGCTTCTATTTGGGAAGTGATCATATGATCATTGTTTTAAGGTCTAAGGGACCTTAGCAGTCATCTAGTGCAACTGTACCATCTTACAAATAAGAAACTGAGGTCTATGGAACTGAAATAACTTGCCCCAGGTCACAAAAGTAGCAAATGGAAGAGCTAGAATTTGATTCCAGGTCTTCTGACTTCTATATAAGGCTGCAAGATTGGATTAACTAGTTCAGAGGAATTAGTACAACAGGAAATAGATTGGTATGGGACTTTTCGTTAGTGGAATGCAGATGGAATGAGCACATTGGTGTTTTAATATGTTCCTCCATGTGGATATTTTTTCTGGTATCCTTTGATTAATGCATCCACACTTCAAGCTTGGGAAGCTAAGAAGGCTGCTTCCAAATGTTCCTTCCTAAGATAACTTTTGCATCTTGACTGGCAAGCAAAGTGACTATTATGAAGTTAGGTATGAGAATATGATGTAGTGGAATGTTTGCTGAGCTTGGAGTCAGAACAGCTAAATTCACATCCCAGCTGTGATGCCTTAATAGCTGTGTGACCTTGGGCAAATCATAAAATCTTGGAGTTTCAGTTTCTTTCTCTGTAAAATAAGAATTATAATAGTGTACTGCCTAGTGTTCCTTGATTCCATGAATTCTAAGATAATATGATCTCTTTCTCAAAGATTCCATCATTTCTTTCATTTCCATTTCTTGAAGAGCTGGTCTTTGTTTGTTTCACTATTTAGTTTCTGCCATTCTGAGTTATCTGCTTATATTTCCTTGAGCTATTCATGCCCTTTTAGTCTGTCTTTCTTTTGAGGCTATTGAATCGTTACCGTATATTTTCCCTCATGAAATGAGAATGCCAACAAGCCCAATTCAACAGACATTAAGTACCTACTATGTACCTTCAGGTACTGTGCAGGGTGATAGGAATATAAAAATAAAAAATAAAATAATCCTTGTCTGGATGGTTTAGATAACCTATCATTATTAGAGTTTGCTTCTGTGCTAGTTTTGTTCTTTGAACCAGCAAACCATCATATGTTACTTTCATCTGGTTAAAAGGTCTACATCCACCCTCACAATGATACCACTTCTGTTTCTGTCTCCCTTGACTTTCACTTAATTCTCCATCATGCTTTTCTATCTAGGTTCTTAGAGTTTTGACACAGGTCTATGTTTTTTGCCTATGTTCATTCTGTTTTTGTATGTTTATTTTGGTCAAGATATATCCCGTCTGTTTGTGACTTAAGTTATCGATATCACATCATCATATCTTGTCAGTATCTGGGATGTCATTTATCTCCTTGTGATGACTTACTAAGTCACCCCTTTTTAAACCATACACTTGACCACCAATATAGAGGAGGAATTTGGGTCATATTCTACCTTGCCATCTTCTCAGTTATTTCCTCCTGTCAGTCACTTGGTACCTCTATACATCTTTAAAAAATCTCTAGTTTAAACATTAATTATTAGAAAGTTCTCCCTTATATTAAGTCTAATTCTACTAAATTAAAGAATTTTAATTAGGATGTTGCCTTTTGGGGGGCTCCCACTGTGTACCAAGCCTACTGTAAGCCCACATTCAACAAAATTCTTAATGAATGAATGAATTAGCCATAGTTAGAATTAGCCACAATCAGATATCACTAAGTGATTAGATACATTCTGAAGCTTGACAGCCCAGTTCTATTGGGCAATGCTAAAGGCGTAGAAAGTCTAGTCCCAAAATCATGTGTCTGTCAGTGTCTGAAAATATTCATATATATGCTGTGTTCAGCTTTGTATGTTTGTACTTCATCCTTTTTTGTTAGTTCTGATCAATTTATTTTTTCCCTTTTTTGTCAATGATTTGAAGTGCTTTTTCACAATTTCTCCATAAATTTTAGGCCTTCTGGGTTTTCTACTTATATATGACTCTCTTTTTCTTTATCTCTTTTCTTCCAGCTCCCTGATCTGCTCATATTCTTTCAAAATATTCATCCATTTTTTGAGGAAATGGCAGGATATGGTGGTGGTGGGAGGAGGGTAATGGATAGTAGCTAGCCACCTTACTCTTACTCTTCTTTCTCCCTTCTCTCAGGCTTCTCACCTCCTCTGCTATCCCTTTTGTTTTTGCTGGCTGACTGTCATTCAAAATGCTGCACTAGCTGAAGTTGATCTCAGGAGATTTGAAGAAAAATCCTGTGAAGGCAGCTGTTCTCGAGTGTTTTCAGCCATCAAAATGTCCAGAGAATATTGACCTGACCTGGAAACTCAATTGCAGGCTTTGCAGGCCATTTTGTTTACAGTAAATATTATCACATCTGGAATGGAGAAAAAAATGCAAATTCAACCTAGAAACTTTCCTTCCTCCATAATTACCAGCCAAAAGCACTGTTTTCCAAGTTTCTAATTGCTTGTGAAACTTTATTCTCAGCAAAACTAAGTATTTAGGGCCGAAGTCTCAGTTTGAGATACTCAAGAAGAGTATTCCTGATTTTCCTCTGCCCAATTTATGTGTCCAATGAGGTATACATGTTATACACTATATATATGTGTGTGTGTGTGTGTGTGTGTGTGTGTGTGTGTGTATATTGTTCATTGCCGAATAACTGTCTCCCTCCCCCGAAAAAAGCTTTTTGATATCATTTTGAGAATGCTAAGGATAGAGATTCTACCTATAATGTTGATGGAATGGGCAATTACTTCTGGTGTAATGATGTAGGTCAATACCTTCTGTGTGACTCAAAATCTTGGAAAATTTCTTAGAAGTTTAAGAAATTAAGGTAGGCCTGCACATCATATGGCCCGTGGCTACTTGCATTGTGTAAGAATTTCTGACTGCCCACAAAAAGGTAGGATTGCCACTGTATACTCTCCTGTTTGTCATGTGACCCATGGCAACTAACCATCATCTGTGTGTCTCTAGTCTAACTTGTCTACAGCCCGAAGAAGTTTATAAATTGTACAGATCTGAATTAAGTGATTTGCTTGAGGTCACAAAGCCAATTCATGTCAGAGATAGGACTTGAATTCACATCTTTTTGCTTATTACTCTTTCTTTTAATGATTCAGACTCAAAACTACTACAAATCACTAGCCCATGGTTTATTAAAACAAATGAATAACTTTTCAAATGGATGACAAACAGCCATCCTGACTTTTTCCCAAACCAAGATGTCTATTTATGTATCCATTTAAGGATTGTAATATAAAATATTCCAAATGATGAGAATGTATATGACCCAAATACAGTTGGAATATTTTTTTAAGCTGATAAAGGTTTTGTGTCAAGTCCATTTGTCCTTTTTTTCACAAAGCTTCATAAAGTTTCATAAACAGTCCTTTGTTTCCCTCAGTTTCTTCTTCTATATTAAAAGAGGATAATAACCAAATGGAATAATATTTGCATGTTTGAGATAGTAGTACAGGGCCTGGCACATACAGTAAGTGACATATAAATGTTAGCTATGATGATGATGGTAAAGAAACAAGACGGTGGGTGAAAGGTATGATCCATATATGAGAGCACTAAGGATGAAAATATGACCAAGATTTAAGGGAGGCAGCATAGTACCATGGTAAAAGTGCTAGATTGAGAGTCAGGAGTCCCAAGGTTAAGTTTAAACCAACAACTAGGGGAGTGACTTTGGGCAAGTCACTGTTCATCTGTGTCACTCAGCACACTTATCTGTGAAATGAGGGAGTTGGCTTAAACCTTGGTGAGCTCTATAGCCCCTTCTGGCTTGAATTCCTGTGACTCAACCTTAGGTTCCACTGAGACTCTCCCAAGGTCTCTTGTCTTAAAATGAGTAATTTGGTGTCATTGCTCAGCAACTTGTTATACCATGGAAGGTAGGGAATGTATGTTTCATAAACAGCTGACAGCCTCCAAATAACATAGATAGCAAGTAGTGCTGCAGCACTGGGGTGGTTAGCATCAGGATTATCAGATCAGTGCTTCATTTGGGGGCAAGCATGGAGATAATCGAAAGAGGTGTAGGATTTCTGGATTTCCTACCAGGGACTGTGTCATCAAGCAGTCAGTCAACAAAGTATTTAGTAAGCACTTCCCATGGGACTGAGCATTGTGCTAGATGCTGGGGAAAGAGAGACAAAGAAGAAAAAATCCTTACCTTTGAGAAGCTTACATTTTCTCATCTTTGTCAAATGTGAGCTGACTTGGTTGGTCCCCAGGCCTCGGGTATTGGGAGTGACAATACTCTGTACCCAAAAGGAGCTCCCCTCCCATCCTTCCAGTGTACTTCGCTGCTTCTTGGAATTATGATACAGTGAATCAGATCACAAGCCTTCTATACCTTCTCCCAGGAAAAGTTGTTGAACTTAGGTGAGGGGGCCTTGGAAGAAGCTGAAAAGCATTTGCTTTCGTTTGGTTTCATTTTCCCAGAAGATCTAGCACAGCTAATTAAAATAGGAATACTCTAGCAGTTCATATGGTTTTTCTGTGCTGTAGACCCCTTTAATGGTTCAATGAAGCTTATGGGTCCTTTCTAAAATAATTTTTAAAGTTTTTTTTTTTTTTGCATGAAATCCTAAATATCAGAAGTTAGTGAAAATAAAGATGTCTTTTTCCCTATTCAAGTTAATGGTCCCCCTGAAATCTATCATTGCACTTGTAGAGGGGAAGAAAGGGAGTGGGGTCTATGTATGGATACCGGATGAAAAACCTTTAAACTACATTGATAAATTAAAAAGTCAAAAGTCTTTGATTTGAGCATAACCCATCATTTGAATTACGTATTCCTTTGTTCTCTACCATTAGAGCAAATGGTTGAGTGTTCCTTGTGATACCTTTGCTGTGTCATTGACAAACTCTGTTAATCTTCCATTTTGTAGCTGAGGTTATTTTGTTCAGGGTTTTTGAGAGGATTTCATAAGGGCCTATAATTAAGACAGTGTAATGACCCTTTGTCTCCCCATGCCACACCACATGTCCAATTCCCATGACAGTGACGTTTGAAATGGGACCATTATGCTGAATTTTATCTTGATAGAGGTTTTTAAAAATACACAATGTAAAGAAAGACAATAGACAAAGCAAAAGGAATGGAATACTGAAGAGCTTAATTGTCCTTTTTACATCTGCTTAACAGGGCAGGCAAAGCTGCATGTATTTTTTGGTGTTTTTCTTTTTCCCAAACCCCCTTGCTTTTCAGGGAACATCAAATTCCACCTCATTTCTTTTTTCCTAAAACTCCTTGTATGTCTGTTAGTAGTGTTAATAATCTTTCAGGATATCCAGTGATCACAACCCTCAGGGAATTTTTTCAAAAAACCCATGTTTGATTAATATATCTAACAGAAATACCTCAGGGCCAACTAGCCCCACCTTCTCTTTCTAAGACTTCACTTGTTTTCCAGCATACACCAGCCTCCAAAAGGTGCCCAACTGATCATGCCAGGCCTTTTCCCCATGAACTCCAAGCATAGATAAGTTCTATGACCCCTGACTCCTTAATTCCAAATTAATTTGATGGTCCACTACATTGACAGCAGTGATAGTAATTCTATAATTTTACCTACATAGGCACTAAGTTTAGATGAAACCATGAAAGCTAAATAATCCATAAATATCTGAAAGCCCACTGTGCCCTTTCTATCTTCCCCAGCCCTCTGGTTTCTATCTAAATCGATATCTGTGTACCACTGTGACGGCCCACAGCCTGTTGTGCCACTGGCATACTCAAACAGTTACATGTTTTTAGGCAGCCAAGAGGGCCTTCAAGAAAGCTGCTTCCCTTCTGCATTGCTGCTGTCTTTGAAGCTGCCTATTAATTGTCAATAAAAACTGCTACCTCTATTACAAAAGGAATTGAAAGGGAAAATAAAACCCAGACAATGGAAAATAAACTGAAGAGCAAAACCCGCTCTGGATTTAAATTGGCTGTTCTAGCTTGTTAATCCATAAGGCCTAGCATTGGGAGCATGGCTTGATTCTTTTCTTCACGTTTGCTTCCTGATCTTTGTGTCAATTATGACACAAAGCCTTCTCACAACATGCTGAGGGTTTTTTAGAAGGGTTTTGATTATTTTCTGTTCAATAATTTGGGACTTTCTTTCTTGTCTTATTTGTTGACACTCTTCTCATTAGTTGAATATATATATATATATATACACACACACATACATATAAAACACAGAAACTCTTGGGGGAACATGGCTAGGTACCTAGCCATGTTCCCCCAAGAGTTTCTGTGTTTTACCTAGCCATGTTCCCCCAAGAGTTTCTGTGTTTTATATGTGTGTGTGTGTATATATATATATATATATATATATATATACATACACACAGACATTCACACATGCATACATATCACATTATATGTCAGCATATGTTTATATTGTGTGTTGATTTTACATATAAACATTTATAATATTTCTCTGTGTGTATAGATATTATATTTACTAAGGTTAAGTGAAACTACTTGATCCATGTTTTGTATAGAGTTAGCAGTAGCATTGCATAGTAAGTTGTATTCCAGAAAAATCTGTTTTGTAAAGAAAAGAATAGGGCTGTACCATTTAGAGTCTCAAATACCTACACCATTCTCTGAGGGGGAGGGGAGAGAATAGAAGGACAGGGGAAAGGAGGGGTAAAGAGAATAGGAAAGGAAGGGAGGATGGGTAAGGGATAGGAAAGAGGAAGGAGTAGAAGGGGAGGGGAGAAATGAGAAGGGAAGGGGAGGGGAGGATAAGAGAGGGGGAACATAGGAATGGGAAGGGAAGAGAGGAAGGCCAGGGAAAAGGGTAGATAATACATTGGTTGAGGGAAACCCTTAAAATATCAGTAGAAATGATAATGATTATAGTGAGGGAACTTAACATAGAGTTACAAAGGTCACAAGTCAGTTTCGCATACTCTAGGGATGCAGATCTACTTTTTTTTTTCTCAACCAGAACTTAGTTTCTCACTTTTAGCTGTCATGTGATGAGGCAACATGTTGCCATTTTATAGGTGGGAACGTGGCCAATTGCAATATTGCTTTAAATTTTGACCTAATTACCACATGGCAGGCCAACCTCTTCATCTCTCTCTGTGATGGGAAATGGCAACTCCATCTTATTCTGAAATAATGTTCTTCCCATCTGTGCTCCTGAAGTACAGGACATTTGTCATACTCAAGGGTCAGTCAATATCCAAAACAGTACAGAACATTTCTTTCTCTGTTCATGTTTAATAAAAACCATTATCTGAGCATTTGCCTGCCCCACTTATGGGCATACCAATCATTGTACCTTGGCTACCCACCTAATCTATCTGAAAAAGAGATCCTGAAACAAAGAGCTCTTGCTGGTTTCTCCAAATGATCTTGATAGGAGTTGAAGACTTTAATACTCATTAAAAAAGAAAAGAAAAAGGAAGGAAGGAAAGAAAAAAAGAAAGAAAGAAAGAAGGAAAGGAAGGAAGGAAGGAAGAAAGAAAAGGAGAAAGAAAGAAAACACCAGAATTATCATTTCCTTATCCAAGTCCCAAATATATTTTCATTCCCTTTCCTTAAAAGGATTTCCAACAGTATTAAATTTATTTTTTTCAAGCTACCAGACCTAAAATACTATTTGGTTTTATTCATTCAATAATATGCAATAAGGATTTATTTAAAATCTTCTGAGTACATAGCACATTTCTAAATACCACAGAACATATAGAAGATATAGAAAATAGGGTCAATACAATGAAGAGTTTATAATTTAGGTGGGGAAACACAGCATGTGTGTGTGTGTGTGTGTGTGTGTGTGTGTGTGTGTGTATGCCTTGGGTGCCACGATGGAATATCAGAGTATAAGCTGAGCTTTAAGTCCAGTGATGGTCAACAATAAAGGACAGGTGGTAGGTCTGTGGATACCTTGAGCTAATTATCTTTGCTAGGTTGTCATATTAGCTAGCACACAGGATGTTTGACTACTATGCATTTGACATAACCTATGCAAGCAGTAAAAGTCACAAAAGGAAAATTCTCTGTCTCAGTGTATTGGACACTGATTATATCATATCATTGTGTGTTTGGGGGTCTTCATCTTAATTCTTTTGTCATGAATAATGAGTCCTAAGTAGTGGGAATTTGAGTCCTAAGTAGTAGGAATGTTCATATTCTTCATGGATCCTAATAAAGAGTATGCAAATATATCCTGGGGATGGAGCCCAAGATTCATGGACTCTGTTTCATGGAGGTGAGATCTGGTGCTCATTTCTATTAATCCATTTTGGAGATGGACACATTCCAGAGAGATACATTGTAAAGAATTCCTGCTTTTGCTTGTAAGCTTTTTGGAGGATGCCTACTCTTTCCTTTATATCTCCCAAGGGTATCAAACAGTGTACTCAGCACACAGATTATGCTTATTCGATAAATGTTCAATAAAGCTTGCTAATGTTGTCAAAAACACTAGGTATATTGCATGCCAGACTACATAAGGGGCTCTTTTGTCTCTCTCTGCCCTTCAGAAGCAAAACCAAAATGAGTCGAAGTGTCTTGCACTTCCCTCCTGACATCTGTTTTGAGGAAGGACCCTGATCCATCCATCCTTCCTTCCTTCCTTCCTTCCTTCCTTCCTTCCTTCCTTCCTTCCTTCCTTCCTTCCTTCTTTCCTTTCTTCCTTCCTTCCTTCCCTCCTTCCTTCTTTGTATCTTTATTCCTAACACTTACTAAAAACCCTGTTTTTTTAGTAAGTATTTAATAAATGTTTGCTAACCTTATTTTGAGGTTGTCTACTTATGAGCTGCCCATAGTCTTGCTTCATTAAGCCATTAGTCCTGCCCATATCACAGCTAAGGACTCCACTTTCTAATATATCTGATGGGATGGAAGATGTAATAGTGGAATTTAAGTCAAAAATTCCTAACTTGGTGGCTAGTGACTTATTCTACAGAATCAGTATGAATACCTTTAAAATACAGGATTTTACTTTCTTGAGTAAAGGCTTAGAATCATAGTGAGGTCAGTGACATAAATTTAAGTTTTGAATCTGCTCCTCAAAAAAAATCAGAAAGATCTCCTTATTCTTTATTAATTAGAAGGCAATCAAATCTCCTTAGGAATGGGGTTCTCTCCTCTAATTAGGATCCCTGAAAAGTACTAGCTAATCTGTTTTGGACATATGTACCATGCCACACACATTCCCCTTTAGTATGAAGTTGCTTCCCTTATATGAGCTTTCCTTGTTATTTTCTTCTTGCTTTGATGGCACCTTGATTGCCACATCCTAGCCAAATATGACTCTGGGTGTTTGGCTCTTGCTCATGATAATGCATTGTTAGAGAAAGAAGATGGCCTTAGAAGTCAGATGGGAGAATGTGACCCAATCCAATTTCTCTTGTTTATTATGTGTGGTCTTAAGAATTCAAAACTCTGATTCAACAATTAAGGAAGATCTCTCATTGAGATTAGACATCTAACTTCTCTTGGGCTCAGTTTACCCGTCTCCAAAATCAGATGAATTATGTGGTCACTAAAGTTCCTTCCAACTCTGAAATTCTGTGACTTCTATAACTTAGGGTCCCAAAACTCTTGCATGAAACCATAACAATCAGCAATCAATTAAATGGATGAGCAGGCAGTCTAAAAAGCAGTTAGCACTGGAGAAAGGGAAGCTAAAATGTAAGGAGGTCCCATCTATCTCATCCCTGACTCCAGTCTCTCCCTTTCCCCAGTTTAGATTCTCTGTGAGATAATCTCATCTATAAACCACATTCCTCCTTAAGCCATTAGGAGCTGGATCCAAATAAGATCATTATAAAAGCATATACTTGTACTGTGCACAAGCACTGGAGGGCCAGAAATTGTGACATCCTCTTGTTCATCCTTCTTTCTTGAAGAAGACCAATGACCTCACAATGGTGATATCTTGACTTGTGAGCGAATTGATTTAAGTAAAGCAGAGCTGTGCAAAGTCATCAGCCTTACTCTTTCCTCCAGTCATCAGAGTTCATTGGCAAAATATAAATCAAGACAAGTGGTGATGGCCCAGGACATCCTTTAAAATTGAGATAAAGAATTGGTTGTCACTCTGTCAAGGAAAGTCCTACCTATAGATTCATGTGAAATCATCTTCCTTTAGTCATTGTAGTATTCAAGTAATGTTGCCTAATAGGCCCAGAAGGTACAGTTCTGTATATGATCTATGAAATGGAATAATGCTAGCATCTCTTATAATTAATTACCAAAATATTTTCCTGTATCTCTTTTCTTCAGGAATCTTAAAAAAAAACAAAAACAAAAACATGACTTTGTTTAATCTGCCTACCTCCCACGAAAACAAAACAAAATAAAACAACAGCAAGAAAGGTTCAGTTTCTCATTGCTTTGTGGCCTTCAGTATCATCAAACAGAATAGTGTATAATTGTCCATTGGTCCTTAATGTTTTTTTTTCCATTTTTCTCTCACTTGCAGTTTTGAATCAAGGCTTTCAAACTTGTTATCCGTTATAATTACTGTAGTTTGAATTCCATCCAACCCTTTCCTAATACCTGCTGTTTTCTAACAAAGTAAATACAGCCATTTAAAACCTTAGAAGCCAAGAGATGTCAACAGTTGGAGGGAATTCAGAGAAAAGTAAGGGAAATGATTAAGAGGCTGGAAGGATTTATTTGTGAGAAAAGAGTAAAAGAACTAAATATGTTTGGTTTGGCTATGCAATGACTAAGGAAGAATGTAAGTCTCCAAGAATTTGAAGTGTAGAAATATGGTGGAGGAAAAATGATTTTTAGGGTGGGAGAGCAAATTTAATTATGGCAATGAAATGCATTTTGGAAAGAAAAAGGAAAAAAAATAAACCGATTATCAAAGAAATGTCTTTTAAATTCCCATGTATAGTTGTATAAACCCATGCTATTCTCCAGAAGATATAGGATGGGAAGAAGCTAAGAAAATTCAAGTCAAAATTGTTTATCAAGTACCCTAGTATGTGTCAGGCACTCTGCTACATACTGGATACAAAGAAAGAACAAAACTCAACAGCAATCCCTGTTCTTGAAGAATTCACCTTGTAATGGAGAAGAAGGGAAGAAGTGTGAGATAATGAAAGGAATACTAGACTTGATGGTCAGAAAGCTTGGCTTTATTTCCTCTTGGCTCTAGGTATGTGACTAGAAATATATCTGTGAACCCCCCCCCCCAAAAGCCCATTTTATCATCTTAAAAAAGAGATAATTATATTTCTATAACTTCTCACATGATAGCTGTGGGGACATTCCTTTATAAATTGTAAGCCATATATATTTTACCCATTTTACACATATACATGTATATGCCTATATTTGTGTATATATTTATGTGTGTATACTATTTTTTCTCAAATCACATCTTATAAGGAGATTACTCCAATGGTCAAACATCTACTCAATTTTGTTCCCATTTACTGAAAGTGAAGGCTGTGACTTCTAGTCATGTTTACTTATTATAGTCCAGCAAAATGTCACAACTGTGGCTCTCCCCCCAAATGGGTGCAGCCTTCCATAGGACCATAGAATCAAGTATTTAGAAATGGAAAGCAATTTAGAGATCATCTTATAAAACCCCTTCATTTTACATTAAGCCTCAGAGACTTTTGGTAACTTGTTCAAGGTTTTGTTATTCAGTCATTTTTTCAGTCATATCTGACTCTTTGTGACCCCATTTAGGGGTTTTTCTTAGCAAAGATAGTGGATTAGTTTGCCATTTCTTCTCCAGTTCATTTTGCCGATGAGTAAATTGAGGTAAACAGGATTAAGTGACTTGCCCAAGCTCACCCAGCTAGTCAGTATCTGAGGCCAGATTTGAACTCAGGTCTTCCTGACTTTAGGCCCAGCACTCTATCACCTTATGTGCTCTTGTTCAAAGTTATGTAAATATCAAAAAAGCAGAGCCAATATTTGGATTCCACTTCTCTAACTACAAATCTAGCATTCTTTCCAGGATACCATGCTGAGATAATCATTAAAAAATGTTTGACCAGTATTAGGAGATGTGATCCTCTCTTCTACTATTCTGCCATATCTCTAGTACCTCTCACCATTGAGTGCCCAAACATAGTGCTTTCTTTGTGTTGGTGTATATGTGTGTATGTCTGTGTGTGTGTGTGTGTGTGTGTGTGTGTGTGTGTGTGTAGATATACAAAGTAAGAATTGATTGATTTAATTTACACCTTCCTCACCCAATGGATGTTTCTTGGAGGAAAGGCACTATGAAAATCCAGAAAATAAATAAATGCAGCAACAAATTACGTTCTCTGTTTTGTAGGCATTATCTTGCTCCATTAACTGCCTCCATTAAGCTGTCCAGCATGATCACTCAGATTCTGATTATTCTTTCACCATATTGATATTTGTGTCCATTCCCTATGTAATTTTGGTGCATTCTGTCAGCTAGCTGTTTTTCTCATGCTATCATATGTCTATTCTGGGAACTAGCTAAATACAAATCTCATTAGCTTAGTAAATATTTGTACTCTGGAAACCCTTGACATGTAACATATATGGCAACTTTTGATACCATCTTATAAAAATAAAATGGCATAAATTCTAGATTCAAGTTATAGATTTAGGGTGACTCAAGAGTAATATAGACTCTTTATCTTACAGATGAAAAAATGTGGCCCATGTATGTGAAGTACCTTGCCTAAGGATAGCCCAGCAATCTCTAAAGAAATGGTTCAGAGCCGTTGTTCTATGCTTTAGTATGTCCTTATCCAAGAAATGACATACCATTAGACCAGTTAAAGGTGAATTAATATATTTAATTTCTTTTGATATTTTAGAGAGTCAAGCCATTTGGGATGGTATCCAAATCAATCTTGCTTTTTTTTTTCAAATCTCTGCTGTAGTGAATGGAATTCTAGTGAGGTTTGTCCACATTGTCCTTATTCCAAGTCAATAAACATTTATAAAGCACTAACTATGTACCATGCCCTGTACTAAGCCCTGAAAATACAAATACTAGGTAAAAGAAAGATGACCCTGCCCTCAAGTAACTTACACTCTAATGGGAGAAGACACCATATATAAAGAAGTTAAAAAGGAGGCTTGGGAGAGAAGGCACCCACCAAGGGTGTGATAGAGAAAGAAATTCTGAGAGTGATTGCCTGAGAGGAATGAAGGAGTAAACTAATGAATCAGAGAAACAAGTGACAGTGGCAGACTGATCTTATAGTGTGAGAAAGAAGTAAGGATGGAATGAATTTCTAGGATGAAAAAGTTGCTGGAGTAAGAAGCAGTGTATTCATTTTTCCTACTTCTACATGAACAAAACCGTCAATTAGCAAATTGAGGCAATGTGGACAAAACACCATTCAATATGGTGCTAACAGAGCTTCTTTGAAAGTACACACACACACACACACACACACACACACACACACATACACACAGAGCAGTTGCTCTTTGAGTGATATTTCCTGAAATTAAATTTCATTCTGAAGTTTTCTGAAATAAATTTCAATATCAAAAAGCAGGTCACTTGGGGTTCACTCTAGGAATTCCCATTCATTTTAAAATAAACAAACAAAATGAACCTTGAGCGTACTCTCTGTTCAGAGCAGTGTGCTATGATGATCTCTCCTCGCTCCTCAGTTTTTTGAGCTAATTCCCTTCTTCAGTCAATATTAAGTGCCCACTATGTGCTAGGCACTTTGCTAACCACTGGAGATAGAAAAAAGAGGCAAAAGACAGCCCCAGATAAATGGACATTGAGATGCCTGTCTTCAATAAGCTTGTACTTAACTGCTCTATTCTAATGAAGTATGTGTATAGAGTGAGATTCAGACCAGGGTCTTCTTTAGACAAGCACTGTCATTTTTTTTAAAGCAATTGGGGTTAAGTAACTTGCTCAAGGTTACACAGCTAGTCGTTTTTATGTGTGGGTGCTAATTTTCTGAGGCCAGAACTGATCCTGTGTCATCCTGACTCCAGGGCTGGCGCTCTTACTCACTGTACCACCTAGCTACCCCCAAGCACTGTCATTCTACCAGCATCCCAATACCAGATTCCTCACTTCTAATTGGCTTCTTCTATCAGGAGTCAAATGTGGGTTCACTTTCTTTCTGTAGTTATTCAAGGACAATCTTTTATTACTGCAACAAACATGAAGTTCAGATTACTTAAGACAAAGAAAACAGTATTAGGCACATCAGTCCTCTGTTTAATATCTGTCTAGTTGACTGATTAACATGAACACAGTCAGTTACAAAGAGCAGAGTGTCCAGCCTGGATTAAAAATTTTGATCTCAGTATGCCATACTTAGCTTTCTGCAGTGCAAATGGTTATATCTGTTCAACTTGCTAAGGCATCCTGCATGCCTTTTAGCCTTTTAGAGGATGTTACAGATCAAATTTCAGGGGCCATCAATTAGTCAGTCTAAATATACTAGGAGATCTCAAAAGGTTTACCTAGTAGGACATAAGCCAAGTGATGCTGCCATGTGCTAGTCTCTGAGCTTTGCTAGAATTCCCATTTGGAAGAAGAACAGAAGAACCCTCTGTACTTACTACTCTCTTTACTTCCCTGTGATCAAATGTCAGAAATATCTCCTTTCCATGAAAGTTTGGGGAATCCTAGCCTAGGTAATTGAGATTTTTATTATATTCTTCCCTAGGATAGTAAGGGAGGTTCCCAGCTGCTAGAAAGCTACTAAAAGAGAAAATGCTGTAAACACATTTCTTTTTCATTGATTTTAAAATAGACCTTCATATTCCAAGCTGGAAAAATTGTCACTAATTCTCATGACCCTTCCATCTCAATGGGAATATACAAGGTGTTTGGTTTTGAATTAATTGAACATTTCAGGATGTCCTGACGTTCCTTAAAATAAAACACTCATTTGTGTATAACTTAACCCTTCCCTGTAAATCACAAAAATACAACCCTGACTTCAGCCAGGGCATTTGTTCACATTATTAACCTGATTTATGTGGAAATTATTTTTTATGTTACTCTCTACCTCCATTCCACTTTCTTTTTCTTTCTTTAGAAATGGAAGGTTATACCAAGTGCTATGTTTTCCTTTCCTGAAAAGATTTATGGACTGTTTTAGTACAGATTAGTGAAAGCGCAATACCAAAGCACTGTAGGTGGTGAGACTCAGTTATCATGTGTATGATTAGTTTCACCTTGTAGCTGTGTCTCCGAAAATGCAATTAACAGTTTCATATTCAGCATAGCTAGCTTTTATTCCTGCTGCATGGTGTGCAACATTTGCATCATAAAAAAACTAATTGGTAAACACAGTCTTGCCAGCTTCTCTGCAATTCACCCAATTCTCTTAACGTTAATTGGCTCAGCTTCAACACACATTGGATGGGTTTTCAAAGGCTGCCGCAGATTAGAGAGCTTGCAAGCACTGTGTTTCACAGAACTGACTCTAAGGAGACTCAGGGAAAAAAATATATTTTAAATTAATGCTGAATGCAGGCAGACTCTCTTGTCCAATCGTTGCTATGGAAACTGTTTTGTCTGCTAATCTGATAGCAGTGTGTATGTTTATTGGTACACATCTCTAATGACCTTCAGAGACTAACTCAGCTGGAGAGGACCCTTCTACCACTGTGGTCAGAGGCAATGGCTAAGTGATTACATCCTAAGCTCAGTTGTTGTTGCTTGTAGTGAACTCCCTTTTTGCTCTTTACAGCTCTCCACCCCTGCCTTTTGCTCCTTCAGCTCATCAAGTCCTTAGCAAACACTGTAAAACCTGATGTGATGGTTCCAAGCTCCAGATGTATGTCTGACACTAGGGTGTCAGCTATGTAAAGTTTAAACAACACACTCATACTAGAAATCCGTGTCTTGTGAAATTTGGCAGTTTGCCAATTTTCTGCATTGGGATTTCATCACAGAACTGTCTTCTCTGGGGTCTTTTACTCTCCTTTACCTTTCACCTTTCGCTGCCCCCGATTCCACCTCGTCTCTTCACATTCATTCATTTCTCCCCCAATAGAATCATAAGTTGATCCAAAATAATAATATAAAACTTTAAAAATAAAATAATATATATTTATATTTTTCCTGGGAGAAATAGTATGCTGCCTGATTTACTGGTTGTTGGTCTGAATTTAAAATCCACGGGAGAAGCTCTTATTTCTACAGCAGAGAAAAATAACCCATGCTAATCCATGCAATTTGTGTGTTTCCATTGAAGCTACAGATGCAAAATAAGGCTATGTTACTGACACACTGTCAATTTCAAAGAACAGCACCATGTGATATATGAGAAAGGCTACCTGAACTTCTACAGTGACATGGCTGAGGTTTTATTAGCCCAGAAACCCTTCTTTAGATCTGAGAATCTGTTGACTTCACTTTTAATTACCAGGACTGAATGCATGGATGTTTTTCCATAACCATTTAACACACGAGCTGTCAGACAATTGAAATGAGCAGAAGTGTTCGTGATTTGTTTTGAAATCCTACAAATAACTAGAAGTTGCAGGAGGGATGGAGAGAGAGAGAGAGAGAGAGAGAGAGAGAGAGAGGGAGGAAGGGAGGGAGGGAGGGAGAGGAAGAGTCAATAAGCATTTATTAATCTCCTTCAGGGAAGGAGAAATATTGTCATAAATTCACTGTTTGCTGCCATAATTAGTTGGATTTTAGAAATATTGTATCATGATTTGTAATAAATAGCAACTAACAGTGTATTTATATGGATAACAGATTTATATGGGAAAAAGCATTTCCTTAGTCCTGCCATACACAGATGAGGGCAGATGGACAGGACCCCTGGAAGAATAAAGAAATAACATAATGTTTTTGTTAAAGATAAAGGTTGCTGTTTGAAGAATAGAAAATAGTTATTAGTATCTGTGCTTTTTGATCATATGTATCATAGGTCATGCTGTCTGAACACCTTTTCAGGGAAAACATTTGCTATCCAAGTCTTATACCATGATGCATCTCTAATCTAGGTAATTCTTTGCCACAAAGTAATGAATAGGTAAGGGAAAGAAACTATATCTCAGAAAAGTAAATAGAAATGTCCTTGAATAGTCAAAATCTGCTAGGGGTCTCACACTAAAATGAAGCTGTGACCCTGTAAGGTTTATAAGGTGAAACTAGACTACCCAAGTGGACATCTATTGTGGTGACCTGAGAATGAGATGATGGGAAAAAAGAAAAGAAATTATTCTCCATTCTCAGTTCTGGCTAAGTCCTCATCCTTGGTTTTCCACATACCCCTTGGGATTTGTAAAAGTAGTAGAGGTGGAAGGAAAGAAAGGGAAGTGGATAAGGATAGTAAAATAAAGAGAGGATAAATGTTTTGGAATGGTTTATGCCCAACTAGAATTTGGAGAAATGGAATGAGAATTGCGTAAAGACCAGGGTCCACTGCTTCTTCACAAGAGGTGCTTCATATCTAAAAACTAGAACTTAGGAGTGTAATGTGTTGTGTAACTTTTTTTCTCTTCTAATTTTGTCCAGTATATCATTAGATGTAGAAAAAAAAATCTTTTGACAAAATACAACACCTTTTGCCATTAAAAATATTAGAAAGAATAGGAATAAATGGAGTCTTTCTTAAAATAAGCAGTATCTATCTAAAGTCAAAAGCAAGCATTATCTGTAATAGAGTTAAGCTAGAGGCATTCCCAATAAAATCAGGAGTAAAGCAGTAATGTCCATTATCAAGACTATTATTATACGTTTTATTAGAAATGCTACTTATAGCAATAAGATAAGAAAAGTAAATTGAATGAATAAAAATAGGTAATGAAGAAATAAAACTATCACCCTTTGCAAATATGATGATATACTTAGAGAAACCCTAGACAACCAACTAAAAAGCTAGTTGAGACAATTAATTTTTAACAAAGTTGCAGGATAGAAAATAAACTCACATAACTCATTAGCATTTCTATATATTACCAACAAAACCCAGCAGGAAGAAATAGAAAGAGAAATTCCACGGCAAGACAAACCTAGGGACTATATGAACATAATTACAAAACATTTTTAACAAAAATAAAGGCATATCTAAACAATTGGGAAAATATCCATTGCTCATGGGTAGGCTAAACTAATATAATAAAAATTACAAGTCTACCTAATTTAATTATTCAGTGCCATACCAATCAAACTACCAAAGAATTGTTTTATACTTAGAAAATAATAAAATTCATTCTGAAGATTAAAAGGTTAAGGACATCAAGGGAATCAATGAAAATAATGTGAAAGAAAGTAGACTAACAGTACCAGATTTCAAACTCTATCAAAGAGCTGTGATCATCATAATAGTCTAGTACTGACTAAGAAATGGAGCAGTGGATTAGTGGAATAGATTAGAAACATAACAAACAGTATTAAATGACCATAATAATCTAGTATTTAACAAACACAAAACTTTGGGGTTTTTTTTAGCAAATTCAAGCTTCGGGGGCAAGAACTCACTATTTAATAAAAATTGCTGGGGCGGCTAGGTGGCGAAGTGAATAGAGCGCCGGCCCCGGAATCAGAAGGACCTGAGTTCAGAGCCGGCCTCCGACACTTAATCCACACAAACAAAAACCTAGCCGTGTAACCTTGGGCAAGTTACTTAACCCCAATTGCCCTAAAGGGGCGGCTAGGTGGCGCAGTGAGTAAGAGTGCCGGCCTCGGAGTTTGGATGACCCAAGATCAGATCCGGCCTCAGAAAATGAGCACCCATGCATAAATAATGACTAGCCTTGTAACCTTGAGCAAGTTACTTAACCCCGATTGCTTTAAAAAAAAAAATTGCTTGGAAACTACAGAGCAATTTGACATGAAGCATAGACCAACATCTTACATGATATTCCAAGATATAGTCAAAATGGGTACATGATTTACACATAAAAGTCAATATCATAAACAAATTAGGGGAACATGGAAAATTTTGCTTGTCAGATCTATGACTAAGGGAAGAATGTATAACCAAACAAAAGATAGAGAAGATCACAGGAAGTAAATTGGATAATTTTGATTATGTAAAATTAAAAAGGTTTTGTATAAGCAAAACCAATGCAGCTAAAATTGTATAAAGGCAGGAAAAGGGGGGGCAATTACAATAAATTTCTTTGATAAAGCCTAATTTCTCAAATATATAGAGAACTGAACCAAATTTTGTGTAAGTATAAGCCATTCCCTAATTTATAAATGGTCAAAGGATATAAACAGGCAGTTTTTAAAAGAATAACAGCTATCTATAGTCATATAAAAATGCTCTAAGCCAATATTTATTAGAAAAAGGAAAACTTAAACAACAATGAGGTAGCACCTCATACCTATCAGATTAACTACCTATGATAAGGAAAACGATATGTGCTGGAAGGGCTGTGAAAAAAAAATAGAGACACTAATGCACTGTTGGTAGAATTGTGAACTGGTCCAACCATTCTGGAAAACATTTTGGAGCTATACCTAAAGGGCAATACCACCACTAGTTTTGTCTCCCAAAGAGATCAAAGAAAAGGGAAAAGGACCTATATGTACAACAATATTTATGGCAGCTCTTCTTGTGGTGGCAAGAATTAGAAATTGAGGTGTTGCCCATCAGTAGGGGAATGAAAGAACAAGTCGCAGCATAAGATCATGATGGAATACTATTGTGCTATCAGAAATGATGAGCAAGATTGATTCAGGAAAACCTGGAAAGACTTGTATTGAATAATGCAAAGTAAAGTGAGCAGAATCAGGAAAACATTTTACACAGTAACAGCAACATTATAATGATGATCAAACATGAAAGACTTTGCTACTCTGATCAATACAAATGATCCAAGGCAGTTCCAAAGGACTCATGATGAAAAATGCCATCCACCTCAAAAGAGACATCTGATGAACTCTAAATGCAGATTGAAGCATTTTTTTTTACTTTGTTTCTTGCTTTTTCTTTTTTTTTTTTAACATGGTTAATATGGACATATGGGTTGTATGACTTCACATATATAGTTGATATATTACTTGCCTTCTCAATGGGTGGGGCAGGGGTGGAAGAGAGACAAATAATTTGGTGCCCCCATATTTTTAAGTGAAGGTTAAAAATAAATAAATGATTAAGCCTAAAGATCAAAAGATAAACATGTCTAGTAGCAGCCTGGCACTTCTTAAAATCATAATGACAAGCATGATTTCAATAACATAACAATGACAATTGCAATAGTAGTCTATAGCAATTCAAAAACAGTGTTTTTAATGGATATTGCCATAGCAGATCCTCATGGTCTCCAAACTATGTGTAATGAAAAACATTCAGAATAAAAAGAAGAAAACAAAATTATGTGGGAAAAGACTGAAGTACTTATCCATGTTATGCTGTCAGATATCAGAATTTTCCCAAAGATCCCTTAGTGAACTAGCAGATAACCACTCCACATTCCAATGTTGCTGGGTTGGTTTTTTTGCTGTTACCCCTATAACTCCCCCAAAATTTATTTTATTCACTAAGACTTTATATAAAGGATATCCTTTATCCTCAATATGCTAGATACTAAGTCCTATAACATTTTCTGAGTAGCAATATAGCAAGCCTTGAGCTAATTAGGTGATTGGTTCAAATCTTTTTCTAACAATACATTTTCAGGATGAAATCTTCAAATTCTTTCTGCACATGTTACTCATTTCATTTGACCAATGAGGAAAGTGAGCATCAAAAACTGTATGACTGACACAGTCTCGTGAAGCTAATGTTGAAACTGGACCTTGAGACTAGTTCTGATTGCAAATGCAATGCTCCTTCTATTATGTCACACTACCAACTACTGTGGTTTCTTGAGAACTTGCTAAACCAACTTTGAGGTTTACTGTAGTGGAAAGGATCCAAGGTAGTATTCTGAGATTGGTTAAGCATTTGAGGAATTGGGTTCCCTTCTTGGGAAGCATATCACCCACTTGGACATCACAATGTTAGTTAGCATCAGGCTGTTTAGAAGATTGGAGACATAAGGATTTTTCCCTCTCTTTAGGCCTTTAGTTTTATGTCCCCCCACACCCATTCACAATTGCTTAAGAAATCATAAAACAGTAGGATCTCCAGAGAATTCTGATAGCTCACTCATTTAGACCACTGTACCATAAAGAGCAGGAGCTGTAGGCCACAATTCAAAATGCAAGGAATGATTCAAGGCAGTAAGCAGATAGGCTCTACATTAGCTCTACATTTCTTATGGGTTCCAATTTGGTTAATGGTCTTCCCTCTGTGCTCAGCCTCCCTAGTCACTTTGTTACCACAACCACCACACAACTTTACCAGGTGACAGCCCTATTCTGCTGTGCTGAGACTACTGAATTTTATGATGATCTCTGTGTTCCAAACCAAACTAAATGTGTCAGCTCCAAGAGGGTTAAGCAAGTCTAAGATACTCAGTGTAGGATGAGGGTGGAAACTGCTCCATTTCTATTAGATTGTTAAAAGAGGAAATATTCAGAGGGCAGGGAAGAATGTCCAAAGAGAAGATCCAAGGAAAGCAGAAGGTAGAAAAATCAATCAAAAACAAGTTTAAAAAAAACAACAACAATGCACCGCAAAAAGCGTGTAGTGGATTTTAGGTCTCATATCTAGGATTCCATAATCAGTGAGCAGTTCTTTGGAAAAAAAAAACATATCTTTTGTTTTTACATTACCTTTATTTCCTAATATATTTTTCCTTCTGTTCCCTAGCCATCCTTCATGACAAATGATAAGAAAAAGGGGAGGGGGAGGTTCAGCAGAACTAAACAGCACACTGACCAAGTATGCCATTATGTATAGTGTTCCACATCCATTGTCTCCAACTTCTGCAAAGAAGGAAGAGAGATAAACACTTTCATATCATCCTTGGACCCTGCATTGATTATTATAATGAAATACCATTTACTTTTGATTTTTTTTGTTTGTTTTTGGAGGGCAATTGGGGTTAAGTAACTTGCCCAAGGCCACACGGCTAGGTTTTTATTTGCTTGTGCTTTAAGTGTCTGAGGGCAGATCTGAACTCAGATCCTTCTGACTCCAGGGCCGATGCTCTACTCACTGCTCCACCTAGCCGCCCCTACTTTTGATTTTTTTTAACTTTTCATTTACATTGTTGTAGTCGTATCTATTTTTCCTAGTTCTGTTTACTTTTCATCAGTTCATATGCAGTTTTTCTGTATTCTTCATACACAATATCTCTTAAAGCTAAGTGTTATTCCCTTATGTTCATATACCACACCTATTTTAGCCATTTCCCCATTGATGGGCATCTGTGAGCAGTCCTTATGACCTGGTATTATCCCTATCCACTAGTGTCTCTGGCATTCTTCCAGAATAAAACCAACAATAGTTCCCAGGCCAAGCCCATTTGGTTATTGTTTGGGCCCCAATTTGCTCACAGTGAATATAAATGACAGTTGTTTCTGCATTGGCCAGAAACCCTGAGGGTCTCCCCTGCCCAGATTGATTTTTTCTTTTTCTTTTTTTTTTCTAGGTAGAGGCTATTCTCTGCCTCATTTCTTTCCTAGTCTTAATCACTGAATGGATGCTGCCTCAGTTAAACTGAGACATGTTAAACACCCTAGCTTAAAATGGCCAAGGCCTTCCACTGTATCCAGGGCCTTCTCCAGTCATCCTGATCTATATCTTACCACTGGACCCAGATAGCTCCTAAAGAGAAAATGAGGCTGGTGTCTTTGCACAGCCCTCCCTCACTTAAATCCAGATCATTTGCATGTCATAACATCACCTCCCTGATGTCATGGTCTTCTTCAAGAATGAAGGACAAACAAACAACAACAGTTGTGGAGCCCAGGCAGTTTTGCTATAAAATGTATCCACATTTAATAGAAGGTTTTCTTGGTTCTTCCTCAACAAATTCCAATAATTTGGTCAGTTTGGGAAAATATTTGCATTTCTGTAATGGGCTATTTTTTTTTTAGTATTGTAGATCTGGTTAGGTTTCCCTTAATAATTTTTTTAAAGAGAGTTGACAGTCTGAGAACTGGGGGCAACCCCAATTAGAACGAGTCAGCTATGTTTATTTCTCCTCAGCATAAGACTGTCTTCATATTCCTATGAAAATATTTTCTTTTGTTGCAAGAAAACCCAAAACTTGAGTTACATTGGGATGGGTTCGGAGAATATAACATATCTCCCCAAAAGCCAGAAGTGCTTCTATTCCTTTCAGCAGAATGCTTCTTGCTTCTTTCTCTCCACACCAGTCACTTTGGATAAAGGATGAGATGAGGGAGACCTCAGAAACCACTCAGATGTACCTTAGTTATCACTAATAAAGATTGCATCAAGATGCTCAAAGATTTTTATAACCTTTACCTTTCTGTGAAAGTTGTGTTTAATTAATGTTAATTTTATCATTAAAAGAATGTAGTTCTGGAGGTAGAAAAAACCTCAGAGACCATCTAGTCCAACTCATTCGTTTTTTCAGACAAGGGGGTTGCTGTTTGTTCTTCATTCTCCAAGAAGACCATGATATCAAGAAAGTAATGCCATGATATGCAAGTGAATTGGATGTAAGTGAGGGAGGGCTGTGCAAAGTCACCAACCTCACTTTCTCCTCCGGAGCCATCTGGGTCCACTGGCCAGATATGGATCAGGACGCCTGGAGATGTCCCAGAATGCAGAGGGGGACTTTGGCCTTTTCAAGCTAAGGTCTTTAACAGGTCTGTTTGATTGATTAGCATCCATTTAGTGATTAAGGCTTAATAAAAAAAAATAAGGCAAATAATGACCTCTTTAAAAAATAGATCTGGGAGGGAAAGACATAGGCCCAGCAAGAGTAAGTAATTTGCTCAAGGTTCCTTAGGTAGTAATTATCAGGGGAAGGGTTAGAATTTGGGTTCTCTGACTCCACAGATGCTGCTCTTTCCTTTCTACCATGTTGAATCCTTGAGGAAGTTATACTAGATCTTTTTGGAGGCAAGGCAATTGGGGTTAAGTGACTTGTCCAAGGTCACACAGCTAGTAAGTGTTAAGTGTCTCAGGTCACATTTGAACTCAGGTCCTCCTGACTCCAGGACCAGTGTTCTATTCACTGTGCCACCTAGCTGCCCCTAGGTCTTTGTTTTTTAACAGAGAAAATTAGTATAAGACATAGTCCTTACTCCATTTTTGCTATTTTTGTGGGAGAGAGGGGGACTTTGGTGTTTGGGACATGAGAT
This sequence comes from Gymnobelideus leadbeateri, assembly GCA_011680675.1. Lineage (NCBI taxonomy): Eukaryota > Metazoa > Chordata > Mammalia > Diprotodontia > Petauridae > Gymnobelideus > Gymnobelideus leadbeateri. The sequence continues at coordinate 97,035 of WOXC01011865.1, read as the reverse complement.
TTCATTGTTGTAGTGAACTCCCAGTGAGGAAAATCCCTCTACCAAAACTGATGTGTTCTGCAAATTAGAGTCTTGGAGAGCTACCTGAAGTCACTAAGAGACTTGCCCAGTGTCATATCAAGGCTTGGACACAAATCTTCCTTTCTCTGAGGTTCAACAATCTGTCTTCTCTGCCATGATGTCTTTTTTTGTTTTTAAAATGACTTTTTTAAGAGTACCATTTTTGTCTTTCTTGTTTTCTAATCGTGTATTTCCTTTTTTTAACTTTATAAATCCTGCATAAATAGTATTTAAAAGTTCACAAATAATTGCTTCACAATAACTCTTGTTAGACAAATAAATAGTGTATTACACTTTCCATGGGGAAGGTGAGATCCAAGGAAAATAAACGACTTTCCTTCGTCATCCAGCTAGTAAGTGCTAGAGCCTGATTTTGAAAGTAGATATCCTGAAATCAAGTTCATCATTCTTTCCTTTACACCATCCTCCTTCCCTGTCATTTCATCTTTAGAAACCTGAATATTCTTTCCCTGACTTCATTTGTACCCCCTTTAAAATGAATCAACAAGGAGTTAAAATTGCCTTTGTGCCCATTCCCATGCTAGGTGCTGAGGCTACAAAGAAGAAGAAAATGATGGTGATGATGATAGCAGCATTTCTATAACATTTTGAGATTTGCACAAACTAGTTCCTTCCCCTAAGAAGCTTAGATCCTATCAGGATGATAAAAATAGAAGTCATACGGGGAAGTTCCCTTTGTTGATGTCCAGGGGCCTTTTACATCTTAAACATTCTCTGCGTCTTTGCTTTTCGGGACTCAATATGACAGGCTGATTCCATCGGGTTTCTTGTTAACTTGTAGTACCTCCACAGGTTGGATAGAAGCTTTGGCTGCAAAGGAGCCAGAGTGTCACTGAGATGACATATGGTGGTGGGGCTTTTTTAAATCTGTCAGTGAAGGATTGAAAAATAAATATAAATATAACAAAGAGGGGAGTTCCTACCAAATGATGGTAATAATTGGAAGATTTAGATTTTAGTATCTGACAGAGTTCCTTTGTAAATCACCACGTCTTTATATATTTATGGAACAACGGAGCCCGAATACAGCAGTATTTCAAAATCTGTCATGCTGAAGTAGTTCTATGATGTTGATTCCAGAGGCTTGTTCTCCTTTCTTAGTAACCACAGAAAAAGGGAAATTTTATCTAGTGAAAACCTTGATTCTTTTCCCCCCCATGTTACTAAAACAAACTTTGGGTCACTTTGGGTGTCATTAACCAACAACCCTACTTGTATTCACTAGAAAACATTAGATTGTGAGCCCCTCCATTAGGTTAAGAGCTCCTTTGGAAGGCAGAGACTGTCTTATTTATACCTTTGTATCCCCAGTGTTTAGGACAATGCCTGACGCATAGTAGGCACATAATAAATGTTGATTGATTCAGCCTCTGACATTCTTCACAAGGCACTGAATTTTCACAATGGTTAAACACTCAATGAAGTGAATCTATACTGTAGGACAAGAAAATATTTCCTGAAATAGATACAGAGAGTACTCATCATAATTGCTCAATTAAAGATGAATGTAAGAAAGAGAATTTAGCTTGGTTGAAATGGATAGACTTCTGGAAGGTAGAAATTATTTCCTATGTCCATGTCCTACAGAACCAATTCCATCATCTTCTTTAAAAAAAGTCATTTATCTAAAATTCATTTCCCAGGAAATGTCACCTGTTTAGAACATAATTAGAAAAAAATAGACATTATAAGATGGCCCATACTAAAACTCATGTATTTTACTTATAGAAATCCATCATTCACAGTTTCTTTTTGCTTACTGTATATATACTTATAACAAATTTGATCATCTGGCTCCCTAATCTAGAGAAAATGAGAAATGTTAGGATGAAGGGCGAAGGGTGGAGCTGGGTTAAGGGTATATGTTGCTGAGGGCAGACACACTGACAGCAGTAAGAAGGGAAGAAACAGGAAAAAAAAAACTATTCAAAATGGGCCACACCTTGTAGTGTGAACCATGTAGCAGAGGTATGAGCAAGTTTTAAAACCCACACAATTATAGATTTTTGTTGTGGTGGTTTTGTTTTTGTATTTGAGTTTGATGTAGTGGGTGCAACTGACCTCAGAGCAAAGAAGGCTGGGTCCAATAGTGGTTGTATAACTCTGGGCATGAAATTTATTTGAACAAGAAAGAGCACAGGAGAATAAGTGTATCTGAATGTGGAAGAAACCTTGTCCTGAGACATCATCACTGTACTTAGGAAAAAGAATTGCCCTGTTTTCCTCAAGAGATTCCAATCTCTTACCTTCATTAAGCATGATTAAACATCTGTTTCTTTCTACTACCATAACTATTCATTAGTGTGGCATTTGACATAGCCCTTCATATTTATTGCATAAGAACTTATAATCGTTTATTTTGGTCTGAACTTGGGGTTTCATTTATGTAGGGAGCAACCTGAGAGGAAATGCCTTCTACCTCTGCAGTTCAGCCTTGAATTGAATGATTTGTCTGGAGCCCTGAGATGGAATTTGTCCTGTATCACATGGCAAGTATGTGTCAGGGATGAAGCTTAAACCTAGGTTCCTGACTTGACTCCCTATCCATTCCATAATTCTGCCTCTGTTAAATGTTGATGTCAATTATAATAATAATAGTACAAGGAGCTTTAGCAGCTAACTGATGTACTAGAGAGAGTGCTGAGTCTCAAGTCCCAGTCTCAGACACTGATTAGCTTTATAACCCTAGTCAAGTCACTTAACCTCTGTCTGCTTCAGTTTCCTCATCTGTAAAATGGGGATAATAATGGGTCCTGCCCCCCAGAGTTGCTATAAGGATCAAATGAGGTAATATTTGTAGAGTGCTTAGCACAATGATTGACATATAATAAATAGGTGCTATAAATGTTAGCTATTACTACTACTAGTACTCCTACTGCTACTACCACCATCACCACCACTGCCAGCACCATTGCCATCACTGCTACCACTACTCCTGCCACTACCACTACTGCTACTGCTGCCACTGCTGCTGCTACTATTACTATTACTACTACTACTATCACTACTACTACATGTCGCAGAAGTTCTGAAACCTTCAAACTGCCCTAAGACTTTTTTGAATACCCTGTATAGTAATTCAAGGTTTACAGAGCACTTTCCTCAAAACCACCCTTTGAGGTAGATAGCTTAAATTCAATTATCTCCGTTTTACAGGTGAAAAACTGACTGAATGGTTAATTGACTTGCTTACAGTTATTAGGTTGATGCTAGAGCCATGTTTAGGGCACAGATCCCTGCCTCTAAGTCCAGAACCCTTTCTGTTATACTAGGTACCTCCACTGTTCAGCATGAGATTAGTTTGCCACCTTGTAAATAGCAAGCCAATTTTGTGTCTCCATGATAGGGCCACCGCTGGATTGATTGGGGATGGTAAAACTTAAAAAAATTTACTTGATATAAGTTACATAGATTTAAAGTAGAAAAGGGTCTAAAGCATTCTCTAGTCCAGCTTCCTCATTTTACTTATAAAGAAGTTGAGATCTAGAGAAGGTAAGGCACTAACTCAAGGTCACATGGGAAAGAGCCAGGCTTTAGATATAGACCTGACTCTTCCTATTGTAACAGCTTAGGAAACCAGTATTAGAATGTCTACCATTACAAATCATTGTCCTGTTATGGGAAGAGAGTATTGTTACTTATTTGGGATAATCCCACGTGCTTTAGGTCTCTGAACAAAGGCACCCACCATATCAGCAGCAGAACCATGCTTCTGTCATCCCAGGCATACCCTTTGCACTAACATATATAGGCCCTTTCAAATACATGTATGCAAATATTTCTGTAATTTCTCTAAAGCTTGAGCTCCACTCTTTAACCTCTGATTGACTCTTGCTCTATTTTTAAAACAAAAATTTCACGTGGAGAGCAGCAGGTAGCTATCTAGAATGAAGATATTCTTTCTTTTGGAAATTTCACTCATTTGCAAAGAACTTAGATTAGTGGTGGCTGCTAATAGCATTTAAAGCATGTGACTGACTCAGAACTACTTGAATTTAAATTGGGTGGATAACAATTTGGTGATTAATTAAGGTATTTTCAAATCCAGCCTGACAAGGGTGATTAGAAAATGTCTGAAATACCACTTTGTGTATGGCTGCATTTAAATGACCTTGAATCTTATGGAGTGTGGAAAGAGACATGCTCACACATGATGGCTTGCCAGCTTTGAGATTTACCAGTACAAGAGGAGATGGATAGTGGTTTCCATTGAGTAGACTGAATAACAAAAATGTCTTTCCCTTCATCCCAATCGGATCAAACAGGAATGTCTATGTATATCAGAAATCCTCAAAATTGTATAACTAATAAACTAGATTTTTAAATAAAAGAACAAATAAAGAACAAACCCCACTGATATTAAGTACATTTTTGGCTATTCAGAACAAATAGAGTTGTGTTATAACAAGGGAAGGTTCAAAGTAAAGAAAGGAGGAGATTATTGGGAAGAGACAGAGATCTTTAAAGAAAATAAGAAAAAAGTATCAAGATAATATTTTTTAAATCTGAGTTTAAAAGTGAACTACACTCTACAGACCCATTCGCTGAAAGAGCACTATGTAATCATTGGAATAGAGAAAACGAATAGGGAGGAGAGGATAATCCTATGTTTAAGCATTTGGAATTTTACTACACTTCTCACGGTGCCAGCTTCTTGGAGACTCTGCATTCCTCAAGCTGCTTACTAGATTTAAAATTCCATCACTCTGAGGGGCTGTGCCGTATTTATCTTGGCGTTTCTCTAGGTACCTGTCATAGTGCTGTGTGTATAATAGTCACTTAATAAATGTCTGAAGAATGAATGAATGATAGGTTTTTTGCCATTGTGGGATGAAGCAGAAGAAATGTGTAGCATTGTCTTTAAGTTTATTTGTAGTTGATTGTCCTGGGGAAAAGATTTCAGTGCAATATACTACCTTTATTTGACCAAGGTCCAATTTCGAGACTCGATATGATCAGTTTCTGGTCAAGGACTCTAAGACATAGAGTGAATTTATACTAATTATGAATGTTTATCATAATGAACATGATTGTTCACCAGGATAATGATTTAAAAAAAAACAACAATCTCATCCTATTGGGCAGAACTCATTGAATATCCCTCTTTATGTTACAATATTTGCAAGGATGTATACCAAGTATATAAATGAAAAAATATGTGAAGTTGATCTTGTCATAACAGTAATTTACCCTCACTACATGGATGTGCAGCGAGTATTAGGGAGGCTAAATGACAGTCTATGGCCCAGAAAACTCTGCTATCAGCAGATTTGGGAAATACTATTCATGAATTCATAAAAAGGAGTGAAGAGTTAATAGTCCCAGTTGAATCTTCCCTGACCAGACCACATCTTGGGTTATTGTGGTCAGTTCCAGGTGCCTCATTTTAGTACAAATATTCTTAGATTGGAGGGGCTCCAGAAAAAGGAATACAGGCAATTGAATGACCTTGGATGAATCCTGTATGAGGATCAGTTAACGACACTTAGGCAACCTAGAGAAGACTTAGGGAAGACATGACAGCTGTCTTCCAAATATTTGGAAGTCTGTCACTTGGCAAAGTATTACACTTGTTCTGTTTTGGAATATTTCAGTTTCATAGAGAAACAAACTCTCTGGCAAAGTTCTATTGTCTTGGGAATTGATTGCCTCTGCCCTCATCAGGTGTGGGGGGCAGGGTAGTCAGGCAAAGGCCTGGTTGGTGACCCATTCTTGTGTGCCTCATAAAGGGGATTTGTGTTCAGGTATAGGCTGGACTAGAAGGCTCTTCTTGAATGCCCATCCAATTCTGAAATTCTGTGATTCTTAAGAGTTCCAATAATTGTGATATGTCTAAAAGTCATGAGGCTATTTTTTGTTTATTTTTTTCCTGAAAGCAAACATGCCAGAACCCTGTATGTCCAAGTGACAGTTGTTCTTCAGAATCACTCCCTTGGGAGCCACTTAGTCTGACAGTGTTGCCGTTGTTCAAAACATTTAGGAATTTCTCCTTTCAGAATTTTCTTCAGTGTCCATTATGAGCCACACACAAAATCAGTCATTGTCACAGCTTGTATTTGGCCACAAAGGATGTCATCCAATGTGATCAGCCACCTCATTCACCAGACATGGTTCTAAGTGGCTGTTAACTCTCTCTCTCAAAAAAAAAATCATATCCATCCTTAAAGAGTAGATTTGCCACTGCTGAAGATATTCAGCACTACTAGTTTGGAAAGTAATTCTGAGTGAGGTGTGGTAGAAATATTTAGAGCAGTAGCAGCATTGACTGTAAAAGGGACAGCATGAATTTGACTCCTGAGATTCTATTATAGGGGGGCAGCTAGGTGGCGCAGTGAGTAGAGCATTGGCCCTGGAGTCAGAACGACCTGAGTTTGGATTCAGCCTCAGACACTTAATGCGCGCGCGCGCACACACACACACACACACACACACACACACACACACACACACACACACACACACACACACACACACACCAAAACCTAGCTGTGTGACCTTGGGCAAGTTACTTAACCCCAATTGCCCTCCAAAAGGCAAAAAAAAAAAAGAAAATATGAGATTCTATTATAGGGATGGGAATCAGACTTGTGATTTCACTGGTATAGGGAACTCGCAAATGAGGAATCTCCTTTTCCCAATGAAGGTCTACAGTTTTTTGGTAATGTATAGTTTGAGTTTCCTAAGGAGTCAAGAGTATGTGATTTTTCTAGAGTCACACAGGTTGTATGTGTTGGAGGTAAGGTTTGATTTGAAGTCTTAATTGGTACAGGCCTCCTCCCCTCTCTATGTGCTGCACCATGATGCCTCTCAAGTTTTGAGATTTGGGGTAAAAATTAAACAAGTTGCAATCCCACCTTGAATGCTAATAGAGGAAGGAGCTGTGATTTCTGTAGAATAGGAAGCTTCTGGTGTGGGAATTCCTTCAAACAATATAAATTTCAGTCCCTCTACAATTTAATAAATAAATCTAAGGAAGGTGCCTGATGCATACAGAGGTTAACACATCTTGATCATGGTCACACAGCTGGAAAGTGTCTGATTAGAAAGCAGGTTTTCTTCTTGACTTTGAAAGCAGTACACTTTCCAACCTTATTATGCATCACTTCCCTTTGCTTACCCTCCAGTCTAGTCCAGCAAGCCACCTCACTGATGCTCGAATATGATACTCTGGCCTTTGTCCTAATTCTCTGCTACATCCAGAATGCATTCCCCCTTTCCCTCTACCTCTTCAAATCTCTTATTTCTTTCAAAATTCAGCTCTAGTGACATTTTCTACATGAAGCTTTTTCTGTTCTTTCTGCTTTTGGTGCTCAGTTCTCCCCAAGTATATATACCTACATATACTTGTATTTTGTATAAACTTTGAGAGATACGGATTTTCTCTCCAATAGGATATAACCTCCCTGAGGTCAGGACCTGTTTCATTTTTGTCTTGATATCCCCAGCACATGGAGTGTCTGGGACATAGCATGCACTTTAAAAATGCTTTATGATTAATCAGTTGTTTGGTTTAAACACGTTAGTCATTTCTGAAAGTCACATGTAAAGGCATAGTGGATTAATTGACCAACCCTTTGCTCAATTTATAGATTCATAGAGTATTACTAAGCAATTCACAGCATGAAAATACAGTGGAGGGAGAGGAAGAAATCTCTCCCATACCCACAGCTCATAGACACATACCCAGACATTGATTTTTCTTTATAGAAAAAAATTAAAGTTGGATACTAAGGTCAGTGATGACTCTTAGAGTCAGCAGCAACTTTAGATACTTGAGTTAAAAAAATTATCAACCATTCATTCAACACCTTCTATGTACAAGACTTCTGGAATACAAAGGTTTACTAGTATAACATAGTAACACTGTTACTGTGTTAAACCTATTGATACAAAAAAGGTAAAAAACTAAGGTGTGTGCCCTCAAGGAGCTTATAGTCTAATGGAGAAAAAGCATTCAACAATTGTTTACATATATATGTATGTGTGTATAATATATACATATATACACACACACACACACACATTATATAGAGAGAGAGACAGAAAGAAAGAAAGAAACAGAGAGAATGGAAAGTAATCTCAGAGAGAAGGCATTAGCAATGGGGTAGGGGGATGTGAGGAGAGAAAAGACCAAGGAAGGCCAACTATAGCATGTAGGATTTGAGCTGAATCATGAAAGAAGTCAAGGAAGGCAGGAGGGGAAGGTGAAGAGGGAGAGTATTCCAGGCATAAAAAACAAGGAGTCAAAATAACAAAATGGTTCCTGATGCAGATCTAGAGAGGTTCTTGGAAGCTATGGAGTAAAACTTACTCATACAAATAAAGAAACTAAGGTAGAGAGAGGTTAACTTACATACCCAGGATCATACAGCTAGTAAGTATACAAGGCAGAATTTGAACTCACATCTTCCTGACTCCAAGTCTAGTGTTCTACTCAGTATGTCAGCTAGCAGCTCAAAACTTGGTTTCTACTAGGGTATTACCACACGTACATAAATAATATGATACCTTGTGAAAAGAGAAAGATCAATATTTAGTAGAAATATAGAAAGCTTCATGCAGAAGGCAGTGCTTGAGCTGAGCCTAAAAGGAAACTAAGATTTTAAGTGCTGGGGGGAGGAGAAAGGGCACACCAAGAGTGGAGGATGGCCAGTGCAAAGTTCCACGTGGAATGCTGAGTTGGGGCTATTATACCAGAACATCAAAGCCATGAAGTGGAATTGTAGAAAGTCAGTCTGGAAAAGTGGAATGGAAAGAATGTGTCATATACAAAAATTTCAAATGAAAAATAATGTTTAATACTGTCCTTGCAAGTATGTTATTATTCTATCAATGATTTGCCATAATGGCAAATTTTCATGGTCAGAAAGCTTTCAAGCATTATCTAAGTAATCATTTTTTTCCCCCAGACCCAAATAGTTAATTGAGCAATGAGAGTTTAGTGAAGCATAGGAATAACTCTAGCTCAAAGGAAATGAATTCAAATCCTGCCTCTACTTTTTACTAGTTATATGACCTTGGGCCAGTTATATCCAGGACTCTCTTTCCTGTTCTAATAAAATTAGAGAATTAGGTGAGATGACCTCTAAGGTTCCATCAAGTCCTAACTCCTAAGTGCTATAGTTATAGCTCAAGAATTATTGACTAAATTAGAGAGAAGCCTACTAAAGAAATTCAACTTTGGCTTAAAAGGCCAAACATGGGAAGGTGGGAAGGGGAGGAACCTGTATAGCCTCTATGGAAATGTTCATCCTTAGTTAGACAATTAAAAGAAGTGTAATTGACAATTAGACCAGTTATATTGAATGATCAATCCATGGCTAAGTGTACACCTACCCTTTAAACCAAAATCTCCCTGGAAATCCTAGCTATTTAAATCACATAAGTAAATCAGCCAGCACAATGGTATATGGACAAAAAATCTATACAAAACTGCGGGGAAATTAATGAAAACCATTCCCTACTCCCTTTTATTGAGAAATTCCCCAATCATTTGCAGCTCTAACCCATGCCTCTGCTTTATTTAGTTTGTAAATATTTACCTAGTGATCAAAGTCAGAGACTAGCTTTGTCCGTTGTCTCCTCTTTCTTCCCTCCCCCACTCCTTTTAACTCTCTAAAGAAGGCTTCGAATCAAAATGCCACTTCTAATCTTATTTTCTGTGTCTAAAGTGTATTTTATTAACCCCTTTATTTTATTTTATTTTTTTACTCAGTGATAGATTAGTGGATTCCAAACTAGCTTAGGCATATTGCTTAGTGACCTTTCTCTTCTTTGCATTTTTTAGAGGAAATCAACAAAAGACAACAATAGTAACCTTTCCATATTCATTATCATAAGCTGCACTGACCTTAAGAAATAGTCACTGAACGGCCTTTGAATCCCATGTACTGTATAGGGCTACTGCAGCTCTGCTGATACCCTGAACTTGGAAATTTGTCACATTCCTTCTCCTTCTCTTTGTTCATAAAACAATTAGAATTCAGCATTTCTACAGCACATCCTTTTTTATATATACTTACAAGAAGCTTTAAAAGTCATCCATCACTTATATTATCATTGTTGTAAGAAGGATTTTAAGAAGGATTGTTATACATATTTTAAAGATAAAATTTTGGAGAATGATGGATAGTAATTCTGCAATGATCCTTTAAATGGACTCAGTTGTCAGAGTGGAATTTGCATTTATTTGCTTAAAGGACATGGTTTATGAAACCTTTAGAGAATTGAATATTGCTATGATTTTATTTAAGAAGGCAAATTTAGGGAGGGCTGAATGAACCCAGAAAAAATATCCCCCACACAAGGATGTAGTGTTATAAGATCTCGAAAATGAAACTGTCAACAAAGTGATATGATGTGCCTTGTTTCTATCATCTGAGTGAAATATAAACAGATTATATAAATAATAATAAGAAAGTTTGATTAAAAAAGAAAACATCATTTTCATAATCTCAGGTATTATTACCAGGAAAGTTATGCAGTCATCTTTAAAAAAATGAGTTTTATTTTTGCATTAAGAACTCCAGCCCCTAGCTACAAATACAAAAGAAGCCAGTAGAATAAATGAACATAAGAGGGAGATTGCATTTGCACTGTAAGATTTCTTTAAATGTTTGTTTCAGCTATCTAGAAAAGGTCACATTTCTTTATTGTCCAAGGTAGATGTCCTGAAGTATAGACTAGGTTTTAGGTAGACATTTTCTCTTAGCCACAACTCATAAGACATAATGGATTATGAGTTGTATTGTGCATAAGCTCAACTAAACCCCACATGCTTTTCTCTGGCACAAACCTTTTTATTTCCTCTTGCCTTTAGTGGTTTTCTCTCTTCACCCCAAATTGAATACCAAAAATTTTTGTCATCTCTCCAGTTCCAAGTTACTATGTTTTAAGTGAACTGAAAAGCAGACGTAGAAACAAACCTCCATTTTAACCCTGGTATATTTTGGCTTAATGTAGATTTTCTGCAGCTTGGTGAAAGGAGAAACACTAGCTAGGTTTAGAAAATGCTGACAAATTTCCTATAATGGTATGACAGTAGTAACTTATTTTTTCAGTTTATAGAATTGTAAATTGAGTTTGCTGATTAAGTCAGCAACAGTGATGAAATTAATAGATACTTTCACAAGTAATTAGATAAGTATGCTATCCTTTTTATGTGTTAAAAAATGAAAACCCCAGAAAAAATTCTATTATAATTTATCAGTGACCTCAGAAGCATTGGAAAAGAGCTGATAACCAGAGAGTGCTTTAGGAAGGCGTGTTATTACTACAGAGATTGGTCCACGTTGACATGAAATAAATATAGAGTGTTCTAGGATTTTGCCCTCAGACTTCACCTAAAATACCTTCTCTACACCTCTTTTTACCTACCCAAATTCCATCCAAGATAGAATTCAAAGGTAGCCCAAAGTCAAGTTCAATTCCCACCTTAGCCACAAAACTTTGTCTTGCCAGCCACAGTTTTTTCTTTCCTCCTCTCTTTCAAACATCTAGAGCCCCAAGTGTCTGTGCTATTTGTTGATTATTTGCTACATATTACATTGATTGCAGCCATTTTATACTCATTTCCCCAACCATACGCTAAGCTTCATGGGAGTAATTTCCAATTGAAGTGACCTTTCCCTCACCAGAAGTCTCATAGTTCTTATTGTTCTTATTGACATATGCTTTCTAATCATGTATTTCTATGTGTGTCCAACTGTCCCTTAGAAAGCTCTATAAGGGTAGAAATGACTGTATCTTAAGTCACCTTGGTAAATGACACTCCTTTGGAGTCTTGGACAATCCCTTGCTCACACTAGATATTCAATAAATGTTTGTGGATTGGATCTTGGTATACAAATTCAAGGTTTTACCATAGTGGGAGAACTCCCTAATTAACAAAGGTTTTGGTTCTTCTCTTCTGATCTTGCTAAATACATATTCTGAAGGAGGTGTGCCAGGTGTGGGTCTTTAATACATTGGAGTGGGTGTAGGTGGGGAAAATAGAGATAGATTAAGATTTACTGGGGGCTGAGCAGACAAAACAACAAAGCTAGGTGATCGAATAAAACCTTTGGACATTCCATTGGTTTGTTTGTGCTTTCCTATTTATTATTCTATATGTGTTATTTTTCCCTACTAGATTGTAAACTCCTTGAGGGAAAGAGCTGTCTTACTTTTCTATTTCTATCCCCACGTAGTACTTTACACATTGGGAGTGCTAAATCATAAATCATTCATTCATTCAATATGAGAGATCCCAGAAGTCATTGGGGAAAATGGCTCTAGTGGCAGGATACAGATTAAGTTTAAAGAAGTAGTTCCAGTCTATGTAACTCAAATGCATAGAGATGATATCATATAACCTTATCACATTTTTGCACAGTGTCTTTTTTTTTAGTTATCACAAAAGAAAATAGCTTATTCATATCCTTTCCAATTTTGTGCTGCAGGAAATCTACCCATTGGTTGGTAAGTGGAAGATAATGGGCTACCCTTATAGTGTTTCTTCACCATTCTCAGTTAATCTCACTAATCCAGGGGTTGGGGTTGAAGCCTAAGGACCCTTTTCTCAGAATAATGTTTTTTAAATGCATTAAAAAAAAACCTGGGATTACAGTGGAAACCAATCTGATTAAGATACTATTATCAAAATTTATTTTTAAAACAACCTCATGAATCCCTGATTAAGCTTGTCCTATCAGAAAAAAACACTAATTTTCTTTGAATACCCAGGGCAGGAGTTAAAGCTCTTTCATTATTATTTAAGGACAATTCATCCAGTTTGTTACTCTGGGAGGATCCTTTAACACCCTGTTCTTAGGAGTATTTGGCTTCAGGGGCATCCAAAGACTGGCTTTCAGTCTTTTTAGTCTATGCAAAAACTGGAATGTCAGTTGACCCTGTGCTTTAAAATCTGCTCTAGAGATGGGTCACATGTTTTGGACATTCACTGGGCTGATCATGGAGAATTTTATAGTCAATAGCAAGCCTGATATTCATGATTTGATCTAACACTGAACACAATGGTGATTATGTTGCCATAACTTTCCCCCTCTCCCCTCCACCCCTCCCTCCCAATCTTGGCTCCAGTTCTGATCCTAATTTTTTATCTTGAGCTTCATTTTGTCTACATACTGCTATTCTAATTCTTCAGCAATTCTCTGCATTTTATTCCTCAACAAAAAGTTAAAACATAAGATTATCAGGAGGGCAGTCTGGGACTTTAAAATGAAGAACCTGAGTTTATCAGTTTAATAGCAGAAGTTAAATTTGGGGTTGTGACAGGGATCAGCCATCCATGCATTAATAAGGCTTCCCTTCCCCCACCCTTCCCTGGTATCCAAGCAATAATGCATGATGGAATCTAGCAGGGGCCCATCCACATCTTGGAATTTCCAGTTACAGAACTTTTTTTTTTTTTTTATCAGGCCCACTGAGGAGCAAACTCTCAGAGAGTAATTGCAAGCAGTAGATCTTTCCCTTGATTTGATAGTATGGATTGGGTAATTTTCCAAATCACTAATTCCTCAGTGCACCACATAGCACAGGTGACTGCTGATAACTCAAGCCAGCAAGGAGTCACAGAACTAACATTCGTGGGCCATGATTGTCACTCCCTGTGTCAGTTGAAAATACTGGGTGCTGTGGGTGAGTAAGAGGGAGTGAAAAATGATAACGCTAAATCAATAGTCTTATTTGAGTGCTTTTATCTTTGTTCAGTGCTGTAGCACGAGAAAATGAAAGCAGTGGGGTTTTGTGAGAAATTTGGGTAGCACCGAGTGCTCAGCCACCATGAAACTAATTTCATTTCAGGAGATGAGTTGGGAAAATGGCTTTGCTGTTTATTTAAAGGATAGACCAGAATGGACAAACTGACTAGAACCCATTGGGGCAGCTTCAGGTTGGCAAGGTTGTATGTTTTTTGTTTAGGGGACCAAGTCTCTATGTTATTTTATTTCAAGCTGGGGGTGGGGGGAACATAAAAAACAAACTAAAATTTCATGAGGTGACAATAGAAATGACCCGGCTCTACAACAAAGATGGTAATGTTATTTATCTCCTCTGAGGATAAATGGAACACTCTTCTTCCTCTGCTCAGACTGCTGACCTCCTTGGCTTCCTTTAAGTCTCAAATAAAATCCCACTTCTTTAAGGAAGTTTTTCCCAACCTTTCTTAAAATTCCAGTGCCTTCCCCCAGTTAATTATTTCCTATTTATTCTGAATATAGCTTGTTTTATGTGTGTGTGTGTGTGTGTGTGTGTGTGTGTGTGTTTAAATGTTGTCTCCCACATGGGATTATAAACTCCTTGAGGGCAGGGACTGTCTTTTGCCTCTTCTTGTATCACCAGTGCTTAGCATGGTATCTGGCATATATAGGTCACTTAATAAATGCTTATTGATTGATTAGGAGTAGAGGGGAAGGTAGGGCAAACAACCTCAGAGGAGAGAGCATTGTCAGAAAGGGTATAGGGCTATAAGGGACCTAACTCTTTAGTCTGCTCAAAAGTAGGCCATGTGTTTTCTGCACTCATTTTTAAAGTGGTGTTGTGGCTCCTTTATTGTTTGCCATCATTAGCACAGAGTAATGATTTTGAAATGACTACAAGTAATATGTATTACTTGAAATTCACGTAAAATGACAGATTGGGCCTTGATGCCCTCTGAGGTCCCTCATAGCTCTAAATCTGTGATTCTGTCTTCCCAAAAGTCTATGATACTATGTCTGACTATATAGTCTGATCAGTGTGTCTATGATTTATGGTGAAGAAAAAAGATCTTCCAAGCATAAATAATATCTTAACTCTTCCATGTATTACTTTTACTGAGCTTTTAAAAAATATATGAAGTTTCTTTTTAATAGGGGCATAGATTCATAATTGGAAAAGTCCTCAAGGTCACTTAGTTCAACCCTTTAATTTTACAGATGAAGAAACTGAGGTTAAGTAGCTTGTCCAAAGTCACACAGCCTCCTGGCTACAAGTACAATATTCTATCTTCTCTATCACATTGCCTCTGACTCCTGTCTTCTTTTCATGGCACCAGATTGTCCATCTTATTTTAAGGAATAATATGTGCAGGGTGTTCAGGGGAGACTAGTATCTCTGACTCATCCACCTTTGGTGTCCATGTGATTCACCCAACTCTTACCTGTGATTCCAAGAAGTTATAGCATGCTTGGTGAGTACACTCTGGGAAACCATCTTGGCAGAGAGGCAGACAGGTTGAGGGTATCCAACTGGCCTCAGACCCATTGGTGAGTTGGGGGTGTCTACCCCAAGCATTTGAAGACTTCCCCTGCCAGAATGGGTATATGAGAACAATTTGTTCCAATGGCCATGAAGGCAGCTAAAGCAGGCTCTGTTGGAGGACAATATCCAAAAGGTTGGTGAGATATCAAAGATGCAAAGGTCATAAGTGGCATCCTAGGCCATCTCCAGTCTTCTTGATTTTTGTCCTGCCACTGGGCTTCCATGACTTTGGAAGAGAGGGTGAGGCTGATGACTTTGTCCAAGTTTGCCTCACTTAAATCTAATTCATGTGCAAGTCAAGATATTGCCCATAATACATTGTGATGTCATTGGTCTTTTTCCAAAACCAAGAATGAACAACAAGAAACAAGGACCAATACATGTTTTTGTTTTAAATGTAATTCTATAGTTTTCTAAATTTCTTTAAAAAATTTTCCCTAGACTTGGATAGATCCTCTCTGTCAGATCTCAGATGTTAAATGTTTTCATATATATGTCCTCATAAAATTCTCTATACCTACAAATACTATGTAATGATCTGCCAAGATTACAGATCAGAGGATCAAAGGTGGAGAGAGAGAACTGCTTCAAAGTCTATCTAGTTCAAACTCTGAAGGGCTGGGGTCCATGAGTCTGTTCTGAGAGGAAAGCAGAGATGAGCCATAGACTTCCAGACCCAGACTCAAATAGTCTGGTACTAAGACACATTCAGTCACTCACAAAAATGGATGCTAGAGGATCTTCCATTTCCTTCATTCCCTACCTCATCCTTGCTTTTGCTCAGACTGGTCCTCAGGCCTGGAATACTCTTTTAACTCACCTCTGCCTCTTAGAATGCCCAGTTCTCTTCAAGAGTTAGCTCAAATACAAGGCTTTTCTTTATGCCCACTAGTTTTTAATGCCCTATTTTCCCTTACCTCACCCAAATTGTTTGCTTACTATAGGATAATATAGTATTTATTTAGTATGTTATAAAATACAAGCCCCCAATGAGGAATTAAAAATCCTTTACAATATGAATCCAACCACTCTTTCTGTATAATGTTTCTGTTTCTGTAGTATCTGTTGCAATCAAACTTGCCTCCTTGCTGTACCTAATGCAAGTTATTCTATCCCTCATCTTTATGCCTTTGCACTGACATGTTCACTGTGCCTGGAGTGCACCCCCTCTTCACCTCTATCCCTGAGAATTCCTAGCTTCCTTCAAAGCTCAGCTCAATACTAAAGGTTTCTTGACCCCTCATACTATTAGATCCTATTCTCACTATCTACCCTCCCATTTACTTTGCATTTGCTTGTGTCTACACATGTTGTTTCCCTCTGTATAACATAAGCTCCTTGAAATCATGGACAGTTTCATTTTTCTCTTTGCATTCCTAATGCTTAGTGCAGTGCTCGCTGGAGAGTGGGTGTTAATAAATGTTTGTTGATTGATTGACCGGGAGTGAGGAACAGCTAGTTTATGGGCAGCAATTTCAGCTTCATAATTTCTTCTGCCTTTTCATCCCTAATTTCTCCTTACATCTGCTTTCTCCACCTCAGTATGTTTTATAATCCTGCTGCTTCTTATGTTTCTGAATTGTAGACTTTGTGGTAGTGACTGGGGTTGGATTGTGCTGATGCTATCCATCAAATATCCAGCACATATGTATCAAGAGCAAGACACATTGCTGACACCTTATCCTTTTCACTGATGTGCTAGAGTCAGCTCCTGAGCTGGCTCAGGATTGTTGAATTGTTAAATTGTTAAATTTTCAGAGTGAGCATTTAAGCCCTAGAAATGAGACCTGCTGCAAATAATGGCTTTGTGGTTTGGCTGATTGTCTAAACTTAAAATAAAGGAGAAAATGTTAATAATTCAGGTTAAATTTAACAGTGTGTCAAGCATACTTATTTTTCCCCCACAGAGCTGGTTGTTAAACATTTACTACAACACCCAGCTTTTATCATATATTATTTGTGAATTAGTCTACCATCCCCTCCACCCACTCCAATTCATGTGATTCCTTTAAAAGGACACATTGATTTACAGGGAGATGTCAAAGACAATGCTCTGTTTTGTCTAAATGCAAAGGAATTTCCTCTGTGGCCATCAAGTGAGCAAATAGTTTCCAGTTCTTGAGTTAGCTATCACAACAGGCAGAAAGACCATAGCCTGTCTGCAGGTGACATTAAATGAAAGTGTGGTGGATAGCGCTGACTGAGGAGGTAAGGTCTATTTTGAGATATTGACAAACTAGGAAGAAGTTTCCAGGTTTTTTTCTTATTTTTACCTTAAATTGGCCATATTTTATTTTAAGGAGAAATAAGGCAGAAAAGGACAAAAACCTACAAATCACCTACCAGCTGAAACTCTCTAGCCAAGCATCTATTTATACATTACAGCACCAACCTCTAGTTACCAAGGAGCACGCACTTCAGTTAACCCCACTGAATTGTATATTTATGCACCCAGGCCGGGAGATATGGAATGGCAAGATGCAAAGGAGAACCCATATCC
Source organism: Gymnobelideus leadbeateri (assembly GCA_011680675.1). Classification (NCBI taxonomy): domain Eukaryota; kingdom Metazoa; phylum Chordata; class Mammalia; order Diprotodontia; family Petauridae; genus Gymnobelideus; species Gymnobelideus leadbeateri. Next base: position 79,214 of record WOXC01011865.1, on the reverse strand, counting down.
ATGCCCAGAATTCTGTGAATCCTTGGGAAAGTCAAACCTAAAGCAGCAGGGGCAAAGGAATCCTATTTGCTCATATAATCACTTTATCCTGTTATAATGGCATGTCATATGCATGCTGCATAAAATGACACACATTCTCAAAGACTCTTTTCAGGTAGCCCCCATTCTCTTACAGGCCACAAGTATCTCATGCCATCAGATACTTCAACTCAAAGTATTTAGCAACTGACTTTCATTTGAATTGAGTCCTTAGAAAATAGAAACAGTTTTGCTTCTTAAAGCCAGGATTCTAGCCCTAGTCCCCAGTTAAATGGAGAGTTTGGCTTTATTTAGTAGCAAATGCATGGGCCTAATGGATGGCTTCTATTACTAAGAGAGCCTTTATGCCACATGACTAAAAGACCACCTGTGTTCTCTATGGCATGTAGTCAATTAACTTTGGATATCATCTTGGTGGAGGTATGCAATCAGGTCATAGAGATAATGACACTACTTGAAAGGTCATTGGGATTTAGGATCATGGACTTAGACGCTTTAGATTTGGAGGAGACCTTAAAGGTCACCTTATCCATCTCCCTCATTATCTTGCCTCTGTGATCAGGGAGGGGAAAGATTATGTCAACAGATGGGAAAGCTGGGACTGAGACAGGGTAAGACTATAAATCCCTTGTGGGCAGCAAAGACTATAAATCCTTGTTGTCTTTCTATCTCTAGCACCTAGCAATGTACTAGTACACACAGTAGGTGCTTATTAAATGATTGTTGATTGATTAAATGATTGGATAATAGTTGATAAAGGGAAATTATAAGTCATCATTGGGTTGAGTTTAGGGAGTTGGTTTTAAAGTGATGGTGGTCATGTGGGAGTCAAAGATCAAGAGCCATGTGAATACCCAGGAGAAGACACTATGCCTTGGATCAGAGTAAGGGTGAAAAACAATAATAAACTTCCTAATATCTGAGAATGCCTAAACTGAGTCTGACTAACCAATGAGGGACATTCCAACTCTAAGACTTTGTGATTCTATATTGCCTTATTCTAGCCACATGGCATGAAGTTCACTGTTAGCACCACTACCAGAAAACAGGCTGTAGCTAAATACTAAAGGATGATATTTAAATCTAGTATTTGGAGGTAAAGGGAAGTAAGGGAAATCCCACCCTTACCAAAATTTGCTATTCAAGCAAGTCCTTGGTTTAAGAAACACTTCTTAGTTTTACCTTAAAATTGTAATTAAGCTACAGAGAAAGTGAATTCTGATATCTCAATTTGTTATCTCAGATAAAGCACTGGATTTGAAATTAGGAAGACACTGGTATAAATTTCATTCCTGATATTTATGAGCTGTGTGACTATGGATGAATTGCTTAACCCCTCGGTTTCATTCTTCCCATCTGTGAAATAGAGTAGCAGTATGCCAGCTCATAGGGCTGTTGTGAGGTTCAAATGAAATTATGTATGTAGAGTGCTTTGTTAATTTTAATATGAGATAACATCTTGGTTATTATTTTTATTTTATCTCACTAGGAGTGTATAAACTTATACAAGGTCCTTACCTGCAGATTTGGAACTCCAAACAAGGGCTGCACTGATCTCTTGGCTTACTTTCCATTCTGCTCATTTAGTGATAGTTCACAGTGCCCACTTAAAATTGCTGCTTCGTTGTGCATAATTCCCTGCTAAGATGTCATTCAGTGGGAAAATTTCGGAATCATATGTGATGGATTTATAGAAATTACAATGATATTTCAATGCCAAACAGCAGGAGCTGTGTTGTAGTAGCAGTTCAAAGATGGTTTCTATTTACTGATCAAAGGGAGATTTTTTTACCTCTGGCTTAATATCTTGTTATCATTTATTTCAGAAATCTAATAAGGTTATCACAAAATATGATGATGTTTTGTAGTTATCTGCTCTTTCCCCCTTTGTTTCTGTGATACTGAAATAACTCCCATTCCCCTGTCTTCAGACATGTGTACACCCCTACACAAAATCACACACATGTAAAAAGACGAAAAATTCTTCTGCAATAGCTTTTTTCCTCACTAGGATTCATGCTGGCCATTTAGATAGGGAACATTAAAAACCAGTTGTATTTTTCTGCTGGGCTAAAAGGAGAGCCACCCAAGAGCATCATTCACTAAATACACAGTGGGCTGAAACAGCCTCATCAAAGACCAGTCAAAGATTCTGAGCCTGTAGAGAAATCAGGTTCACCTTTGGCAGAATAATGAGAGAGATGTGAGTGTCTGCACACCGCTTTCTGAGATTACATTTCCAAGCAGTGTTACCGCCACCTCTCAAGATGGAGATGGTGGCAGCATTGCGTCACGCACTGCTTCCAAGCTGAGCTTGTGAGTTTCTCCAATTGAGTCTGATTATGATCATGGAAGCCATCTGACATAGAAAGATATCTCTGTTTTGAGTTTCAGAATGGGCAGTCTTTTCTAGATTATATTTTCAAGGTATTTATTTGGGGGGGCGGTATGTAGGGAGTGAGAGAATTTATGGGATTTTTGGCCAAAGTAAAGCCAAATTTAGTTCAACCAACATTTATTAAGTACTTACTATATATGAAGCCCTTGGACAGGTACTAGATGAACAAAGATGGGGAAAAAAGACCCTCCCTCCCTTCGGGAAGCTTATATTATTCTAGAGGGATATAGTATAACACCCATATGTAAACACAATGTATTCGTGAAATGGTATAATTTCAAAAGGGAGAAAATGTACCAAATGAAGGGATTAGTAAAGAGGTCCTATCTGAGATAGAATTTAATCAGTGATCTAAAGAAAACCAGGGATTCTGTAAATTAGAAGTTAAGATGGAGTTCATACTATACTAGAAGACTGCTTTTGCAATATTTGAAAATATCTAGCAGGCTGGTTTGAATGGAATAGAGTGTGTGTGAAGTATAAGAAAAGAAAATAAATGGGAAAGTCATTTTATAGGGAGCTACTATAGATTTTTTTTAAAAGCAATTGGGGTTAAGTAACTTGCTCAAGGTTACATGGCCAGTCATTATTTATGTGTGGGTGCTCATTTTCTGAGGCCGGGACCGATCCTGGGTCATCCCGACTCTGGGGCTGGCACTCTTACTCGCTGTGCCACCTAGCTGCCCCCCTACTATAGATTTTCGAGTACAAGAGTGACATGGTGAGATCTGTGTATTAGGAATATGATTTTGCCAGCCACATGGAAGAGGATCATAGAGAGGAGAATTTGAGTGTTGAAAGACAGAGGTGAAATTGCTGGCATAAGACAACTTGGAGGAACAAGTGGTGTCTGGAGGCCATGTAAGACATGACACAATCTCGGAGCTCAAGGGGCAGTGGTAAAGACAGAAAAAAGAAATGGATGTAAAACTCATGTTGATTGAAACACCAGAAACCATAGCTGGAGATATTTGACTTTCCAGGTGAAAACAAAGGAAGCTAGTGTCTATGCAACAGCAAGCATAGTCATAGTTCACAATTTGGAGTTGTTTCTTTCCTTGCTTTCATCCACAATAAGCATTAGCCTGAAGGCTGCACTAGCAGTTCTCTATCCAAAGTTGCGTTAGCCAACAACAAAATAAGAACACTGCTATCATTATGCCACTTAGTATACCTGTATATGTGATAGTGAAAATTGAGCCTAATTTATCAGTCATTGATTGAAAGAAGAGTAAGGCCATTTGGGCTTGCTTCTGCTTAACTAAATTCATTATGACTGCTGGTCCAAGCTTGATGACTCACATCCTCAGACATTTTCCCAACAGCATTTTCTTGTCAGTGGTATTTGATTTCATAAACATACCTGCGAGGAACTCTAACTCATAATGTACTTGATCATTTCTGATTATTGGCAGAATTTGAAGAATGTTAGGTATGTCATTTTAGGTGCAAAGTAAGTAATCATATTTAATAAGCAGGTAAATATTGCACATTTGAGGGAAGTTTCATATTTGGTCCTCATATGATTATTTTGAACATTTCTTTGCATATGATATCAATGCATTTCCACAAAAAGGGAATATCTTTTTAAAAAAAAATGCTTTATTAACTTCTGTTTTACATCATTCATTTCCGCCAGATTTTGAGTTACAATTTTTCCCCCGTTTTCCCCCTACTCGCCCGCCCAGAATAGCAGTCCCAAAAGATATCGCTTCCTCCAATCTGCTCTCTCCCATATCTTCTCCCATACCCCCTTTGACTTTTCCATTAGAGGAAGGTGAATCTCAGTGCCCCAATGCCTGCACATCTTATCTCCCCATTACAAGCTAAAGAGTATTAATAATAGTATTTATATATATTTGAAACATTTAATGTTAAGACCTCGAATTTCAGATCAATTCTCTTCCTCCCTTGTCACCCATTCCCTCTGGGAAGATAAGTAATTCAGTATATGTTGTACATGTCTAGCTATGCAAAACTTTACCATAGTAGATATATTGTACAAGGCAGCTTATAATTCCCTCCCACCCATCCCACCCCCCACCTGCTCCATTCGCTACTTGATCCTGTCCCTCTTCTATAAGGGGTACTTCCAACCTCCCCTCCCCCAAGAATGCCTTCCCATCCATCATCCCCCCCTCTCATCTCCCTTCCCCCTGTTCTGCTGCAGGTTGAGATATACCATTTAGTATGTATGTCATTCTCTCCCTGAACCAAATTTAATGAGAATGTGGTTTTGCCTTTTTGTCTTCCTATTCTTCCCCTCCCATGCAGCCACTTCCCCTTGCTTCTTCTACATGAGATAGTTTACCCTACCCTGTCTCTCCCCATCTCCTCTTGCCACTTTCCTCTCTCATCTCATAATTTCACCCCTTGAGTATCCTCCCTTCCCAACAAATTCAACCTATACTCTCTATCCATATATAACTGTAAACATAGGTACACACATTCACATAGGTATTCATATGGCCATACACCCTTCTTCCATTATTTTCATACTGAGAAAGATTTCATCAGTAACAGTTATTGTTTTTTTCCATATAGGAATGTAAATAGCTCAACATTGATAAGTTCCTTTTGATTTCTTTTCCCTGATTACCTTCTCAGGCATCTCTTGCTTCTTGTCTCTGGATGTCAAATTTTCTATTCAACTCTGTTTTTTTTCCTCAAGAATGCTTGAAACTCCTCTATTCCACTGAATGACCATATTTTCCCCTGAAACAAAATACTCAGTTTTGCTGGGTAGGTGACCCTTGGGTTCAGTCCCAGCTCTTTTGCCCTCTGGAATATCATATTCCATGCCCTTAGATGTAGCCCTCAGTGTAGAAGCTGCCAGGTCCTGGGCTATTCTGATTGTGTTTCCACAATATTGAAATTGTTTCTTCCTGGCTGCTTGCAGTATTTTCTCCTTGATCTGGGGATTCTGGAACCTGGCTATAATATTCCTGGGAGTTTTCTTTTTGGGATCTTTTTCAGGAGGTGATCTGTGGATTCTTTCAACCTCTATTTTGCCCTCTGGGTCTAAAACATCAGGGCAATTTTCCTTGAGAATTTCTTGAAGGGTGATTTCTAGGTTCTTTCTTTGATCATGGCTTTCAGGTAGTCCAATAATTTTTAAATTGTCTCTCCTGAATCTATTTTCCAGGTCAGTGGTTTTTCCCATGAGATATTTCACCTTGCATTCTAATCTTTCATTTGTTTGGATCTGCTTAACAGCATCTTGATTTCTCATAAAGTCACTAGCTTCCATTTGCTCCAGTCTAACTCTGAAGGAACGAATCTCCTCAGTGAGCTTTTGAGATTCTTTTTCCATCTGGCAAATTCGGGTTTTTAAGGCATTCTTCTCCTCATTGCCCTTTTGGGCCTCCTTTGCCATTTGAGCTAGTCTATTTTTTAAGGTGTTGTTTTCCTCAGTCATGCTGTTGACCCTCATTTCATACTTTTCCTGCATTCTTCTCATTTCTCTTCCAAATTTTTCTTCCACTTCTCTTATTTGATTTTTAAAGTCCTTCTTAAGGTCCTCTATGGCCTGTAACCCACTCATATTTTCCTTTGGGGCTTTTGGAGCAGGATTTCTGACCTCACAGTCCTCCTCCTGTTCTATGCTTCAATCCTCTTTGCCCCCAAAATAGGAGTCTAATGTTGCATTTTTCTGTTTATTTTGTTTCCTTTGCCTTGGCATGTTGCCACTTAATTACTTGACTTTTGGGCTTGTTGCCACAGTAGGACTCTGCCACCAGACAGGGGAGCTTTTGTCCAGAGTGTGTGGGGGAACAACTTCCATTTCTGGCAAGCTGGATACCCACCCACGACCTCCACCCCAGACCACAATCCAAATCCAGGGAGGTTAAAGCAAGAGCGATTACCTCCCAAGACTGATCACTGGATCTCCCTACAGTTCGCAGGCCAGGAGCTGGAGCTGCCACTGGAAACTGCAAAATGGTGTGTCTCCTCAGAGGCTTCTAGCCCCCAGGGGAGGAAGCTGACATGTCCCCCAAATAGTGGTCCCAAAGTCCATAGGGCACTAACCTCTCACTTTGTCCTAGGCATGTCTGTGTTCATAATTCTGGAATCACCACAGCTGCTGGTGTTCTGGGGTCCCTCCAGCCAGCTGCTGGCCCAGCTGCCCTGGGGCTAAAACTGAGACTCAGGCGGACCTGTGCTTGGCTCCCAGTGCACTGTCCACTGCCGGCTCCCAGAGCACTGCTCTGGTCCTTCCTGCAGGGCTGCTGGGCTGTCCTCACCGGGAAGTTAGCTTCTCTCTGTCGTTATGTGGGTGCTGGGGCTCCAGAAGTTGTTCAGAGTCCCCTTTTACATAGTTTGGAGGTAATCTGGGGGGAGAGTGCCTTGAAAGTGCTGTTTCTACTCTGCCATCTTGGCTCCGCCCCTGGGAATATCTTTTAGTATTACCACTTTGTTATTAGAAAAAATTATCATTGTGTCTAAATCATGTTTGACAGTGACCTATCTTTTATCTGTGTCTGCAAATTGAATTAAAGTCCCAGATTAACTCTCTGTGAGCCAACCTATGGGATTACCTAGAAGGACCTACTTTCTTGGTGTTTAACCAAGTCTCATAATAAAGGGCTCATTGGAAGCAGGCCCCTCAACATGGACTTTGCCTCCAGTCACATTATATTTAGTAGTATTATAAATCAGGGTTTGAGAACTACTAGAACTACTAACTTTCTGTGCCAATGCAGATTGTCAACTCTGTAATTTAGAGCCTTAGGCAGTGACCTGGAGAGAATCAGAGGTTCAATGACCTGCTAAGGGTCACACAACCAGGGTATGTCAGAATCGAGCTGGTACTCAGAACTACCTGACTCAAGAGGCTAGCTGTCTATCCCAGACACCACTTCAAAAGTTTTTGAAGAATGAAGAAGATACCAACCAATCAACCAGTGATACTTATCTTCAAGGGTGCATAGTATTGATGCTTTTTAAATGTATTTTTTCTATAGTTTAAAAAATCCCCCAAACTTAATACTTCCTCCCAATTAAATAGAATAATTGCTTATTTTTTTGCCACTCCAGTTTTAATTATTTTAGTGTCAGTAAATATCTGTAAGTCTCATTTTCTCTACTGACCAAGTTATTCTAGAGCAGTAACTTAGAGGTATGTTGACATGCTTTAAGATTGGGGGCATGTAGCATAGAGCAGGAGACAGTATCCAAAAGAAGCGCGTGGTGTTAACCCTTCAAGAAGCAATCCTTCTGCCAACATATGTATAGCTCTAGTCATTAAAAGGGATCCTAGTACATAGGGTTCCCAGTAGACTGTGTTTCTCAAAGGTTTTTCAGCACATGATAATCTACTGAAGCTCCCAGGGCTCCTGCAGTTCCTCACAGATCTCAGGAGGTTAGGAGTGTACTTTATGCCTATTCCTTCTAGTCTAGTGTCTGGGATGAATACTGGATTGGGATAGCATGACCTCATAGTCTGATTATCTCCCTTAGCTTGGGGCAATGCATTTCTTGCTCACATCTAGACACCTCTTTGGAAAAAAAAATGACCCTCCCCAACCCCCCACCATTTCTCAAGTCCTATAAGTCTTTCTGAATACAACTGGTCAGGTGTTGTTCAAATTACTAGGAGTTATTTTTGTATTCTTTCCTGAACTGGAGTGAGTAATCAAGCACTCTTCATTGTTGCCAAATGCTAAGCGTATGAAGGAAGTAGTTAAACATGGGAACACATACCCAGATACACAAACCCTTTACTAAAAGAAAAAAAAAGTCAAATAATATTCCCTTATAGTTACAGCTAACACTAGACCCCCATACATTGGGAGTGGAAGGGAAAGAGATCATATTTAGTTGTAAATATACATGTCCATTAATATGTTATTGAAACATCTGACATCCACTGCTTTTATAATATGAAAATTGGGAGAGGAGGGAATATATCTTTCAAAGAGAAGGAATCTGAGGAGGGTAGAAAGAACATGAGATTTAGAATCAGAAGACCACACTTTCAAAACCTGGCTAGGCTACATCCTAGCTTGAGGGCTTGGAGCCAAGTCATTTTTATTTCTTTGAGCCTTAGTTTCTTCTTCTCTAAAATGGGAGTTAATAATGCTTGCCCTACTTATCATAGAGAGTTTTAAGAAAGTACTTTGTGTAGCGCTTTATGAATGGGAGCTATGAGGATGATTCCAGTGAAGAGGAGAAAATACTCTATGCCTCTCTTCTGAATTTCAATTATTTTATTGGAATGAATGAATAAAAATTATTAAGTATTTACTATGTGCTAAACTAAGAGCTAAAATCTAGAAATAAAAATACAGAAATGAACATAGTCCTTACCCTCAAGAAGCTGATAGACTAATTGTGTAAAATATCCCCCCATTAGAAAGTTCAGTTATAGGGGGAATGAAAAGGGGGAGAAACCTTTAGTCACAGGGTATATTAGCAAGTCCCAGGGGTCCTTAGGTTAAGTCGGTGCATCAGATGTTAGGACCAGATTCTACTCAGCATAGAGTCAAGGCAGATGAGAAGGCAACAAGGACCTTAAGAAACATTAGCAGAGAAGATTGTAAGGTCTGGTAGACCTACACTTCACCAGAGAGAATAGTCAGTGACTCCCATCTCCTCTAAGCTTTGGGAACAGTGGAGCAGCCTGGATGTCTTCTGGGTGGCCCCCATTAAGAGGGAGAAGGAGAGAAGCAAAGGTTTTATCCTTGGTGATAGCAAATCTTCCTGCCATCCAGCCCTCCCCGAGGAGTTCTGAAGAATGTAAAAAAAGGGCTCTTGATAGGATATAAACTCTTTGAGAGCTGGAACTCTTTTTAAAAAATTTGTATTCCCAGAATCTATCATAGAGTGTGGCATGCCATGGATGCTTAATAAATACTTGCTAACTTATTGTTAGTGTCACAGTTAGGAAAATAATTAGCCATTCCCTGATCCCAGAATATTATGCAATGTGAAATTCTTTCTGTGCAAATAACATTCAAAAGAGCTCCCATGATGTTCTAGATAGAGCTGGGAAGCCTTTGTTCAAATCCCAACCCTATCACTTATTTCTAGTCATGTGCTTATGGCTACATCACCTCCCTCTGAGATTCAACAATTTCTTCATTTCTAAAATAAAGGAGTTGGACTCTCAGTGTTCCATGAAGCCCTATTTCACCTCCATATCCTTTGATTCTATGTTGTATAAGAACATATTTGTACGGGATATGGGGAATCCATATTGTTTATAGCCATTTACTGGTCAGTTGCAAATCTCTGGGTCATCAGATCTTCAGGATAGTTTCAACTTTTGGGGGCCATTAAGATATTCAGAACAACTAAGAGTCTGTATTTTTGATAGCCTGGTGCTTGACCATTAATAGTTTTCACAATTTGCCTTGCAGATATAGCCTATGTCATATCCTTAAGGCATCTGAGGTGGCAATCCTCTCTTCTAAATCAAAAGCCTTAAAGATGCTGTTTGCTCTTAGGCTGAGTCATATCTCCCTTACAATTCAATGTTTACTTGAGAAGAAAAAAACTATCTTTAATAAGTTTTTTGTTGTTATTGTTGTGTTTCCCAGCAATCCCTACTGGGTCACACAAATTACTTACAGCCTTCCAAGTCTTTTGCCTCAATTCCTGAACACTCAAAAGATAATAAAGCAACTAATGAAAACATAAACTTTGGATTAAATGTCAAACTTTATTGCTTTCCACTTTGAATACTGAACAACTTAGCCATATTTCAGTTAGTATCTCTCACTTGCAGTAATGTGCAGTCAAGATGGCTTGCTGACTGGAGGATCCTGTGTCCTTCCTTAGCGCTTACTAACTTATTGTGGCTTAAATCCATCTTAGAAAAAACACAGAGACCAGAACACTCTTGATGCTGCCCCTCCGTCCACATATGGAGCCCAGAGTTGGTCTGTGATGATGCAAACCCAGGAGACATACATCCCAGGGGCACAGAATTGACACATAGCAGGGACCAAAGGCAGCCACATCTAACTCTTCCTAGAACCAGCCAGCCATGGAGCATGTGGAAAGCAAGATCCTGCAGGAAACTGTGTGTCTGGTCATTTCTGGTCCAAGGGGAATATAATGGTCCCCTCAGTGCAGATTTGGAAGCAGAGACGTGCTTCCCTTTGCTTTGTGCTCATTCTGAGCAGGAAGGTGCCTGGTCATTCCAAGGCTCTAAGTACTCCCACCCTACCCCACTGGAACCAAACCCAGTCTATAGGAGCAGGAAGGGGTATGACAATGAATATAGACTATCACTTAGTCCTTCTGGGTAACTTTTAATAAGTGGCATTTATATATAACAGTGCCTGGTTGGTGAGAAGCACTTTATAGACAATATAACCTGCTCTGAGATAAAGTGAGATAAAGTGAAAGGAGAATCATAGGGGGAAATGTGGCAAATGTATTTGTTTTTCTGAACTAAGCTTCTGACAAGGGAGAGTTCTATCAGGGGTGAGAGGAAATCATTGGAAAAATGTTTTGGGTTTTTTTTTTAAAGCATCAATAAAATACACTCTATCCCACTCCCCCCCATAGGAAGGAAGGAAGGGAGGGAGGGAAAGAGAGGGAGAGGGAGAGGGAGGGAGGGAGAGAGAGAAAGAAAGAAAGAAAGAAAGAAAGAAAGAAAGAAAGAAAGAAAGAAAGAAAGAAAGAAAGAAAGAAGAAAGAAAAGGAATAATAATATAGGGCCTAATCCCATCAAAATTAATTCCAGGTTTGGATCACATCTTCTGTGTTGTGGAAGTTTGCTAGAAATCATATTAATTCTTAGGGGACTCAAGTGCCCAAGTTGGAAATGGGCATGAGGCTCTCTTTAGTTCTTTTTCTGGCTGTTTAGAACCAAAAGGGGTATAAGAGATGATGTAATCCAACCCCTAGGTATTTCAAATGAGGAGTGATCTGCTTAAGGCCTTTCAAGTTTGCAAAGAAAACTACTGCTTATGCAAAAAAAAAAAAAAAGAACGAGGAAATGAGGAATTAAGTGGTTTTAAAAGCCATTTCTCTTAAGTACGAATGATTAGTATTTAGTCATTGTAGTAATTGAATGTGTTTTTCCTTTGACCGTCATGAAAAAAAATTAAACATTTGGAACAGATCGAAGTTGCAGTACTGCTAAATTAAATTGCACAACTCATTATTTTCCTTCCTGCTCCTTATACTAATTTGAGGATATTAAATTCTGTCATCCAGCACTGACCACTCCATAGACATAGGCCTTCACACCGAACCTGATTGTTGCAATTAATTCCCATCTGAGCAAGCTGGAATACAGAACAAACAAAAGGAAATGGGAAGACGGGAAATTTAGAAACCCTTCAGTTACCCTGATTGCAACTGGCTGCATTTCATGAGAAAAAGCAGATGTATAATCTTTACCTCAAAGGTCCCTTATCAAAGTATTCCCATTGATAATGGCACAGAGCACTGGGTAAGGAATCATACAATTGTGTGCTGGGAAACAGAGGCCTGCTGCATGAGAAAGCAACATGTGATTGGGCTCTATGGGGTGCCTGATTAAAAGTGAAATTTAGACCTCAGACAGCCTAAGCAGCAGTTTGGCTTTGCAGTAAAAAGGAAGCAGAAAGGCCTTGAAAGAACCTTAGGCTGAATCAATGAGTCATTCAAAAGGCATTTATTGAGCACCTACTATGTACTTAATCTATGGCACTGGCAAGAGATCTGGAAAGCTCTCCTCTGGTCCCCTTTTCTCCTCGACAGAAGAAAATCGCATTATCTCAATTCCCGAGTGTGTATGAGGGATGGGGGGAGAGGGGCAGAAGGAAGGAGAATGAGGGGAGACAGACAGATTGCAGAGCTGCAGAGCCTAGTTTAGGCTGTGGCAGAAGAGCAGAGTTAGCCAATTAGTATGCGAGATCATCATGATGACTTCCTGGCAAGCAGAGGGTCTGCTGAAGGAGGGTCAGGGAAACAGTAGGAGAGTGTGTGCAAGTGTGGATGGGAAGGGGTTAGGTCTAGTGATGTTGAGTAAATAAGCTGGCTTTATACAATAGTAGAGAAGAAAACAAATCTTCCTGGGGATATCTTCATGTGCCATGATGTTGTCAAAAGTAACTCTTGAGGTTATCATATATATATATATATATATATACATATATATATTTTTTTTTCTTAATGGAACACCTTGATGAAAACAGAACGAGTCCCAAGAAAGGACAGATGTCGAGATGGAATGGCAAGCATCTGGTGTTAAGTTCCTAAAGGGTAAAAGGATTTTGGTAAACAAAGACCACTCCAAATAAGACAAAAGGGTTTTGAAGTAAAGAGAACCATTACTGAAAAGGTACTGTCTTCTTCCTTGGGCATCATCCCTTGAGAGTAAACCTCAGTCCCATTCAAAAATTCAAATCGAAAGTAGCCTAGTCTGAGATCAGGTAGTAGTAGTAGTAGTAGTAGTCTGACCAGATGAGACCAGTTGGCCAGTTCCTAATGGTTACTCAGAGAAAGACAGACTAGCAGATTCCCAAGGTGGGTCTGGGGTTGGTGCTATCCTGGAACATCCTGCTTCTGCCACTTCATATCAGTGCAACCTGGGAAAAGTAACTAATTTCTCTGTGCCTCAGTTTCTTCATAAAATGAGGTATGGGCTAGGTAGCCTTTAAAGTCCTTTCCAACCCTAAATCTATGACCTCTTGGGGAGGTCACAGATAATATAGCCCAGAGAGATCAATCCCCACAGGAGAATTCCCTGGGGCATATGGATTATTGAATGTGTTGGGAATGAAGTCACAGGGTGTCTCTCTCCAGAAACTAAGAAAGTGGCTGATTAGGTCACCAGCATTTGAATAGTTCCTGTTGTTGCTGGTACTTAGACCTGCAGTAACTCTTTCCACTGAGGTTGACAGTTGGAGAAAAGATAGTTCTAGGGGAGCTGCTTGGCCCATGGCTCTCTCTGCCATGGACCTGTCCTTTCCCTGCCTGAGATCCTTTGGTGGGTATGAATTTCATTTAGTTGGTATTTTCATTTCCCTTAGAGAATCTAAATTCTGAGGCTTCAGGCATTTTCCTGTTGTCAGGGGTGACAAAAAAAAAAAAACAAAACTGCTGACAATTTTTTTTCCTCTTTCACTTTTTTTTCCTCACCAACTCTAACTTCCTTTAAAATTGATACTCTTAAGAAAACAATGCCAGGAGAAAGAAGAAACCTTCCCCTTTCTTGGTATAATTGCCTGTCCATATTATCTGGAAGTAAATTAGTGGCCATCAGGTCTGACAAGTGTGCAGAGTATTAGGCTGTAGGTTGATTCTGCCTCTGAAACTGGCAGGGGTCAGCTAGGTTCAGATGAGCTTCCCATATGGTCCAGCTCACTGTCGAAGACACAGTCTGTGTGAAAGGAGGATCAGAAGCAAAAGCAGGAATTAAAAATCCCCACACAGCTATTGGCACAGAGGCCAAGTCTACCCCAAGAACAGATGATAGCTTCCAAAAGCAACCTGACTGATAGGCCCGCTGAGTTATTCCTCATCAGGATTTTGGAGGGAAAAAAATTATATGCAATAATCTTTTCAGTATTCTTTGAGTGAGGAAAGGAGGATTCAGTCAATTGTCTTTTGTTTTATACAAACTGGCATGCTTTAGATTGCCAACTCATATTAAATGTGTGCAGTGGATATATACTTAACAATTCTGCTGTATGTATAGGGCATGGGACCTACTCATAATAGCTCACATTCATGTGGTTCTGTATCATTTATCCAAGAGCCTTCTTTGTGACAATAAGCCTTGTTACCACCCACTTGCTGTTACCTGGTTTCCTGTTACAAGATCTCTCTACCTCTTTTCTCTCCCTGCTCCAATTTGATCCACTGTCAGAATATTTCTTACACATAGATCTGACCATGGTACTCCTCTCCTCACATATCATCTCTGGCTCCCCATGGCTTTCCAAATAAATCAATAATTATAATTGCTAAGATTGATAGTGCTTTAAGGTTTATGAAATGATGCATATAAAAAATCTGATTTAATGCTTATCACAACCTTGTGAGGTAGGTATTAGAAATCTTGTTGTTGCCCATGGACCAGGGGCCCCCATGGACTCTGGACACATAGAGTCTTACATCTGGTGGCCCTTACCCCAATGCACCATATTATCTCTTTTTTTTACTTTTTGCCTCTACTCTAAAGTAAAACTTCAAGGAAGTATCCAAAACAAAGTTAAATGTTTCATATTTAGGTTTGCTCACACATGGATAACAGTATCCTCCCCACAAAAGATGTTTACAGTACAATGCATCTAGTACAAAGCAACGTTTTTTTTCTCAACTATAGAAAAGGAACAAAATGAAAGAACTCACTAGAGTCCAGGAATAAATGCAGAAACATAAAACACTCAGATAGCTCATTATTGCCCACCCTTCCACTCAGAAGCAAAAAGATTTTGTGGAATTATTGAACAAATATCATCTGAACAATTCCCAGCAACATCTTGGAAAATTGTCCATCTTCTGTCCTCTTATAAAATGACTTTAGTTTTCCAACTAAATGGAAGTTTTTTGCTGTTCCTCTTCTTCCTCTAAAAAGAATACTTCTGAGGAAATTGTCTTTCCCCTAGAGATTGGTGCCCAACTTTCAAACTCCCAAAGTCATTCAGGATAGCCCATGAGATGACCCTCCAAGAGTGGACTTTCTCAGGTTGGCTTTTCTGTACTCAGAAAATGACTGAGGCAAAAAGCAGCAGCCAAGAGCTAGAGATCCCCAAACTCTCCCTAGAGTCTCCCCTCTGCTAGGGACCATTTTTATCCTTAGGGGATGAAGGAGTTCCATTCTTCCGACCTCACCACTATCCTGCTTACTGTATGTACCCCAGTCTGACAGTCCAATAGAGAGAAAAATAGAGGTGAAGAAAATGAAAAAGTGCTGAACTATTTCACTGCTCACTCTTAGTGAACACAAAGGGGCAACTCCTACATACAACTGTGTGCCTTCTTTAACCTCTGCCAACTTATCATCGGGAAACAGCTTCAGTCACTGAAAACCAATTTGAGTAGTTTCTTGTGTCCCCTCAGGAAGGAAATGTTGTACAGTTGCTTCCATAGGAGGTGCTTTATCTAACAGAGGTCTGTGCCCTATAATCTCATGAGGTAGAGTCATCAAGGGCCAGTCAAGCCCCCTTATGCTGTTATCATTCCAATTTTACAAATGAGGATATGAGTTTCAGAGAAACTAGGTTACTTGGCCCTTGTCATATAGCTAGTCCCCAGACTCCTTTGCCTGAATCTATGTGGCCTTTCTAGGCTCATCTCATATTTTTAACCTCCATGCTTTCTATGCTCCAGCCAGAGTGGTCTCCTTTTCAAACCCAAATTCACAATGACCTCACCTGCCTTTGGGCTGTTTTTTTTTTTCCACATTACTCCATAAACCTGTAATACCTTCCCTCTTTCTTCAACACTTGAATTACTATTCATCCTCCTAAAACCCAATTCTACTTCCTTCAGGAAACTGTACTTAATTCTCTGAGCTTTTCCTTCAGACTGCACATATGACACCTTGTATTGTATTTATCACTTAACATTATGACTTTAGTGGTTGTCATAGCTCACCTCACTAGACTGTAAGAACTGTGAGGGCATAGGACCTGTATTACCTAAACTTTCTAGCTCTGTGACACAGAGAATAGAGCACTGGATTTAGTCGGGAAGACATAAGTTCAAATCTGGACTCAGACATTTACAGACTGTGTGACCCTGAACAAGTCACTTAACCTCTATCTGTCTCAGTTTCCTTAACTGTAAAATGGGGATAATGCTTCCAGGTTCATTGTGAGGATGAAATAAGATATTTGTAAAGCACTTGGCACAATGTCTAGTATATAATAGGGGCTTAATGAATATTTGTTTACTTCCTTCCTTCTATCATGCCATCTTTCCTTCCCTCCCTCCTTCCTTCCTTCCTTCCTTCCTTCCTTCCTTCCTTCCTTCCTTCCTTCCTTCCTTCCTTCCTTCCTTCCTTCCTTCTTCCATAGACAAGTCATTTTACCTCTCCAGATCTCTATAAAATGAGGAATTGTACTAGATAGCCTTTAAAGACCCTTTGAGCTCTAAAACTGTATTTTTATGATCCTGTGACCAAGAACAATGTTCTGTCTACTGTGAACACTTAAATTTTTTTTGTGCATTATATAAATGAATGAATGCAAGGTAGATGGTGATGTTATGATTTTCTCTATTTCATAGGTGAAGAATCCAAGGTTTAGAAAGGTTAAATGAGTGATCTACTGTCATCCAGTTTATAAAATGTCAGAAGTAGAACTCATCTAGATGGTTTGGCTTCAAGTCCCCTGCTCTTCCCATCCTCCAGTGCTGCTACTACCATGAGGGATTTCTGACCTTTAAAGTCTTATCATATATGGCTCTCTTGAGGAAACCCAATCATGGACCTTTTCTTAGTGGTCAATAAATGTTAAAAGAAGTACACCTGGAAATTTGAAATCTCCTTCACTGAACATTTCCAAGAGAGCCTAGATAACCACTTGTCTAGGTGATTGGCTTTGGACTGTCTTCAAAGTCCTTGATACCTCCTAAATTTGGTGGTGGTTGTAATTCTGCCTTCCATGTATTGTAAGTCTTTTATTCTCCTAAATGAAGTCTTACCAGCTGAAAATGTTTACTTGGAAAGGGACTGATTAGGAATAAGAAGAACTGCTTTTGAATTTCATTTTTGCTATTTACTAGCTGTGGAACGCCTATGGGTCTCACTTCCTTACTCTGTAAAAAGGACTTGGGTTAAGGAAAGTTCTGAGGGCAAAATCCTTTAACAGTAAAGCTTTTTTAAAAGTTTGAATGAAAACAGAGCTACTTAAATAATAAAAATCATAGAATTTAAAATCACAAATATTTCAAATACATAGGTTTGGGGGGAATGCGTGTGCACACACACACACACACACACACACACACACACACACACCCCTCTTATGCTCTATATCTGTCCAAGAGACCTTTGTCTTTAGTTTCTTAATGATGAAGAATCTGATTCTTCAAGAACATCTGTGATTTGGTCAAGTTCAGAGTTGGATCCTTGGTCTTCCTGAATCCTAGTCCTATGAACTAAAGTCAATTTAACTAGCATGCATTAAAGAACAAGACTCTATCCTGTGCAATGAGAATACCAGTAATTAGACAGTTCCTGCCTTCACAGTTTTTCTAGTCTACTGAAGGTTGCATGGTATGAACACTGCAAAGTATGATATGAGGGAAGGGCTGAAGGGGATTAAAGAGGGTTTACAGAAAGTGCTCTAGGAATATTTGAGGTAAGAAAGAACACTAACAGCTGGCAAGGGGATGAAGTAAAGAATCAGGAAAGGCTTTAGAAGGAAGAAATGGCACTGGAGCTGAGCCTTGTAGGAAGATAAGGGATTTTCTAGGTAGAGATGAAGCACAGGGGATGGCTTATGTAAATACTCTTTCCACTATACCTTCATATTATTTTATAACTTTGACTTTCCTCTTTATCCTGAAAAACATAATATTTCTCCCCATCCCTCTTCTCTCCAAGCCTTAAATTTTCTTCCATGGGACAGGCTCTTATTTTTCCATTAAGTTTATTAATTTTTCAGTTTTTAATTTGGGAATATTAATCTACTGTTGTACTTATGGAATAAAATTAAAAATAAAATGGAGCCAAAAAATTTAATTGCCTCCAACTGAATGTAGTTTAGTGTGGTATGGCTAAAGCAGCCTATCTCCCCACCTCATCCCTCACCTGTTATATTTAGGACAATATTAATGGTCCATAGTAAGATATTGTGGCATTGCAATTTTTGAAAGTAGATGAAGAATTGCACCATGTGTGCTTTAATCCTGATTTTTAAAAGAAATACACATTACATATATTAATAATATTGGGAGCCACCCAATAAATTATTTCAGTTTTTGCTTTAATTGGGTGAACTGCAGCTTACATTTTTATAATTAAGGTCACATAAAATTACAAGTGTCTCATCAAGAAGAATTGTGTGAAGCCAAATCAAACTTTCTGAGTCCTCAATGTCCTTCTGCAACCTCCCAAAGCAAAAAAGAAAAAGGAAAGGAGATTTCTAAAAAAAAATGGTGGACCCCTTTTAAGGGATTCAGAATATACTTAAATGGATAGAGAAACAGCCAGAGGACCCTTCAGCTTTATTACGGATGCAATTTACATAGCCATCAATTCCCTTCCAAAAATATGTTGGGATTCCATAACATTTTCATTTTAAATGTTATGCTTGCCACTCAGTAAACTAACCGTGGCAGCCTGGGTGAGGAGCAAGGTGGAATGGCCAAACCAGTTTGGCTGAAAAACTCTGATTCGTCATGTAGATTGAGGGAGGAAGGGAGGGCATCATTGAAGTTAGTAGATCTGATCAATTCAAAAAAGCATTTATCAAGTGTCAGCTGACTCATTATATATCAATGTTCTAGGACTGGGCATACAAATATAAGAAAGACCTGCCCTCAGGAAGCATACTCCCTCATAGATGGATATGAAATATGCACAGATAGCTATAATGCAAAATGTGGCATGTATACAAAAGTAGAAACAAAAAACCATGCAAGGGTCAAAATAGAAAGGGGCTTCTTTGACTGTGGGAATTAGAGAAGGTTTCATGGGAAAATTAGCATTTTATCTGGACCTTGAAGACTGGAGTAGGATGCAGATCAGTTACTTTAAAGGGAAACTGATCATGTTGGGCATCTTAATCTCAGAGAGATTTTTGCATTATTATAAGGCACATCTAAAACATGGAAAACACAGTTTGTTGAGAAATAAATAAGGGCACAGGAACACAGAAGGCAAGACTTTCACATTCAAAATTACTTCATCTTCTCAATAAACAATATTGAGAAGTCTAGGACGCAAAGTTTGTTTGCTGAAGGGTATGATGATATCCATTTTCTGGAAAGGGGAGGTAAGGACATAGGAATTGCTATAGGCATCAAACCCTCTCTTATATCTTAAAGTATTTGCACATGTAATTTGCTCATGCTTTGCAAAATTAGTCTCATTACCTCTAGCACCATCTTCCAAAATTCAGGGATATCTATTTTTTTAAAAATCTTCATTTCCCCTAACAACCCATTCTTTAACAAATCTCCTTTTAAAAATGTAGTAAGTTATTTTTTAAATAATTCATGGGAATGATGAGTTCCCTTTGTTTGCAGCCTGCTATGTAAAGTAGTGTTTCCTTTATTTGCTCTAAATTTTCCTCTTTTTAGTTTCAAAGAGATCATGAACAAGTTTGTACTCTCTATATTGAAAATTCAGGATTTTCAAGATTTTTAAGTGTCTTTAGTGTGAGGCTCAATACTGAATATTGTTTGAATTAAGAAAGTGTAGAACACATACAAGCTAAGCTTAAAAGACTGTATTGTCAGGGCAAGTTCACATAGCCATTTTCAGTCATTTGTTGGGCTGCTGTCTTATCCCATTCTGTCCTCCTAGCTTCTTTGATCCATGGGTTCTCTTTTTCTCCCTTGATCAATTTGGAATTGGCTCCTGCTTCTGGTCTACCTTCAGAATCATAGAAACCCAAGGTCAAAGGTCTCTTAGCTAAGCAAGAATATCCTCCAACTGTAGAACTCAAATGGAGAACACCCTTTTCCCTGGATCAGGCTGCTCTACTTTTGGATAGTTCTCATTATCAGGATGTTTTTTTGGAGCCAAAATCAGTTTTGTTGCAACATGCAACCATTGCCTTTAGGTCTGTTCTCTGGAATTAAACAAATCAAGTACCAGCCATCTTCCAAATGTTAGTTCTTGAAATCCTTGAAGATAGCCATTATCTTAGACTAGCTATTACCTACGACTCCTTAAGTCTTCTCTTCCCCAAGTTGAACATCCTGATTTTAATCCTAGCTCCTTTCATCTCTCTTGCCTTCTAGAAGAGCTTCACTTTGTCCTTTTTCTTCCAAATTCTAATGCTCAGAACCAAACACAATGTTTGCAATGTTATCAGACCATGGTAGAATACAGTAGAACTCTCAGCACCCACGTTCTGGATACAATGACTTTCACTGATGCAGTCTAAGATTATATTAGCTTCTTTTGACTTTGCTATCACTGTATTGGCTTGTATTCAGCTTCAGGTGACTAAGACTCAAATATTTTTTTTTCTGAAAAGCTATTGTGTAGCTAACCCCCACCTCCATCTGATTCTTTTGGTGTTGATGTTTGTACTTGTAGAACTTTACATTTATTTTAACTGAATTTCAACTCTTAACCTTAGCCTCATCCTTTCAGCTAGGCAGTTCAGCTCCACTTATTGGATCATCTCAATATCTCTAACTTTGTTCTCTTCACTCCTGTTTAGATAGTATTCAGTTCTTTAATTCTGGGCATTATTTTTGAGACTCTACCTTGTTCCATCCTTGACGAGGTCACTTGGCTATATTTCCTAGTTTTCTTGATGCACTTTGCCTGGCCAAGACTCTTGAATATGGCAGTGTGGCACTGTACAGAATCTGCACATGTAAACAATTTCTCCTAACCCTGGCCAAGACTCTTGAATATGGCTGTGTGACACTGGACAGAACCTACCCATCCAAATAATTTCTCCACCTCACATTCCTCAGGGGTGATTATGCCACCAACTGAAAAACTTTCCATAATTTAGAAACTGTCTGTACTTGTTTTAAACAGGTCTTGCTAAAGTAAGAATGCTCACAAAGCAACTTATTTCAAAAGAAAAATTAACCTTCATTTGAAACCCTTTATTGAAGTTTTCAGCAGATGGGTAATGGTAGGAAGAATTCTACTAAAAATCAAAGCAACTTCAATGGTCAAGACATTGAGTCACACTGGAACTCATGTTCCTCAAGTATAAAATGAGAGCATGGAGCTAGATGATTTCTAATGTTTCTCCTGGCTCTAAACCCTCACTACCACCCCATCTAGTTATCATACCCTTTTCTTCCTTAGAAGTTTTGTGAAAAAAAAAATACTCTCTATACTCAGTGCCTCCACTTTCTATCCTCATACTTTCTTCTTTTTAAACCCTCTGCAGTATGGCTTTTGCCAAATTGCCTCCTGACCTCATCAGTCAACCGAAATTGTGTTGTCCAAAATTAGCAATCATCTCTTAATTGCTAAATTTAGTGACCTTTCTTCAGTCCTCGTATTTTAGTGATATACTTTCTCTGTGTCTGTCTCTCAGTGTGTGTCTCTTTCTCTCTTCCGTTTCTCCTTTCCTCTTCCCCCTCTTCCTCTCCCTCCTTACTCCCCACTCTCCCCTTCCCTCCCTTTCCATCTCCCTCTCTATCTTTCTCTCTCTCTCCCTCTCACCTCTCCCTCCCTCTTGCCTCTCCCTCCCTCTTTCCCTCTTCTCTCATACTCTCTCTCTCCCTCCTCTCACCCACACCTTTGCTGAATCTTCACACATGTCACACTTCATTCCTGGTCCTTTTCTTTCTAGGTTCTCTCACTTGATGAGTTCATGCATTCCCATTGGTCCAATTATCATCTCTATGCAGATGACTCTCAGGATCTTTATATACAGGGTTTCCCAATGTCTGTAATGTGTTCCTTTCTCACCTCTGCTACTTGGAATTCCTGGCTTCCTTCAAGATTTAACCCAAGTCCCACCTTCAATAAGAGCCCTTTTCCTTCCCCTTCCCCCCCCAACAAGTGCTTGTCCCTTCCTTTATAAGATTATCTTGCATCTACTTTTATGCATTTTGCAATACTAATATGTGAATATCTCCCCTATTAAAGTATAAGTTTTTGAGTGCAGGGACTATTTCCTAGAATCTTTGTGCTATAAGAACCTGGAACACTGCCTGGAACATGGGGACTGCATAATAAATAAATACTTATTGAGTGATTGATTGAACATTTTATGAACTCTATCCTCTTCTGTCCCTTCTGTTTTTGACTTCCTTCTTAAAATCTGCCATAGAACAATAACTCATGCTTGTTTTTTATTCTAGTTGTTCTATCTTGAATTCAATCCTCAGAAGATTTTGGGGATGAAACTAGATTGAGGGGGAAGTAATACAATAGTTGCACTTTATAGCATATTCCAACATTGTTTCTTCTTCACCCTACTTTAAGCCTAAAAACACAATGACTAAGTTGATTCCAGGAACATATTTCTCAGATATTCTATCACCTCATCGAATTATTTTGGAAGTTAGCATCATCCTGCTTTTTCTCTTTCATGAAAACAAATTTCTGTTGGTCTAAAAATTCCTCTGCTGGGAAGGTTCCCTTTAGCAATAGGATGCAGTGAATACCTACAAAAGAAACAATGTACAGTCATCCATTGACATAGAAATGGGTAACAAAATATGAAGTTGATTTTATTTTAAAATTTATGTTCTGTTGTATATTTTGATAACTATGTCTTTCCTTGATCATCACCTAAATGGTACTCTCAAGATTTCTACAAATCCCCAAATACCACGCATGAAAATGGTGGCAGATGGATCACTTCTGCAGGGTCAATAAGGGTTAGCCTGGTCATCCCAGGGTAGTACTAGTCATCTTGTGGCTGCTCTTTGGATTGTAATATCTCTAAACATAACTGACTGGTACACAGATAAGACAAATAAAACCTGTTTTTGGACCTGTGCTTAATACCATTCCTGTTTGATCTGACTAACAAGAGTTTACACTCTGCTCCATGACCTACAGGAAGCTGGGGTTGATGCCACACTACAGCAAGACATAGAGGAGGACCCTCGTAAGGATATTGTAGTCTAAGGTGCTGTGAAAGCATTTTGTAGTCAATATCATGTCTGTTGCTGCTGGGAACATAGATAAATAATGAGACAGGATTTAAGACTAGAATTGGAATAGCCAAAGCTATTAGTCCAAGCCAGAATCGTAGAAATTCAGAACTTGAAGGTATTAGAGGGAGTTTCATCTAAACTCCTCATTTTTCATATATAGAAATGATGTCTACAAGAGGTTGAGTGACTTCTCTCAGGCCATACAGCAAAGTGACAAAGGCAGAATTAGGATTCACTTCTGATTCCAAGTCTATCTCTCTTCTACTGCTCCACATTTCTTTCCCTTCAAGGTGGAGATGGGTGAGAAATGTCAAGTCCGCATATCCTCATACTAATATGCCCCATAATCTGGCAAAGTCATAGAGGTGATTATATATAAGAAGATAGATGGATGTCCTGAAAAAGAGAAAAACAAAGCCTATGTAGACCATGGGGGACCAGTAAATCCACAGGAAGTGAGAGGCCAGAGTTAGGTACTCTGAAAAACAGTCCAGAGGCAGCTACAAAAAGAAAACCTTTTTTCAAAGGCAGTTTTCTGCCCTGATTTCAGGGTGTAACTTAAGTATAGTATTGGAGTTTGCAGACTCTGATAGAATTCTGTCATTATATTTGTAAGACCCTTCCTTCCTTCCTTCCTTCCTTCCTTCCTTCCTTCCTTCCTTCCTTCCTTCCTTCCTTCCTTCCTTCCTTCTTTCCTTCCTTCCCTTCAGTAATATTTTTTAAATGCCTTCTATGAACAATCCTCTGTGTTCAGTACTGCAAAGGAAACAGATGAATTAGACTATAGGCTAGAGTCCATGCCTTAGAGGAATTTACTATACACTAGGAAAGATAGGGTTAGTAAGAATTAATAATAATAATAATAATAATAATAATAATAATACCTAGCATTTATGCAGTGATTTAAGATTTATAGTACTCTTTTAAATCTTGCTTAATCTGTTCCTCACAACAGCCCTGTGTGAGGCAGACACTATTACTACCCTCAATTTACAAATGAGGAAACTGAGGTAGAGAGTGAGATTAAGTGGTTTAACTAGAATGTCATAGCCTTGTTTAGGGGGAGAATATCAAAGTCTCCTTGTGGCTTTAGGTAAGTTATTTCCATTCATTCAACAAGCTTTTATTAAGTACTTGCTATGTGTATGACATTATAGTAGATGCACAGAACACAAAGGCACAATCAAAATATCCTCTGCTCAAGGAGTTTAAGTTATTTGGCGGGGGGGAGATACAGCATAGTAGAGAAGAAAAGAGCAATGATAATCAGAAGACCTGGATTCAAATTCGATCTTTGACATTTGCTACCATATCACCTTTCTGGTTCTCAGTTTTCCCATCTGTAAAATGGAGCTGGACAAGATGGCAGACCCCTTCCAGCAATATGTCATTGAAAATTAAGGAGGCTGAGAACCCTGGCTTTGTGGGCCAGGAAATGTTTCATAAGACTGTGTATAAAAGATGTCAAAATAATTGAGTTGAAATGTGTGTGTAGTGGGGGGGGGGGGTATAATTAAGTCAGCCTTTTGCCTTCTTTCTATTGCTCCAAGGCAGGTATTCTCAAAGGGCAATTTGAAGATCCTTAGGATTTCTGAAACCCTTTCACAGGGTCTGTGAAGACAAAACTATTTTCATTATATTTCTAACATGTATTTTCCTGCTGAAATGCTCTTCCCTTTCCCAACTCTACATCTTTGTGGAGCTGGATTTTCTTCTAAAAGTAAAACAACATATCAGAACAAATTTTATGCAAAAATAGATCTAAGGATTCAGATATCTTGTATTAAACCAGACACTGTTTTCATGAAATGTTACTTATGTTAATATTCAATGAGTTAATTATTGTTGTTATACTGAATTAGTATCAAAATATCTTTCAGTGATCAGTTTTAATTTCTAATACAATAATTATCAGTAGTTGTAACTTGAATAAACGAAAGTTCTTTGGGGATCTCAATGAATTTTAAGAGTGGAATGTAACCCCAATAATTTTAAGAGTACAAAGGGGTCCTCAAACTAAAAAGTTTGTGCAGTTCTATTTTAAGCAATTTCTCTGGCAGACTTTTTCATCAATTTTTGTTAAGCTGGTTTTGACGTAAATTCTTTTGATCTTGTGTAGACACAGAAAAATTTTGAATGAGATTTACATTCTCACCTAACAGTCTGAGGAAGTTGATTTTATAGTTCTCTCAAACCAAAGTTATTATTAGCTTGCTGTTTTGATAAAGTATTAAACTGAGCTTATTCCCAGGTCTAGTCCTTATCTTAAAGTGAATGCAAGGAGAAGGGATTGGAAAACCCTTCTGGACGAGTTAAAAACCCTTCTGGACGAGTTATGGGGCTCGTTGTACTGACTATAGCCCGGGTTTGTTGTATGCTATATTATACTTACACTTGCATTTCAGTATCCATGGGAATTGCTTTTCTAAAAAAGCCATATAAAGCATTTGGCCCTTGGAATGAGTATGCTGTAGATTAGGCCAAGAAGGCACAAGTTCATGTGCTTTTACATGAGCTGTTGGGGGTCCCTTAGATAGGGAAATTTTTTTTTAAATCCCACAAATCCATACCACCTTAAAAAAATTCTATTTTCCTATTTAGTCCTCAGACTTAATGTTGAAGTGGGCTGGTACATACCGATATGGGAAACCTGCGTTTTAGAGACATCTGAATCTATTTATGTTTTGATAGAAAATCTTGCAAGCAGCCCATAATATATTGTGGAAAAATGAGTTCGAGCTAGCTATCAGAAAATGGAAAGTTGCAATACATGGCCAAAATAGAAGCAAACCACCCAGCAAATGATCTTTCTGAGAACTCCATATGCATGCTTATGAGCAAAGCTATGACCAGGGTCAGCACTTGGCTTCTTTTATGTCCCTGTTATAATAGAAAACCTACTAACAAGATAGGAAAGGCTCCATATGGGAAGCTGCTATCATCATAGCCACTTTTCTGGGAATTACCTAAGACTACTTTGGCTAGCCCTCGGTATTTATTTATTCCTTTTCAAGTGTGGTTGTGTGGAAAATACAGAAGATATTTGCTGATTCTTCCTGAATTGGTGAAACTGAAATGTCTTCTCCCCTCTGAAGAAATTTTTTTTTAAATATTCATTTAACATTTTAATAATTTGTAATAGCTAAACACAGAATTTAAAGAAATCTATTTGAATTCTAGTAAGAATCGATGAAATGCTTTTATTTGCTTTGGGTTCTAGGATGAGAAAGGTAGACTGACCTTTATTTTCCTGTTCACCCTTCAGTCCCTTCTCCAAAGTCTATTATGAATATATAGTGCCACTTCATAGTGTTTAGCGTGTGGTACATTGCATATTGCATAATTTTTTTTTTAGCATGTGATAATGAGTTTGGCTGACTTTCTTTTTCCTCTATTCTTTCTCTTTTTGAAAAAAATTCTTTGTTCTAAAGGATGACTTTCTGGGGGGCAGATGGGGGTAAGAGTTGAAGGGGCATATCTAGGTGAAGAAATAACAAGATATGTCAATAAAATCTATTTTAAAAATCAATATGTGGTCCATCAATACTTTAAGACATTAATTTTTAATCATTGTGTATACTCTTCCTTTCCATATAGATCACACACCCCTCTGTCTCTCAGTCCAGGAATCCTTCACTTCTTTGGAGTCATTTATTTCTTTGACAATCTAGCAAAGCCTACTCTTTTCTCAGAATGATGTTTTTAAATACAAAAATTAAAATACGCAGGATTGCAAAAGAAACAAAATATATGGAAATATAGGAATCATTTTGTTAATTTCACGGACCTTATGTTAAGCTTTAGTAGAAATTTCATGATTTTTTTGTGGGCTAAAAAAAGGATAGTATCTAGTGGTTGACCTTGTGACTATGCACCACTCCAAACAGGCCATAAGCCTAGAAGTCTTTCCAGTCAAAGAGGACCTGCCAAAGTTTATGATCTATTTTATGAGTCTAAGGTTACCTCCATAGCACAGAGTGAGTCACAGCATTAATGAAAGGATCTGTAGAATTGGAGTGAAAATCACTTTGTTTCACATTGAAAGGATTTAAAATGTTTAATTAATTCATCAATCAACAAGTATTTATTAAACATCTATTTTGTGCCAGGCACTGGGGATACAAGTACAATGAATGAAGCAATCCCCAATGACAAGTATTCACCTTCTAATGGGGGAAGACCAAAAGTATGTGTATGTATGTATGTATTTATGATTGTATATCTATATCTTGTTATCTTGCAGGCTGCTGTTAAGAACATAATAAATATTTGATAAATGAATGAAGGTATAGAGACATGGTATGCTGAGCAAAACCACATGCTTCATTTTTTCTGGAGCCAATAATACTGCACAAGGTTATCTATGAAACATGTTATAGCATCATGAATATTGAAAAAACAGATCAGAACTTAGTCATCCGTTAACAGTGATTTGATGGTGCACACTTTATGTTTTCTCCTTTCAGACTTTTTTCTCTATAAATTATACCATCATTTCCTGAGTAACAAACACTGAATTAAAATTTAAGAGGCATCTTTAGTATGCCTCCTACCCACACTTAGTTAGCCTAAAACTGTTGTCAATTCTTCCTTTATAATATTTCTTGAATCTTCTTTATTTTTTTCCATTTCCATTCCCATAGCCACCATCACCACCAGGACAGTATAACATCATACGTGTACCATTTGCTGGTCTTTTAACCTTTCTCCCTAGGGCCATTCCCTTTAATGTTCAATCCATCCTACTCATCATGGTCAGGTTAATCTTTTGGGAACGCCTATGGGTATAATGCCTTCCTGCACATATGCCTTTAATGGTTCCCAGTACCCCAAAGATAAAAATCCATACTTCTTAGCTTGACATTGAAGGTTCTTCAGAGTCTTTTTCTAATTTCTGTCTCCAACCTAATTCCTTATTCTCCCCTTGATGAACTCTGTACTTTGGCCAAATTAAATCCATCTTGCCTTTTTGCTTCTTGAGTGTTCCTTATTTATTTCTGTCTGTGGGTCTTTACTTGTGTTTTCCCTCCTTCTTAGAATGCCCTGTTCACTTCTCTTTGTCTAATCCCTATCTTTCACTAAAATCTCAAGCAAAGCCATATCAGACCCATGAAGCCTTGACTGACTACCCTAGGTTTTACTGACCAACTAATTCTTCAAACTGCTATAGTATTTACTATATATATCATTTATTTGGTGCTTCACATGTAACTCCTTATATTGTTATTTGCCTTTTTACTGGACTCATTGTACTTAGCTACTTGTCATCCCCACAAGGATAGGGACCATATCTTATATCTTTCTGTATTCCCACAGCCTGGGATAACTCAATGCCTGGTATAACTCAATTCCTGGTATAACTCTTTTATGACCAAAAGGGCTTAGGTTTACTCTGGAAAATTTTCTTTTTCATTTGGCTCAGAGCCCCCAGTAAGGAATCGATCTTGAGAGCAATATTTGTTTTATCTCTGCAATACAATGAGACTGACTCTCCAATTATAAGCATGTAGTTTACAATATTATAGGGAAGCATTTTTGCTTTTTTTTTTGTTTGTATATTTATGGAAAGAAAGAAAGCAAAACAGAAATCATGGAATGAGTAACTTTTGGTCCCAAACTTTATATATATATATATATATATATATATATATATATATATATATATATATATATTTTTTTATTTGAAACATTTAATGTTACGACCTCGAATTTCAGATCCATTTCCTTCCTCCCTTGTCACCCATTCCTTCTTGGGAGATAAGTAATTCAGTATATGTTGTACATGTCTAGCTATGCAAAACATTATCATAGTAGATATATTGTAGAAGGCTGCTTATAATTCCCTCCCACTCATCCCACCCCCCACCTGGTCCATTCCCTACATGATCCTGTCCCTCTTCTATAGTGGGTACTTCCAACCTCCCCTCACCCCAAGGATGCCCTCCCATCCATCATCCCTCCTCTCATCCCCCTTCCCCCTATCCTGCTGCAGGTTGAGATATCCCATTTAGTATGTATGTCATTTTCTCCCTGAACCAAATTCAATGTGAATGTGGTTTTGCCTTTTTAGCCTTCCTTATTCCCCCCGTCCTTTGCAACCACTTCCCCTTGCTTCTGCTACATGGGAAAGTTTACCCTACCCTGTCTCTCCCCATCTCCTCTTGCCACTTTCCTCTCTCACCTCATAATTTCATCCCTTGAGTATTCTCCCTTCCCAACAAATTCAACCTATGCCCTCTATCCATATATAACTGTAACCATATACACACACATTCACATATGTATTCATATGACCACACCCCCTTCTTCCATTATTTTCATAGTGAGAAAGATATCATCAGTCACAGTTATTGCTTTTCCATATAGGAATGTAAATAGTTCAACTTTGATAAGTTCCTTTTGATTTCTTTTCCCTGATTACCTTCTCAGGCATCTCTTCCTTCTTGTGTCTGGATGTTAAATTTTCTATTCAATTCTGGTTTTTTCCTCAAGAATGCTTGAAAGTCCTCTATTCCACTGAATGACCATATTTTCCCCTGAAACAAAATACTCAGTTTTGCTGGGTAGGTGACCCTTGGGTTCATTCCCAGTTCTTTTGCCCTCTGGAATATCATATTCCATGCCCTTAGATCCCTCGGTGTAGAAGCTGCCAGGTCGTGGGCTATTCTGATTGTGTTTCCACAATATTGAAATTGTTTCTTCCTGGCTGCTTGTAGTATTTTCTCCTTGATCTGGGGATTCTGTAACCTGGCTATAATATTCCTGGGAGTTTTCTTTTTGGGATCTTTTTCAGGAGGTGATCGGTGGATTCTTTCAACCTCTATTTTGCCCTCTGGATCTAAAACATCAGGGCAGTTTTCCTTGAGAATTTCTTGAAGGGTGATTTCTAGGTTCTTTCTTTGATCATGGCTTTCAGGTAGTCCAATAATTTTTAAATTGTCTCTCCTGGATCTATTTTCCAGGTCAGTGGTTTTTCCCATGAGATATTTCACATTGCCTTCTAATCTTTCGTTTGTTTGGATCTACTTAACAGCATCTTGATTTCTCATAAAGTCACTAGCTTCCATTTGCTCCAGTCTAACTCTGAAGGAATGAATCTCCTCAGTGAACTTTTGAGATTCTTTTTCCATCTGGCAAATTAGACTTTTTAAGGCATTCTTCTCCTCATTGCCCTTTTGGGCCTCCTTTGCCATTTGAGCTAGTCTATTTTTTAAGGTGTTGTTTTCCTCAGTCAGGCTGTTGACCCTTATTTCATACTTTTCCTGCATCCTTCTCATTTCTCTTTCTAATTTTTCCTCCACTTCTCTTATTTGATTTTTAAAGTCCTTCTTAAGGTCCTCTATGGCCTGCAACCCACTCATGTTTTCCCCTGGGGCTTTTGGAGCAGGACTTCTGACCTCACAGTCCTTTTCCCGCTCTATGCCCCCAAAATAGGAGTCTAGGGTTGCATTTTTCTGTTTCCTTTGCCTTGGCATGTTGCCACTTAATTGCTTGACTTTTGGGCTTGTTGCCACACTATGGCTTTAAGGCCAGCTAGAGGAATTTTCGTCCCGAACGTGTGGGGGGCAACTTCCGTTTCTGGCAAGCTGTAAACCCACCCACAACTTCCACCCTAGATCACAATCCAGATCCAGGGAGGTTAAAGCAAGAGCGATTACCCCCCAAGACTGATCGCTGGATCTCCCCACGATTTGTAGGCTGGGAGCCGGAAATGCCTCTGAAAACTACAAAGTGGCGTGTCTCCTCAGCAGCTTCTAGCCCCCAGGGGAGGGAGCTGACGCATTCCCCAAATACAGGTCCCAAAGTCCATAGGACACTAACCTCTTACTTTGTCCTAGGCATGTCTATGTTGATAATTCTGGAGTCGCCATAGCTCCTG
Source organism: Gymnobelideus leadbeateri (assembly GCA_011680675.1). Classification (NCBI taxonomy): domain Eukaryota; kingdom Metazoa; phylum Chordata; class Mammalia; order Diprotodontia; family Petauridae; genus Gymnobelideus; species Gymnobelideus leadbeateri. Next base: position 48,186 of record WOXC01011865.1, on the reverse strand, counting down.
GTGTTCTGGGGTTCCTCCATCTGGCTGCTGGCCCTGCCGCCCTGGGGCTAAAACCTCAGCTCAGGCGGACCTGGGCTCTGCTCAGCTCCTGCGCTCTGTGCTCTGCACGCTGCCAGGTCTCAGACCGCTGCACTGGTCCTTCCTACAGGCCTCCTGGGCTGTCCTCAGCGGGAGGTTAGCTTCTCTGTGTCGTTCTGTGGGTGCTGGGGCTCCAGAAGTTGTTCAGAGTCCCCTTTTACATAGTTTGGGGGGAATCTGGGGGCAGAGAGGCTTGGATGAGCTGTTTCTACTCCGCCATCTTGGCTCTGCCCCTGGTCCCAAACTTTTTTTTTTTTTAATTTATTTATTTTTTAAACAAATACTTTATTAACTTCTGTTTTACATCATTCATTTCCGCCAGATTTTGAGTTACAATCATTTTCCCCCCATTATTCCCCTACCCAACCTCCCAGAATAGCAGTCCCACAAGATATCGCTTCCTCCAATCTGCTCTCTCCCATACCTTCTCCCATACCCCCATCGACTTTTCCATTAGAGGAAGGTGAATCTTTGTGTCCCAATGCCTGCACATCTTATCTCCAATTATAGGCAAAAGAGTATTAATAATAGTATTTATATATATATTTGAAACATTTAATGTTACGACCTTGAATTTCAGATCCATTTCCTTCCTCCCTTGTCACCCATTCCTTCTTGGGATATAAGTAATTCAGTATATGTTGTACATGTCTAGCTATGCAAAACATTATCATAGTAGATATATTGTACAAGGCTGCTTATAATTCCCTCCCACTCATCCCACCCCCCACCTGGTCCATTCCCTACATGATCCTGTCCCTCTTTTATAGTGGGTACTTCCAACCTCCCCTCACCCCGAGGATGCCCTCCCATCCATCATCCCTCCTCTCATTCCCCTTCCCCCTATCCTGCTGCAGGTTGAGATATCCCATTTACTATGTATGTCATTTTCTCCCTGAACCAAATTCAATGTGAATATGGTTTTGCCTTTTTAGCCTTCCTTATTCTCCCCCTCCTTTGCAACCACTTCCCCTACATGAGATAGTTTACCCTACCCTGTCTCTCCCCATCTCCTCTTGCCACTTTCCTCTCTCACCTCATAATTTCATCCCTTGAGTATTCTCCCTTCCCAACAAATTCAACTTATGCCCTCTATCCATATATAACTGTTACCATATACACACACATTCACATATGTATTCATATGACCACACCCCCTTCTTCCATTATTTTCATAGTGAGAAAGATATCATCAGTCACAGTTATTGCTTTCCATATAGGAATGTAAATAGTTCAACTTTGATAAGTTCCTTTTGATTTCTTTTCCCTGATTACCTTCTCAGGCATCTCTTACTTCTTGCATCTGGATGTCAAATTTTCTATTCAACTCTGGTTTTTTCCTCAAGAATGCTTGAAAGTCCTCTGTTCCACTGAATGACCATATTTTCCCCTGAAACAAAATACTCAGTTTTGCTGGGTAGGTGACCCTTGGGTTCATTCCCAGTTCTTTTTGCCCTCTGGAATATCATATTCCATGCCCTTCGATCCCTCAGTGTAGAAGCTGCCAGGTCCTGGGCTATTCTGATTGTGTTTCCACAATATTGAAATTGTTTCTTCCTGGCTGCTTGTAGTATTTTCTCCTTGATCTGGGGATTCTGGAACCTGGCTAAAATATTCCTGGGAGTTTTCTTTTTGGGATTTTTTTCAGGAGGTGATCGATGGATTCTTTCAACCTCTATTTTGCCCTCTGGATCTAAAACATCAGGGCAATTTTCCTTGAGAATTTCTTGAAGGGTGATTTCTAGGTTCTTTCTTTGATCATGGCTTTCCAGTAGTCCAATAATTTTTAAATTGTCTCTCCTGGATCTATTTTCCAGGTCAGTGGTTTTTCCCATGAGATATTTCACATTGCCTTCTAATCTTTCGTTTGTTTGGATCTGCTTAACAGCATCTTGATTTCTCATAAAGTCACTAGCTTCCATTTGCTCCAGTCTAGCTCTGAAGGAATGAATCTCCTCAGTGAACTTTTGTGATTCTTTTTCCATCTGGCAAATTCGACTTTTTAAGGCATTCTTCTCCTCAATGCCCTTTTGGGCCTCCTTTGCCATTTGTGCTAGTCTGTTTTTTAAGGTGTTGTTTTCCTCAGTCAGGCTGTTGACCCTCATTTCATACTTTTCCTGCATCCTTCTCATTTCTCTTTCTAATTTTTCCTCCACTTCTCTTATTTGATTTTTAAAGTCCTTCTTAAGGTCCTCTATGGCCTGCAACCCACTCATGTTTTCCCCTGGGGCTTTTGGAGCAGGACTTCTAACCTCACAGTCCTTTTCCTGCTCTATGCCCCCAAAATAGGAGTCTAGGGTTGCATTTTTCTGTTTCCTTTGCCTTGGCATGTTGCCACTTAATTACTTGACTTTGGGCTTGTTGCCACACTATGGCTTTAAGGCCAGATAGAGGAATTTTCGTCCCGAACGTGTGGGGGCAACTTCCGTTTCTGGCAAGCTGTAAACCCACCCACAACTTCCACCCTAGATCACAATCCAGATCCAGGGAGGTTAAAGCAAGAGCGATTACCCCCCAAGACTGATCGCTGGATCTCCCCACGATTTGTAGGCTGGGAGCCGGAAATGCCTCTGAAAACTACACAGTGGAGTGTCTCCTCAGCAGCTTCTAGCCCCCAGGGGAGGGAGCTGACGCATTCCCCAAATACAAGTCCCAAAGTCCATAGGACACTAACCTCTTACTTTGTCCTAGGCAAGTCTATGTTGATAATTCTGGCGTCTCCACAGTTCCTGGTGTTCTGGGGTTCCTCCAGCCGGCTGCTGGCCCTGCCGCCCTGGGGCTAAAACCTCGGCTCACGTGGACCTGGGCTCCGCTGGGCTCTGCTCAGCTCCTGTGCTCTGCGCGCTGCAGGCTCCCAGACCACTGCGCTGGTCCTTCCTGCAGGGTGCTGGGCTGTCCTCAGCGGGAGGTTAGCTTCTCTGTGTCGTTCTGTGGGTGCTGGGGCTCCAGAAGATTTTCAGAGTCCTTTTTTACATAGTTTGTGAAGAATCTGGGGGCAGAGAGGCTTGGATGAGCTGTTTCTACTCCGCCATCTTGGCTCCACCCCCCCCCCCTCCCAAACTTTTAATATGTAAATCTCTGGGTTGCTGGAAGTCCTGAGTATAAATATTCACCTGGTAGGGGGTCCAAATAACCTTATTTGGTTATTTAACTCCTCCCACCCTGCCCTTTTAAAGGATGGGGGTTGGGAATATTGGTAGGGTTTTGTTTTCTTCCTGCCCTCCCTTATGGTCCTCTAACTTGGCCACAAAGCCCTCTTGTTCTGTAGTCAGACCAATAAATGTCTGGAGAATCTTTCTATATTTTGATGCTATCTCCTGGAGGAAGTTTCAGGGCAAGACTATCTCCCAAGTCTACTAATCTCTTTTGTCCTTGTTATCATAATGTTCTTTCTATAGGCCATTTTCTGCCCCCCCCCCCAACTATTTCCTTTATTTTATCTCCTTTTGCAAGTCTGTGCCTAACCATGCATATTTTTGTTGTTGTTCTTTTATAGCTATTGCTAACATTTGTATAGTACCTATTATGTGCCAAACACTATACTAAATATTTTTTAAAGTATTATCCCATTTGATCTACAAAACAGCCTTGGAAGCCTGGATCTTTGTTATAACAGTGGAGAAAACTGATGCAAAGAGAGCTTAAGTGATTTGCCCAAAGTCACACAGCTACCTAAAGCCAAATATGGACTCATGAGGTCTTCTCGATTCCAGATCCAGGGCTCTGTCCCTTGCTCCACATAGGTACTTTCCTTGAGAAAAACCATTTTTACCAGTTTATGCTTAAGGCAAAGGAGAAGAAATAGGACAAATATCCTATATCTGACAACACAAACATAACAGGCCTTTATGTGGCACATTGAATAGAGTGGGTTGAGCCTTGGGTTTGGAGTCAGCAGGACTTGAATTTAAATTCCTCCTTAGACATTCACTACCTGGATGACTCTCTTAAGTCACTTAACCTCTATTTCCCTCAGTTTCCTCACCAGTAATGAGAATACTAATTAATAGCACCCATGTCCCAGGGTTGTTGTGAGGATCAGGTGAGATAATGTTTGTAAAGCACTTGGCAAAATTCAGTGTTATACAAATTCTAGTTATTATTTCTAGTATTATTATTTTACACTTCGTAAATATCATTGTTCTTGACAGTAATAGTGATAAAGTTCTTTGTTGGAAGTGAATTAGCCTCCATTTGAGCAGGTAGTATAACAGGAAAAACGATTATATGAAAGCCATGGTTCAGCCACTTTTATCACTGTTGTTCAAGGTGTAGAACTCATTTGTCTAAAATGGATCTGTTTGGGATTTTAAGGGTGCACCGGGTTAGTCAATCTTTAAAAAGGAATAAAGATTTTCATTCAGCACATAGTTTAGTATTTTGTACTTCTTTAGCACCATTAATAGATGATGCACAAAGAGGTCTGTGAAAGTTTATTCTTTATCCACCATAATCTCCTAACTGGGTAGATAATATCCTGAAGCACTAAATAATGATTAGTAATGATCAACCCCTCATATACAAAGCCCCACCATCAACAAGGAAAGCCTGTGTTTTTGAGTTGTTTCTTAAAAACTCGGTTCTAGGGGCAGCCTGCTTTACAACCAATTGCATGTACTTTCCAAATAACTATTAGGTTTGCAACCCCTCCATATGGGACAGTCCCCGTTTTCTGGGTAATCAAAAGTCTTTTGAGAGGGCTCTGCAGTATTCTGGGTATTGATTTAATCTTATTAGATATAGTCCATTATTCTAACCTCTCCAGACATTTTTTCCTAGCTCTTCAATCTATCACATTAAACTATCCCCACTGTTTCATTGTACCTGAAGGTCTATTTATGTCACCAATCAAAAAAAAAAGTTAAACAGACCTGACTGGCTGGGCTAAGGATAGAATCCTATGACATTCCAATAGAATATTCCTTTGAAGACAACACTGATCACCTCACATTGGGTCAGGTCTTTGAGTCAGACTCAAAAGTCACCTAACTTTTAAGTTTTATATCATCTAGCCTACATACCTCCATCTTGTGTACAAATATACTATGAGAGGTTTTGTCATATGACTCATTGAAATCTAGGGGTACTTTGACATCTGAAGTTCATGGATACAGTATTCCTCTAATATAACCAATCTAGGAGGCTTGTCCAAAAATGAAATGAGTTCAATCTGACATCCTTGTTCTTTACAAACTCATGCTAACTTATAGTGATTGTAACTTCCCTAAATTCTTAAAAACTATCCCTTTAATTATACACTATAGACTATTGCCAGTAGTCAGTGTTAAGTTCACCAGCCTGTAGTTGAAAATATCTTTTATTCTTGTCTTTTTAAAATTGAATCATTGGGAGGCAGAGTCAAGATAGCAGAGTAAAGGAAGGGACTCACCTGAGCTTTCCCTTAAGCCCCTCTAAATACTTTTAAATAATGACACTATACAAATTCTAGAGTGGCAGAACCCACAAAAAAGATGAAATAATTTTCCAGTCTAAGACAACTTAGAAGGATGACAAGAAATGTCTGTTGCACTAGGTTGAGAGGGGAATGCAGTTCAGCATACCAGCATAGGCTGAGCCCCAGCAAATCAGGAGCAGGCATCAGGGCAACTGAATTACTGGTAGCAGTGGTAGTTTCCAGACTTCTCAGTCTACAAATAATAAGAGGATTGAGGTCAGAAGGAAATTTACTGGGGTCCCTTTGATGGTACCAGGGGCAGGACTTTGTTGTATTGCCTATACTTGGATCTGGGTCATGGTCCCACCTCTCAGTCCCAATCTGAGGAGGATAACTAACATAGCAGAACTCATAGCCCCAGGAGAGCAGGGACCCTGGTTCCAGGGTTGAAAAGAGAGATTATGGTAGCTCACAAACCAATGCAGAGTACGGGAGAGTAGCAAACACATCTCTTCCTAATCATATACCTTGAATAGCAAAAACAGGTCACCAGAATTACCTCTGAAACAGCTGCACAAAAAACCTGAAGCTTGGGAAAGTGTCCCCCTTCATTTGGGAAGTAAAGCTCCACTTTAGCATAGAATTAAATGAATGGAAAATGAGCTAACAGCAGAATAAAATTATGACCATAGAAAGTTACTATGATGACAAGGAAGATAAAAACACATGCTCAGAAGAAGACAGCAAAGTCAAAATTCCTGCATCTAATGCTTCAAAGAAAAATTTGAATTGGCATCAGGCCATGGAAATGCTCAAAAAGAATAAAGTAAGAAATATAAATAAATAAGAATAAAGTAAGAAAAATAAAGTAAGAAAAGTAGAGGAAAATTGGGAAGAGAAATGAGAGTGATTCAAGAGAATCATAGGGGAAAAAAAGGTAATAACATGGTAAAGGGGGTCCAAAATTATTGAAAAAAATAACACCTTAAAAAGCAAAATAGGCCAAATGGTAAAAGAGGCACAAAAATCCAATAAAGAGAAGAATACCTTGAAAAACAGAATTGATCAAATGGAAAAAAGATATGCAAAAAATTCACTGAACAGCAGAACTCCTTACAAAGTAGAATTGGACAAATGGAGAAGGAGGCCCAAAAGCTCTTTAAAGAAAATAATTCCTTAAAAATTAAAATTGGGCAAGTAGAAGCTAATGACTTTATGAAACATCAAGAAATAATCAAGCAAAATCAAAAGAATGAAAAAAATAGAAGATAATGTGAAATATCTCATTGGGAAAACAACTAACTTGGAAAATAGATCCAGGAGAGATAATATAAGAATTATAGGACTACCTGAAAGTCATGATCAAAAAAGAACTGAGACATCATCTTTAAAGAAATTGTCTAGAAAAACTGCCTGATATTCTAGAACCAGAGGGTATAATAGAAATTGAAAGAATGGAATGAAAACTCCCAGAAATATTATAGCCAAATTCCAACATTCCAAAACGGAGAAAATACTGCAAGCAGTTAAAAAGAAACAAATCAAGCATCATGGAAACAACAGTTAGGATAACACAAGATTTAGCATCTTCTATATTAAAGAATTAGAGGGCTTGGAATATGGTATTTCAGAGGACAAAAGAACTATGATTACAACCAAGAATCACCTACACAGCAAAACTGAGTATAATTCTTCAGGGGAAAAAATAAACATTCAATTAAGTAAAAGACTTTCAAATATTCCTGATGAAAAGACCAGAACTGAATAGAAAATTTTAATTTCAAATGCAAGACTCAAGAGAAGCATAAAAAGGCAAACAAGAAAGAGAAATCATAAGCGATTTGATAAAGTTAAAGTGTTGACATTCTTACATGGGAATATGATAATTGTAACTTATAAGACCTTTCTAATTATTGGAGCAGTTCGAAGAAGTATGCATAGATAGCAGAGATGTGAGTTGAATGTGATGGTATTATCATCTAAAAAAATAAAATTAAGGGATGACAAAAAAAGCACTGGGAGAAAGGAAAGGGAGAGGTAGAATGGGATAAACTCTCTGACATAAAAAACACATGAAAGAGGTTTTACAATGGAGGAAAAAATCAGGGAGGGGAGCACATTAAACATACTCTCATTGTAATTGACTCAAAGAGGGCATAATATACACCCTGAGTAGGATGTAGAAATCTATCTTGGGGGCAGTTAGGTGGCACAGTTAATAGAGCACAGGCCCTGGAGTCAGGAGGATCTGAGTTCAAATTCAGCCTCAGACATTTGACACTTACCAGCTGTGTTGCGTTGGGCAAGTAAGTTAACCCTGATTGTCTTGCCTTCCCCCCTCAAAAAAAAAAAAGAAAGAAACCTATCTTACCATATAGGAGAAAAAGAAGCAAAGTACATAAGAGAAGAGGGAAGGAGCTGATAGAAGGGAGGGCAGTTTGGGGGAGGTAAAAGTCAGAAGCAAAACACCTGAAAATGTACAGGGTAAATAAAAGGACAGAGAGAATAGGATCAACAGGGGAAAATAGGATGAAGGGAAATACATAGTTCATAATCATTACTGTGAAAATTATTTTTATGTGTTTCTCAGATAAAGACTTTAATTCTCAAATGTATAGAAATCAGAATCAAGTTTGTAGAAATAAGAGCCATTCTTCAATCAATAAATGATCAAAGGATATGAACAGGCAGTTTTTCAGACAAAGTAATCAAAGTTATGTATATTCATATGAAAAAAATGCTCTAAATCACTATTGATAAGAGCAATGCAAATTAAGAGAAATTTGGGCTACTACCTCTCACCTGTCAGATTGGCTACTATGACAGAAAAGGAATATACAAATGTTGGAGAGGATGTAGGAAAATTTAAAACACTAATGTGCTATTGGTAAAGTTGTATAGTGATTCAATCATTCTGGAGAACACTTTGAAAAGGGCTATAAAATCATGCATACTATTTGACCAAGTAGTACCACTAGTAGGTTTGTATCCCAAAGAGATAAAAAAAGGAAAAGCTTCTATGTGTCCAAAAATATTTATAGCAGCTTTTTTAATAGTGGCAAAGAATTGGAAATTGAGGGGATTTGTGGAATGACTTAATAAGTTGTTGTATGTTATTGCGATATAATACTACTATGCTTTAAGAAACAAAGAGCAGGATGTTCTCAGAAAAACATGGAAAGATTACATAAAATACTGCAAAGTGAAATAATCAGCAACAGGAGAACTTGTACACAGTAACTGCAATATTACATAATGATCTACTATGAATAACTTACCTTTTCTCAGCAATACAATGATCCAAGAAAATTCTATAGGATTTATGTGAAAGGCACTGTCTAACTCCAGTAGAAGAACCCGGAGAGCCAGAATGTAGATTACATATATTTTTGTTTACTCTTTATTTTTCTTATTGCTTTTTTCCTCACATTTTCTTTTTTTTGAACAAATGCTTTGTTAACTTCTGTTTTACATCATTCATTTCTGCCAGATTTTGAGTTACAATTTTTCCCCCGTTTTTCCCCTACCCACCATTCCAGAATAGCAGTCCCACAAGATATCACTTCCTCCAATCTGCTCTCTCCCATATCTTCTCCCATACCCCCTTCGACTTTTCCATTAGAGCAAGGTGAATCTCTGTGCCCTAATGCCTGCACATCTTATTTCCCAATTATATATATATATATATGTGTGTGTGTGTGTGTGTGTGTGTGTGTGTGTGTGTGTATTTATATTTGAAACAATTTTAAGACCTTGAATTTCAGATCCATTCCCTTCCTCCCTTGTCACCCATTCCCTCTGGGAAGATAAGTAATTCAGTATATGTTATACATGTCTAGCTATGAAAAACATTGCCATAGTAGATATATTGTACAAGGCTGCTTATAATTCCCTCCCACCCATACCACCCCCACCTGGTCCATTCCCTACTTGATCCTGTCCCTTTTCTATAGAGGGTACTTCCAACATCCCCTCCCCCCAAGAATGCCCTCCCATCCACTATCCCTCCTCTCATCCCCATTCCCCCTATTCTGCTGCAGGTTGAGGTATCCCCTTTAGTATGTATGTCATGCTCTCCCTGAACCAAATTCAATGAGAATGTGGTTTTGCCTTTTTGCCTTCCTATTCTTCCCCTCCCCTGCAGCCACTTCCCCTTGCTTCTTCTATATGAGATAGTTTACCCTACCCTGTCTCTCCTCATCTCCTCTTGCCACTTTCCTCTCTCACCTCACAATCTCACCCCTTAAGTATCATCCCTTCCCAACAAATTCAACCTATGCCCTCTATCCATGTATAACTGTAAACATATATACACATATTCACATATGTATTCAAATGACCATATACCCTTCTTCCATTATTTTCATACTGAGAAAGGGTTCATCAGTCACAGTTGTTGTTTTTTTCCATGTAGGAATGTAAGTAGGTCAACTTTGATAAGTTCCTTTTGATTTCTTTTCCCTGATTACCTTCTCAGGCATCACGTGCTTCTTGTGTCTGGATGTCAAATTTTCTATTCAACTCTGGTTTTTTCCTCAAGAATGCTTGAAAGTCCTCTATTCCACTGAATGACCATATTTTCCCCTGAAACAAAATACTCAGTTTTGCTGGGTAGGTGACCCTTGGGTTCATTCCCAGCTCTTTTGCTCTCTGGAATATCGTATTCCATGCCCTTCTATCCCTCAGTGTAGAAGCTGCCAGGTCCTGGGCTATTCTGATTGTGTTTCCACAATATTGAAATTGTTTGTTCCTGGCTGCTTGTAGTATTTTCTCCTTGATCTGGGGATTCTGGAACCTGGCTATAATATTCCTGGGAGTTTTCTTTTTGGGATCTTTTTCAGGAGGTGATCGGTGGATTCTTTCAACCTCTATTTTGCCCTCTGGATCTAAAACATCAGGGCAATTTTCCTTGAGAATTTCTTGAAGGGTGATTTCTAGGTTCTTTCTTTGATCATGGCTTTCAGGTAGTCCAATAATTTTTAAATTGTCTCTCCTGGATCTATTTTCCAGGTCAGTGGTTTTTCCCATGAGATATTTCACCTTGCATTCTAATCTTTCGTTTGTTTGGATCTGCTTAACAGCATCTTGATTTCTCATAAAGTCATTAGCTTCCATTTGCTCCAGTCTAACTCTGAAGGAATGAATCTCCTCAGTGAGCTTTTGATATTCTTTTTCCATCTGGCAAATTTGGGTTTTTAAGGCATTCTTCTCCTCATTGCCCTTTTGGGCCTCCTTTGCCATTTGAGTTAGTTTATTTTTTAAGGTGTTGTTTTCCTCAGTCAGGCTTTTGACCCTCATTTCATACTTTTCCTGCATCCTTCTCATTTCTCTTCCCAATTTTTCTTCCATTTCTCTTATTTGATTTTTAAAGTCCTTCTTAAGGTCCTCTTTGGCCTGTAACCCACTCATATTTTCCTTTGGGGCTTTTGGAGCAGGATTTCTGACCTCACAGTCCTCCTCCTGTTCTATGCTTCAATCCTCTTTGCCCCCAAAATAGGAGTCTAATGTTGCATTTTTCTGTTTATTTTGTTTCCTTTGCCTTGGCATGTTGCCACTTAATTACTTGACTTTTGAGCTTGTTGCCACAGTAGGACTCTGCCACCAGGCAGGGGAGCTTTTGTCCAGAGCGTGTGGGGGAACAACTTCCATTTCTGGCAAGCTGGATACCCACCCACAACCTCCACCCCAGACCACAATCCAAATCCAGGGAGGTTAAAGCAAGAGCGATTACCCCCCCAAGACTGATCACTGGATCTCCCTACAGTTCGCAGGCCAGGAGCTGGAGCTGCCACTGGAAACTGCAAAGTGGTGTGTCTCCTCAGAGGCTTCTAGCCCCCAGGGGAGGAAGCCAACGCATTCCCCAAATAGTGGTCCCAAAGTCCATAGGGCACTTGCCTCTCACTTTGTCCTAGGCATGTCTGTGTTAATAATTCTGGAATCACCACAGCTGCTGGTGTTCTGGTGTCCCTCCAGCCAATTGCTGGCCCAGCTGCCCTGGGGCTAAAACTGAGTCTCAGGCAGACCTGTGCTCGGCTCCCAGCTCATTGTCCACTGCCAGCTCCCAGAGTGCTGCGCTGGTCCTTCCTGCAGGGCTGCTGGGCTATCCCCATCAGGTTAACTTGTCTGTCGTTCTGTGGGTGCTGGGGCTCCAGAAGTTGTTTAGAGTCCTCTTTTACATAGTTTGGAGGTGATCTGGGGGGGAGAGTGCCTTGGAAGTGCTGTTTCTACTCTGCCATCTTGGCTCCGCCCACATTTTCTTTTTCAAAATGACTTACATGGAACTATGCTATCTTTTCTATACATGTACAGATTATGTCATGTTGCTTGCCTTCTCAATGAGGGGGGAAGGAGGGTTTTGGAACTCAAATTTTTGGAAGCAAAGAATGTTAAAATTATTTTTACAAGTAATTTTGAAAAATAAAATATTAAACCCAGATTGAACTGTTTGCCTGTTTCTCATCCTAAAGCAACTCTTTTTTTTAATCCCTCATTATTCTTCAGAAATCACCAACAGTGATTCAGCAATCATATTCCCAAGTTCTTTCAATACCCTAAGTGCTGAAAAGGTAGCTCGTATGTATACCTACCTCAAGTTTAAACCACAATCAATGGGTACAGAAGTATATGGCAAATTGAAGGGGAGAATATCCATTGCCATTTATCCTGCTTTGAGGGATGAGTAGGTGGAATCATGAATCATGCAAATTGTCCTACTCCTTCATAGAGAAGTTTCATGCAAGACGCCTTTTACCATCATCTTGTTCTTTTGGAAGAATTTTTCACAAAAAGAGAACAATCCAGTGCTTTTTATACAGCTGAAACCACTCTGTATCAAGAAGAAAAGGGGTTTTCACATCTATAGAAGTTTGCTATTGAAATGACAGTTTGGTGATTGATATCATTTGCACAATGTGATTATTTTTTTTTCAAATGCTTCCTCTTTCGTCTACTCATACTTTCCTTTGCCCAAACTGTATCACCACTCTATGGTACTGAGTCAACTCAAAGCAATTCAACAAACTTGTTTATTTACTGGATGCCTACTCTGAGAGAGATTCAAAGTTTAAATAAGCTACAGTCCATGATTCCATGGAATTTCTAGTCTAGTAGAGAGAGATGATATAAACAAACCTTACAATACATTATGATATCTGGTAAATGCATGCTAATATCTTTAAAATGAATGGTTGGGGGCGATTAGGTAGCACAGTGAATACAGCCCTGGGCCTGGAGTCAGGAGGACCTGAGTTCAAATCCAGCCTCAGACACTTAACACTTACTAGCCATGTGACCTTGGGCAAGTCACTTAGCCCCAATTGCCCTGCCCTCCCCCCTCCAAAAAGCAAAAAAAAAAAATGAATGGGTGCAAAATAAAGTTCCCAGTGCTGTTTGAGGTGAAGGGGGAAAAATTTAGGGTTGAGGATGAGGAGGGGATCAAAAAAAGCTTACTGCAAGAGATTTTTTTTTTTAATTGGCCAATTGCCCATTTATATATCATATTGCTAGAGATCTGAAGCATCATGACAAAATTTTCAGGTTATTCCTTGGACCTAGCTATATGCACCTTTAAGAACTTTTCTTTAGCTCTTGGCCTTTATTTTGCATAAGAAAAGTAAGATTTTAGAAATGAAATAGGCTTTGGAGATCTAGTCCAGTGGTGCCAAACTAAAATAGAAATCGACCACTCAACTGTATGTAAGGATCCCTGCAGACCACATAATGTTTTAGAAAACTACATATTAATATTATCTGTTTTCTATTGCATTGTTATTTGCTTTGTTAAATATTCTCCAGTTCCATTTTAATCTGGTTCCATTTGGGATTATTACAGGCAGGATGACCTGCTGGCCATGGATTTGACATCTCTGCTCTCATCCATCTCCCTTATCTTATAATTGAGGAAACTGAGTCACAGAGAAGTGAGGTGACTTGACCCAGAGCACACTGTGAGATAATAGTGGAATGGGATTTTGGTAGTTTTTTGACCTCCAATACAATGTCCTTTCTATTAGGTCATGGTTTTCTTCTGCACAACATTTACAGCATAGCTATTGCCTATTTGCCCTGATGGGGTCATAAAGAGTTGGACAAGACTGAAATGACTCAAAAACAACATCGCCTCTTCCTGTATGCTACATAGTTCTTGTTAGAATGCCCCACAGAGATGGGAATCATTTATCAGTCCCCCTTACATCTTATCAACATCCTTGTCTGTGCTTTGTTCATAATAAATAGTTGTTGAATAAATGCGTGAAGCCATGAGAGATATTTTGGAGCTAATGATTTTTTCCAGCGACTTTAATAGCATCTTCCTGTCCAGTCTGTATGTAGGGCCCACCTGCTACCAGTTTTCCTTTATTTGTCTCATCTTTTTCCCTCCTCTTTCTCCTCTATCATTCTCCATCTTGGAAGTCCAAAGTGAAAGTTAGAGGCAGGATAAGGTATACACACTGTTTAGGGAACCTGCAGTCTAGTTTCTTTGCCCTAACTTAAGGCTTGATTTTTTGATCAACCTATTTACATCTATTTCCATCACACAGAGGAGGAGAAATGTGGAAGATGAGCAATAAAAACACTATGAAAGATTGCTGCAGACCATTCATCATCCAGAATATGAAGTTAGAATGAGCAGGATCCATTCATTCTATGATGCCATTTGAGTTATGTCTGATTCTTCGTGACCCCATTTGGAGTTTTCTTGGCAAAAATACTGGAGTGGTTTGCCATTTCCTTCTCCAGATCATTTGGCAGGTGAGGAAACTGAGACAAAAAGGGATAAGTGACTTGCCCAGGGTCCCACAGCTAATAAGTGTTTGAGGCTGGATTGTAACTCAGGAAGATGAGCCCAGCATGCTGTCCACTGTACCACCTAGCTGTCCTTTATTATGTTATACCAGTGACACTAATGACTGTGAGCCATGAGGAATATGATGGCACTGGGCCCTAAATGTCTCCTGTCTATAGATAAGAAATTATTCCTGGTTACTCAAGGGGTTTGTTCAGTGTTAGAAGCTATGGAAATCTGTTTTAGAGACAATTGGCCCTGGATCAAGTTTAAGATTTGTTAAACTTTTTGAGAGCTGAGGTGGTTTCCCCCCCCCCCCCCTCGGATATTCTGTATGCAGCATTGATGAATTATTTATTTTAGAATTCCTTTCTGTTTGCCAGGTTCTTATTAATATTAATCTTTGGTCTTTTCCATATATTTTTGCATGTAACTCTTAAAAAAATCTTTCTGGGTTTCTGTTGTAAGAATGACTTGCATTTTTTTATGGGGAAAGAGGAGTTTTATTGGGAAGTGCAGCTTTTTTTTGGTAAGAGAATAGTTTTAAGTGTCAAGGGAGACACAGTACGTGTCTCCTTTTGACACTAAACTGCAGAAGCAATTTTCTTCCCTGGCTAATGGTAAGCAGGGTAGGAGAGGAGTGTCAGCCCACTGCCAAGCCATAATTTCTAGAAGAGCAAAGTAAATGTTTAATTCAACAAGCATTTATTAGGCTCCTTTTACCTTCAAGGAGAGACAATTTGGAAAGGGAATTGGCCTGAGTCAGGAAGACCTGAATTCAAATCCTTTTCAATACCAAACTTTGAAATGACTTAACCTTAAGCTGATCAGTCAACTGCAATACCATCACCAAGCTGCCTGATTCAATTTTTGATATTCCACATCCCAACTTCCTCAGTTGCTTCTCTCCTCACATTGGGGGTGGGGAAATTCAGGAAGGAAGGGAGAACAATATTGTTTGGAGGAGGGGAACAATAAACTCCTACCAATGTCTTCCTTTATTGAGGGCTCAGATTTGAACTATCCAGGGAATTTTGCATTTCCCATCAGTAACTAGTTTAGTTTTCAACTCTATGAATCATCAGGCCCCCTGATGGGTCC
The DNA here is from genome assembly GCA_011680675.1 of Gymnobelideus leadbeateri. NCBI lineage: Eukaryota > Metazoa > Chordata > Mammalia > Diprotodontia > Petauridae > Gymnobelideus > Gymnobelideus leadbeateri. The sequence goes on along the minus strand of WOXC01011865.1, from coordinate 32,827 downwards.
TCTCTCATGGCCCCACCTGGTTTTTCTGTTTTCTTTCCTACATAGTCTTTCCTCACTGATTGTAAGCTTTTTGAGGACTTTCTTTTGCCCATTGGTATCCCTAGCACTTAGCACAATGCCTGGCATTTAAAAATGTTATTGAATTGGATTGAGTTAAACTTTTAAAGTCCCGAGGCAATACTTGAGGAAGGTGCTTCCATTAGGGAAGTAAATGGCCTCATCTTTACTGGTAGAGGGAGCTCTTCATTGAAAGAGAGCACTCTGTATTGCTGAAGATATCATAGGTATGGTTTTTGTAAATATCACATAATTTTCTTGGTGCTGGGAATACGGGAGCAAAAATTTTAGAAGTAATTTCTGCCTTCAGTGAGTTTACACTCTACTGGGGACATCTGTAAATAAATAACAAAACTCTAAGAAATAATTATCAAGGAATTTTAGGAGACAGCTAACAGGCAGGAGGATACAAGAAAGACCTGATGTAGGAGGTCTCCCCTGAGCTGAGTTTTGAAGGGAGCTCAAGATTGCAAGAGTAGATGTAAAGACATGCATTCTCACCAAATACAAAGATAATAGAATCATAGATCTAAGGGATCTTAGAAGTTCTCTCTCCCATTAGAATATGAGCTCCTTGAGAGCAGAAACCATGTTTTTCACCTTTCTTTTGATCACTAGAACTTAACACAGTGCCTGGCATATAATAGGCATTTAATATATACTTGTTTATCAATTCACATATGTTTTTGATATTGCAATTGGCTATCTTTATTTATATCTAACACATACTACCTTTCTACTCACTGAGGACCCCCTTTTTACCCCCTATCATGTTCTCATAATTACAGAGAGAACCTGCAAAAATTGTGAAGTCAATTTGTCTTTGACAGTTTCCTTCCTCTTCTTTAGTGCCCCTTTTCCCCACAGTGGTTTGTTGTTCCTTGCCCAGGCCTGCTCTCCCACAATACTGCCCTGTATTCTGAAACTCTCTCTGGCTCACTTTCTCTGTGTGTATATCTCTCCCTCTCCCTGTCCCTCTCCCAATTTCTCTCTCTCCCTCTCTCTCTCTCTCTCTCTCTCTCTCTCTCTCTCTCTCTCTCTCTCTTTCTCTCTCTCTCATTCTCAGTCTCCCTCTACCTGTCTCTCCCTTTCCCTTTCCCTCTAACTATCTCTATCCCTCTTCCTCTCCTTCTCCTTCTCCCTCCCCCTCTGTGCCTCCCTCCATCCTCCTGTCTCTCTCTCTCTCTCTCCTATCAAAACTATTCTCAAATAACTGTCAAATAGGAAAGGATCTGGTCACCTGATTCCTGCCAATTACATAGGATATCCTTCCCAGTTGATACTTTCATTCTAATAAGGAATAATGTCTTCCCCCAAAGTTTTGAATACCTAGATCTATCAATATGCGTATCCCCTCTGTCACTGCAGGCCTTAACTCAAACATGCCTTCCAATCCTGAGCAATTCTGGTCTATGCCCTACTAGAGATCTTTTTATAGGGAATTCACCCAAACTGAAGAGGCTTTTCTTTAGATATCTTGATTTTGTGTGTGTGTGTGAAGAGCAGAGCAATACCTTGTTAATTAGTTCCATCTATTCATTGGCTATCCTATTGATTACTCCTCACTTTCACCAAGTTACTGGCCCATATTTTCCCAGGGCAACTAGATGACACAGTGGATTGAGTGCCAGCCCTGGAGTCAGGAAGACCTGGGCTCAAATGCAGCCTCAGACACTTGACTGTGTGACCCTAGGAAAGTCACTTAACCCTGTTTGCCTCAGTTCCCTCATAAATAAAATGAACTGAAGGAAGAAATACCACTCTAGTATCTTTGTCAAGAAAACCCCAACTGGGGTCATGAAAAGTCAAATGACTGAAATGACTGAACAACAAAATACATCTCCCTGAAGACCTTTCTTAACTCTTCCTCCCAAGTAGTTCTTCACTGGGAATGTATTGCACTCGGTTCACACTGACCATTTTATTCTTCCCTGCAATTTGGGTCATCCTTAATTTTAGATCTCTGAAGACTATGGTTCTCCATGGTACATGTAGCACTGCCTGAATATCTAATGTTAAAATTTCATGATTCAATAATACATAGTTGATTTTATTTTGAGCCAGAGAGCTTTCCATGGTTTTATTGAAATCATGTGGGTGGTGGCCACCCATTGGCATCAAGCTCAAATACAAGAAAATTATGTATCTGGGCAGAATGAAAAACAGGGTAGGACAGTGAAAAATGGGCCAATTTTGAATTAAGACGATATTGCACGGCTCATAAAAAAATGACATTGTCCTTCTCCCAGTCCTATATATGGCCCCAGGAAATCAAAGCACCTCATCCAATTTGTATTGTTGGGTTATATAATGGTCCTTTTTGGAGACACTATAGTACGGTGGAAAGAATATTATTTTGGGAGTCAGAGGTTGTAGGTTCAAATAATGACTCAAAATATTCCCAACTATATTACCCTGGTTAAGTAACTTTATCACTCTACTTCTGTTTCCTCATCTATATAATGAGTCTAAAAATAGGTACAGTATTTATATGATAAGACTATCAGGAGGATTATAAGAATTTATAAAGGTCAGCTTCCTTGTAGCCTTTAAATCAGTAAGAATTCATCAAGTGCTTGTTGTGGGCCAGGCACTGGGCTAAGCTTTGGTACCATATAAATATTAATTTTGGTTGAGGTTTTTATCATTCCACCCTCAAGAATTTCAGAGTGAAATTCCAAATACAGAAATTCAATTTTCAATAGCAGGTTGATTACATGACTTTTGAAAATCATTCTTCTCTCTTCCAACCCTCTTTTTTGTTCTTAATTTCCCCTTTCCATGTTTTCTGTTATGAAACATACCTTATGTTCTGTTGTAGGTCACCTTGGCTAAAGATCTTTAGATAAACTCTCTACCACTTCATGTTATTTTTATTTAGAATGTCTCTAATCATTATCATTGGATTATCTGAGTTTCTAGTCTTTGGTCCACCAGGGAATTCAGTTGGTATAGTCTGTCAGCATGTTCAAAACTATGGGGACTGCCCTGTCTGCAGAAGGAATATTGCTCAAGGCCAAAATTCAAATTTGCTGGTTTGCATGTGGTTTAATCCCAGAGGTTTTAATTGGTTTAGTTGAGTAAACTTAATATATAATCGCTAAATAAACAAGCTAAGAAGACTTTTAGTTGATAGATGAGCCACAGATTTTGTTTCAAATGGCCTAGGCTACCTGCTTATTGGCCTTTGGTTTGATCAGTAGGTTTCATGGTAATTAAAAAGGAAAAAATGGAGAAAAAATCCCAAGCTTTCTCTTGCTAAAACCCCAAATCGTGTGGTTTTTATTTAGACTGTCTATTATGGAGAGTGCAGAACAAAGAACATTGGATTTGGGGTCAAAGAACTCATGTTCAAAGATAGATCTATGGGCAAGTGGACTTTGGGAACCACTTTGCACCTTAGTTTCCTCTTCTGAGTCAGTTGAACTAAATCATCTTTAAAGCCCTCCTCCACTTCTTCATCCTGATGTTTTAGTGCAGCATAGTGCTTTGAAACACTGATGGGCTATCTTTATTAAATATACATCAGTGTAGTTGCAACTAATAATTTTTTTAGCATTCATTTTTACATTTTGAGGTTCAGATATTTTTCTTCCCTATAACCCTTCCATTATCCATTGAGAAGTCTAGCAATATGATTGCCAGTATACATGTGAAGTCATGAAATCCATTTCTCTGTTAAGTATTTTGCAAAAAACAATAACAGTAATAAAAGCAAAGTGGGGAAAAAAGCATACTTCAGTAGGCACTCAGAGTTCATCAGTTTTCTCTCTGGAGGTGGATAGCATTTTTCATCATGAGACCTTGGAACCATCATGAATCATTGTATTGATCAGAGTAGTCAAGTCTTTCACAGTTAATTGCTATTACAATATTGCTGTTACTGTATAGATTGTTCTCCTGGTTCTCCTCACTTCACTTTGCATTAGTTCATATAGGTCTTTCCAAGTTTTTCTGAAGCTACCTTTCTTATAACATAATAGTACTCCATCACAATCCTATATCATAACTTGTTCTTTTTATGCTAGTTGATGAAAATCTCCTCAATTTCCAATTCTTTACCACCACAAAAAAGAACTGCTATAAATATTTTTCTGCATGCATTTTTCTGCATCCTTTTCCTTTGATCTCTTTCGTATATAGAGCTAGTAGCAGATAGAGAATGGTAAGAAATGCAGGCTAGAAAATTTTCTTGTCCCTAAAATGAAAATTTCATACAAGTGCATCACAGTAACCACTTTTTGGAAGTGCTACAGAAAAATGACCCTGTGAGATTATTTTCCTCACTGGTTCCAAGCTTATTCTTCACTCTGGAATTCTGGAATATAGGGGATTAATTTTCTTGAAAAGGCATGGCTCAGGAGCAGAATGTTTATTAAGCGCTTAATATATGCCTGGCATTGTGCTCAGTGTTTAGGGGTGCAGAGATTTCTTTGGAAGTAAATTAAATTACCAAATCTCTTGGAAATTAGGAGCCATACTTAACAGTTTTGGAGTATTTCTTCTCTTTCAGAGTAGGAGTCATTTCTTCACCTAGGACTGTAGGAAGGAAGGGAAGGGAATAATTTGGCCCAAAAAAAAGTAGGCATGATAGGGGAAATGCAAATAAGTTCTCTATAACATTCCTCATGTTATAGAATTCTGTCAACTAGGTGGTAGAGTGGATAGAACATCAGTCCTTGGAGACAGGAAGACCTGAGTTCAAATGTGACCTCTGACACTTAATAGCTGTGTGACATTGGGCAAGGTCCTTAGCCTCTGTCTGTTTCAGTGTCCTCATTAAGAAAATGGGAATAATAATAATAATAATAGCACCCGTTTATCGGGGTTGTTTTAACAATTAAAATGAGATATCATATGTAAAGCATTTGCCAATCTTATAGTGCTACATAAAAGCTAGTTAACTATTCTGTCCAATATATCACACCGGTGATGAATTGATAAGCCAAGGACTCAAACCCAGGGTTTCTGGAAGGTCTAATACCTTTTCTGTTATACCAAACTGTATGAGGCACCATTGGTACGATAAGGTATGATAATCATTATCCTGATGTTGTTCAACAAGCCTATAGTGATGATCGTTTTTTTAGATGCAATTACAATTAGAACACTATACATTCTTCTTCTTTTTTTAAATTTTCAGTTTTAATCTTGCAGGGTTTTTTGTTTTTGTTTTTGCTTTTTGGAGGGCAATTGGGGTTAAGTGACTTGCCCAAGGTCATAGGGCTCATTTTTGTGTTATGTGTTGGAGGCTGGATTTGAACTCAGGTCCTCCTGACTCCAGGGCCAGTGCTCTATTCACTGCACCACCTAACCATCCCTACATTCTTCTTTTTTATATAATGGTGGGGAACCAAAATTGTTATTCTTAACAGAAGCATGGAACAGGAAACCACTTCAGAAGAAAACAAAAATAAACTTATCATTTTCTTTTTCTATCATGATTGTGACTAAAGGTATTCTAGCCTTTTCTCTTTTGCTGTGTTTAGCTACTCTGCCTAATTTTAATTCTAAGCAGACCAAAGTCTACAATGTTTGTGGGCTTGAGAAAAGTGCAGTTGAAACCAATTATACATCATACCCAGATTAGATAGAAGCAATGACCGTGTCCAAACATCTTCCTAAAAAAACTCTCATAGGTCTTTAAGAGGTAGAATTGGAGGCCTGTCTTTTTGATAAATGGAAAATAGGTGCTAAGCTTGTCAACTGCCTCATTGCTATTCTAGACATTAATAAATTCCCACAAAGAATACCTTCTACTAGATCCTTCCCCGATACATTCTTCCATTGTCCTAGAATCTTCTTATTGTCCTCTGATTTGAATGGCATTAGCTTAGCCTTTAAATACAAAATCTGAAAAAAAAATGACAGTTTACAATGGTGATGCCATTGTAGATTATGAGACATGTCTACATTGTATTGTAAACCTTTTTTTTCTTATCCCCAAACCTCTGGGTAATAAATTAGAGTGTCCTATATAGGATTAAGCCAGGGTCCACAGAAAATGATGAAAATCAGTTCATCATTGCCCTTTCCACCATGTTGAATAGAATAGAATAGAATTTGAATTGCATTTAAATCTAAATCTATTTACCTAATAAGACAGAAGAATTCTATGCCACTCATTATTAGACAATTCTGGCTGTTAAGAAAAAGTTTTCTTATACTCAGGCAGAAATTTCTGCCCTGCAACTTCTACCTATCCATCCCTTTCCACTTTCTAAAAAAGTACAGAATTAGTAAACACTCTCTTCCACATGACTGTCCACTTTTTGCAGAAGACTATTATACATTGTTCTGGATATTTTCTGTGTGGTGTAAATGTCCCCTGATTCTTGCATGATAAGATTTCTGGATTCTGCTCCAGCCCAGTCACCTCTCCCTCTAGATACCCTTTATCAATGTTCCTATTAAAATGTAGTGTGACCACCACAATATATAGTAGAATAATTACATTCTTTTCTATTAATGTAGTATGGATTTCCTTAGTCTTTTTTTTACTTCTTTTTAGCAATTACCTTAAATTGTTGGTTTATATTAAACTTATGATAAATTAAATTATCTAGACTTGTTTAATGTCAGGCATTTTCATATTCAAACTATAGTTAAGCAATTAGGTCTTTGCATTTATCTCTTTAATCTTGTTTGTTGTGGACCGGTGGTGTCTATCCCACACAGATATGGGGTAGAGCATTGAATCATGTATAAGGTTCGGGAGTATTGAGAGCCACATGATGTCCTCAGGCCGCATGTTTGTGGACCAGCATTTCAGCTTGTTAAGATCATGAAAGTTATTGTAGTCAATATTCTCTCTTGGTTTTACTTTCCTAAAACTTTGATGAGCTTCCTTTCATTCTTTCACCCAAAATATAGAAAATAAGAACAACCCCGTGATCCACCAGTAGGGAGCAATTCCCCAGTTCGCTATTGCTGTCTTATTAATCAACATTTTTACTGGTGGTTATTCAACTAGCTATGAATCCACCTAATAGTATTAATGTTTAGCCCCAGTTTTTCACAGCTTGTTTTTTTTTTTTAATCCACAATTGCTCCTACTGATTACCACATTCTTTTCTCAATGATTGGTTCTGTAATCCAGTGCCCAATTTACTGGTTTGCATTATCTGGTGATTTGACAATTAGGATAATATTTGCCCAGATTTCCTTTTTAGTACCTCTTCTCTTCTCTCAATAGTCAAAAACATTAGGGTTGACTCTGATTAACATCACACATGGAAGTTCTTTTTTTTTTTTTTAAAGCAATTGGGGTTCAGTAACTTGCTCAAGGTTACAAGGCTAGTCATTTGATTTATGCGTGGGTGCTCATCTTCTGAGGCCGGATCTGATCTCGGGTCATCCAAACTCCGAGGCCGGCGCTCTTACTCACTGCGCCACCTAGCCGCCCTTTTAGGGCAATTGGGGTTAAGTAACTTGCCCAAGGTTACACGGCTAGGTTTTTGTTTGTGCGGATTAGGTGTCGGAGGCCGGCTCCGAACTCAGGTCCTTCTGATTCCAGGGCCGGCGCTCTATTCACTGCGCCACCTAGCCGCCCCTCACATGGAAGTTCTGATAGCACCACAGAATATGATTTTTTTCTGAATATGGGGACTAGAACTGATTTAAAGCAACTATGTCCCTTATCGCTCCTGGCCTTCAATTCCTTGGTCACATTAGATAGAATCACTATATGTAGACTGAATATACCCCATCTTTAAGCATATGCCCTATCTAAAGAGTAGATGTTGGGGGGTTGCAATCAAAATTGAATAGGAGTCATACTCGTATTAACTAGGGGTGCTGTCTAGCTTGTTTATTTGTTTTTCTTCCTCTTCGGAATTTTGTACACAATGGTCCCTTACCAGAAACCCATCCCTGGAGACAACTGTCCACTGGACAGGGTTGGCTTTGTGCACAACATAGAAGAAAAAACAGTGTCATTTACATAGAAGAAAATTAACAAGTATGAAAGGGTAGAACCCTAAAGGTGGCAGTGACAGATCTTAGGGGTGATTGAGTCTTAAACACTATACATATTCCTTTCCCACCAAGGCATCCTTATAGTAGGACAGTATTTTTCATCTCTAATCACTGGTGCTACATGTCAGTATCTTTTATTTCTTTCCCATTTTGAGTGACACAGTGTGATATGTCTAATGACAACTAGAACAAATTTCAGTAATGAGGTCACCTTGGGCCTGTATTACTGTCTGACTGCTGTTTTCCATAGAAATTATTTGTGAAAGCAGACCACGTGCTCAGAATAACTTCCTCTGCCTTAGTGAGAGTGACGAAAACAAGATATGTTAAAACTTGCAAGATAGAAATGGCTTGCATTGGCCTCACCCGTGGCTCCAAGCTGTGAATTGGTATGTAATGAGACAGCTCCTGCTTTCATCTTAAGGATGAAGTGATTGGCTATGATTGAATTGTTTAGTGTTCTTTCTTGGTCAAGCCTTTCCTGCAGAAACTTCTTTGTAAATGTAGGTAAACAAATGCCACAACAAAGCCTTCCATCAATCAGAAGAAGCAAGTATTTATTGAGCACCTGCTATGTGCCTAGTATTGTGCTAGGTATAGTATGTAGGTGTAGTATACATGATCACATGTCCTCAAGTTGGCTGCAGTCTAGCCAAGGAGATGAGGGAGTAAAACAAGAGAGAGAGGCAGATACACAGAGACCATTATAAAAGAGAATAAAAACAAAGGTGCACGCGCGTGCATGCGTGTGTGTGTGTGTGTGTGTGTGTGTGTGTGTGAAGATGAAGAATTTAAACCCCATAAAATTCAGAGAAAAAGAGGGATCAATTATAAGCAAGAAGATTCAGGAAAGCTTTGTAGAGGAAGTAGAAATTTATCTACATCTTGGATATTGGGCAGGATTTAGGTAGTCAGAGAGTAAAAAAAGGACTTTCCAACATGGTGGAGTAATACACGTGAAAGTCTGGATTACCGATGATCCTGACTTGTGTAGTAGATAGTGACAATAGCTTCTCTTAGTTGAAGTGGAAGGCTTGAAGAGGGAAGGAGTGGGAAAAGAAGATCAGATCAATAGGATTGAAAGAGATCACAAAGGACCTTTCTTGAAAACTAGGGAGAAGAAATTGGCTTCAATGTAGCAAGCAGACAGAAGGGAATGTCCCTGAGCAGATGACTGACAGATTGAAAGTGGTATTTTGGGGAGTTGTGAAAAAAATATAAGCTAGATTTGGTGGAAGCATGGGACCTACTAAGATAAGCATTCAGATAGTCTAGTGACTTTTTAGAAAAATACATTTTTATATGAATCAGGGATGTCACTGTCTTGAATATTTTTTCATTCTCTGTAATTCTCATCCATGCTTTTCCAAAAATCCTCCTGAAAGGATGAATTGGGGGCCATACTATGATTCTCCAAGGCACTTAGGTTACCCTCAGCCTATTATCTATCGTCACTTGTACTCATTATATAACTGGTGGCTTTGTTTTATAGATTTATGTGTCCCTAATGTATCTTTGCACCATTTGTGTATATCTGTGTGTGTATGTGTGTGTGTGTGGGGGGAGGCATAAATCATTCTTGATAATATGCAAGCTGCCTTTTTCACTTAACTATGCATCTTTACTTTTCCTTTTGAGTCAGCTGAAATTTTAATTCTTCTGAGACCATTTTTCTGTGATTCGAAGCCATGTAATGTCACTGGGAAAGTATTAGTATAAGTGCTTTTGCAGTAGAAGATCATGTAGGGTGTTTGAAAATGTGGTCTTGCTTCCCAAATACAATATAGTCTGGTCTCTTCCAAATAGCCAATTCCACTCTCCTCCCTTTATTGTCCATCTGGAATGTCTGTCCAAGCTATGAATAGAGGAATTCATACTTTCCATCCAGCTACAGGTCATAATCAGAGTAATGTGTGTTTTTCATTTACCTTGTGTTTTTATTCTGTGTGGATGGTTGAAACAGCCTCTTTTTCCCCTCCACAAATGACTATATTTTCCAGATGAAGCTTTGCTGGATGTAGTTAGTACAATGGATGTCATTTGGAGAATTTTTTTAAGCAATTGGGGTTAAGTAACTTGCTCAAGGTTACACGGCTAGTCATTATTTATGTGTGGGTGCTCATTTTCTGAGGCCAGATTCGATCCCGGGTCATCCCAACTCCAAGGCCAGTGCTCACACAGACACCAATGCATAAAACAGGGAGATAGAGGATAAGGAGTTATGGAGGATGTCTCCATACTATGTCCAAACTGAAGAAAGATTTTTTTTAAACAATATCAAATTGATACCTCTGATTTTTACTGAAATGTGTAGCCATAATTCTCAGAATTCTTTATAAAATCAATAAGAACGAGGCATTTTGTGTGCGTGTGTGTGTGTGTTAAACATCATATCTGAATTTCAGTCTGGTTGCATGACTTGTAAAATTCTCTGGTGTATACATTCCAGCCTAGATCACAAAAGAAAAATAGAGATAAAAAGTCAGTCAGTCAATAAACATTTATTAAGTGCCAACTATGTGCCAGGCACTGAGATAAGAGCTAGGGATTCAAAATGTTTAGGGTTTAGATGTAGTTTTTGAGATTTATAGGAAAAAGGTATTTTATCATTACCTGAGCAATACCTTCAAAATAATGAAAAAACAGAAAAGCCCAAATAAATACATATATTTTTATGTGCTCCCTTGGGTAGATCCTCCTGGTTCAGTAGACATTAATAGAGATTTAATTTTCTTTTTTGTACTTGGTCCCCATATGTCATCTTTAAGTTGCATTTCCTTATCTTTTGTAGTGTCCCTCAGTAAATTAAGAGAAAATAGTTCAGCATTCTTTGGGAAGATGGTATCAAATTAATCTTAGTTTGTGTGCCAGCAAGAAAATTTATCTAATAGTACTTGCTTCAGAGTCTGCATCATTTATCCAGAAGATCTAGGCAACTTCTCATGTGGCGTGATCCCTGCTTCTTCAGTTAATAACCTTCATTACATTTTGGCAATCTCCATTTGTAAGCATTCCTGAAGCTCATCAGTGGGCTAGCAATCAAACAAAGACTGAATCAACTCAGCAATTGGAGAGAATATCTTCTAATTAACTCAACTAATACTCTTTCTTAGGGAATGCACAGAAAAATTAACCCTAAGTTTCTCTCCAGTGGCATCCAGTGAGGATGGTTGCCTGTCTACAACTCTCAGACCCTCTTTGAGGATATTTTGATGACTACTTTTCTGTTTTGTTAGTCAATTCAATCAGTGGATGGGCATTCCTTTCAAAAAATGAAAAATAGAAAGTAACACAGGTATCTTTGATCCAGACTTGCTATTTCTTTGACATAGGGAACCCTCCATGTAGCAGTTCTCTCTCTTGATGGAGTTCTCTAACTTATATTCTTGGAGGTTCACTGATTATCTCTATAATTCTATTATCTGTTTGCAGTAGGACTTACATGCCAGTCTTCTTGACTTCCAGAGCAGCTTCCATTCACTAAACCTCACTGCCTGGCATCAGCTAACTTATACAGACATTTGCCAAATAGAAATCTTTACTGCCAAACAAAATGCCTCATTTGACCTGGGGAGACTTTGTATAGAATATGTTGGTATGAACAATAGTCTATAAGTTATTCCATTTATTCATTGATTTATATATTTGGTTGATTTATTTTACAAATTATTATAAATTTAATAGGAAAGACTACTCATTCTGAGCTCAGATGACTTGGTATCAAATCTCCAATCTGATGCTATTGATGTGATCTTAGACAAGTCAATAACTTCTGGGCCTCTATTACCTCATGTACAAAATAGGAGGGTTGAAAAAAGATGATACCTAGCATCCCTTCTAACTCTGAATCTATGATGTTATAATAGCCATCAATAAAAATCATCATTCATGAAAAACAAGAGGCCAATGTTATATTAAGTCCTTAGCCATTAATAAGGTTAGATTCATCTAAAGAGGAAAGAAACAAGTGTTTCTTCATGCCTCATCACATCACCCTGAGCTCTGAGTTTACATAAGCAAATGGTGGTTGGCCAATCTTTGGCTTGGGTACAGTGGATAAGCACCCAACCTGGAGTCAAGAAGGCTTATCTTCCTGAGTTCAAATCTGGCCTCAGGCACTTACTAGTTGTGTGACCATGGGCAAAGTCACTTCCCCTGTTTTCCCCAGTTTCCCCATCTGTAAAATGAGCTGGAGAAGCAAAGAGCAAACCGCTTCACTATCTTTGCCAAGAAAACCCCAAATGGGGTCACAAAGAGTTGGACATGACTTAAATAACTCATCAAGAAGTACAACAAAAATTTTGGTTTGTTTTTCCTTTACTCAAAGTTCTTTCTAGGAAATCTTTGTATATAGTTTATATCTACATCATGAGATTCTCACAACAACTCTGGGAGGTAGCTATTAGTATTATTATTATTGTTATTATTCTCATCTACATTTTACAGTTAAGGAAACTGAGTCAGAAGTTAAATGACTTACCCAGAGTCACATAGCTAGTAAGTATCTGAGGTTAGATTGGAACTCATGTCCTCCTGCCTCTAGTACCAGCACGCTATTCACTGAATGACCTACCTGCCTCTGAAGGATGTTGGGTTCTCTAGAGAAGTGCTCTTCAAATTTGAGCACATCTACTCAATATGTATATATTTATTTCTAAAAGATATAGTTTACTTTCATAGTAATCTATTATGTACGCTATAAACATACAAATATAAATCAAAGAGATGAGCTAACAGTAAAATGAAGTTTTTTTAAAAAAATAATTTTGGTAGTATACATAGCTCTTTGCTTTTATTAAAATATTAATAATGTGTGATTAAATAAGTTTGATTTTTTTTTTTTGCTTTTTGGAGGGGGGGTCACGTGGCTACTAAGTGTTAAGTGTCTGAGGCTGAATTTGAACTCAGGTTCTCCTGACTCCAGGGCCAGTGCTCTATTCACTGTGCTACCTAGCCAACACTACTTGATTGTTTTTAAAATCCCAGTTCCTCATTTTGCAATAATGATTACAAAATCTGGTTCTAAGTTTAATTCATTTCAAAGTTTGGTTTCAATAGTTGTGACAGTTGAAAAAAATACCTCATAAGAAACCATAGATCAAAATGGAAGATGTGGATCAGTGGTTGTGATTGATAAAACATGGTATTCATTTTTTTCAATCCAATAGAGAAATCATGCTAATTTTTTAGATTTTAGGATATTCAACTAGTAAATTTGCACCTCTTTCATGTTAATCAGTTCTTGTCCACTAATTAGAAGGTGTTGCATTTTTATATTTTTAAGAAATGAGTTCAAAATCCATCAAAATTCTTCATTTGGAATACTTTAAATAGTTTAGAAAATTCATTTTATGTTTGTTTGGTTTTTTTTTGCCTTTTGGAGGGCAGTTGGGGTTAAGTGACTTGCCCAAGGTCATGTGGCTAGTTTTTTGTGTTAATTGTCTGAGACCAGACTTGAACTCAGGTCCTCCTGACTCCAGGGCTGGTGCTCTATTCACTGCACCACCTAGCCACCCCCCATTTTATGTTGTTTAAAATGTGTAAATATAAAAGTTTTTCTTTTAGATTGACACCAGTTTCAGCAACAAAATAATTTTTAAAATGTCTAACTAATATAATGTCTTCCAACTGTGATTAGCTTAAGTGTTCATTGCTGAAGTTGATGGAATGCATGTTCTCTCCCCGCCCCCCATAGGACTATATCATGATTCTGTTGCTGTTCTTGTCTCTGCCCTCTGTCATCTGTTGGCAGCCATCATAACTTGCTAGCAATAGCCTCTATACCCTACCATCATGTCTCCTCTCAGTGCTGCTGTTGTACTTGCTCTCTATTCTTTGTCCTTAAGAAAGTGCTAAACTCTTTAAGAAGGGGATAACCAGGATCGCTCTACTTTTGGACCACTTAACATATTGGTCCTATTCCAGCCATGTCCCTTAGCCTCATCTTCCAAAGAAATAACTTAATCACACATCTGCAAGGACCTCTTAGGATTCTCTCCATTAGCCAAAAATATTTTTCTCACTTCTGGTAAGTTTAGGGATATTCAATTTCTTTTATCTCTTTTGTTACTAAATGCCAGATAATGTGTAGCTGCTTGAACAGCTCCTACCACTGACGGGTTTTTTTGGTTTTCGTTTATTTTAGAGATCAGGACAAATATACATCTTCTTTCATTCACCTTTCCATTTCCCATCATGTTCTTTGGTAACTAGAGTTAATTAGACTGTATAAATTTTGCTAGGACTTGAAGAAATGTTGAGAAAGCATCATAATCTTTCCAACATATCATATGCATGTTTGTGAGACACAATTGAACTGGGGAGGGAAGAAGAGAAAGTTCATGAATTTTGCCATTATAGCCAAATTCATATCTCCATTACTCATGGGATTATGCTTTTTGGACATCTTGTGTGTGTTCTGAGTGGGTCTGAAATCTTGGGAAAAGAAAGTTTCACTTTATATCCTAGACCTCTTTTCTTTTCTTTATAAAATTTATTTATTTACTCTTCGTTTACAACATTCAGTTCCACGATCCCTTGAGTTCCAAATTTTGTCCCCTTCCCCCCTTCCATGGCAGCATGCAATATGACATAGGCTCTAAAGTTACCTTCACACTAAACCTTAGTCAAGTTGTAAAGAAGAATTACAACCAATGGATGGAACAATGAGAAATAAGAAAGAAAACAAAATGAGAGAGAGAGAGAGCAAGTAGTTTCCTTCAGTCTGTATTCAGACTCTATAGCTCTTTCTCCAGATGTGGATATCCCTTTCCATCATGAGTCTTTTGGAATTGTCTTTGCATTGCTGAGAGGAGCCCAGTCTATCAAAGTCAGTCATCACAATGTATCTGTAATTGTGTGCAAAGTTCTCCTGGTTCTGCTCTCCTCTCTCAGCATAGTTCCAAAATGCTCTCCAGAATGGTTGAATAAGTTTGCAACTCCACCAACAGCGTGTTAGTGTTCCAATTTTCCCACATCTTCTCCAGCATTTATCATTTTCCTGTTTTGTCATGTTAACCGATCTGACTGGTGAGATATTGTTTTAATTTGCACTTCTCTATAATCAATAGTCATTTAGAGCATTTTTTCATATGCTTATAGATATCTTTAATTTCTTCCTTTGTTCATATCCTTTGACCATTTATCAATTGGGGAATGACTTGTATTCTGATAGATTTGACTCACTTCTCTGTACATTTTAGAAATGAGGCCTTTATCAGAGACATTGGTTGTAAAAATTCTTTCCCAATTTTCCACTTCCCTCCTAATCTTGATTACATTGTCAGCCCTCTTTTCTTGATCATGATAGAGCAAATTAGACTTCAAATAGAACTTAACTGATATGATATGTGAGATATGAGTCATATTAATAAAATCTTTACTCAATCTTTGTAGCAATATTAAATAAAAGGCCAGAAAGATGGAACATAAGCCTATGGAAAAGCAAGAGGAGGGACCTGACATTCACTCAAGACCTATTCTAGGTCTTTTGATTTCTAAACTATGGAAAATTGGTATCAAAGTGATTCTTTTATATAAAAGTGAGAATAACTCATCTTCATTTTCATTATCATTTGATAGTTATCAAGATCTTGTGATGTGATAGCCAGTGAAATGACATTTTTATCAAATGAAGATTATACAATGTCTTTATGGTGTTGAAGGATGCTATGCTAAAGGAAAATCTCAAGGACTTTTTCTACTTGTGTCCACTAGGGATTACACCTGCAATAAGCAGACCTTCTCATTTTAAGGCATTCTCCAAGAAATTACTTGAGACTTACAGTTGTAAATGCTAGGGGTTTGTTAGGACTTGTTTTCTCCAGAGGAAACCAATGAATTGTTGATAGTATCTTCTTAACTTCCCATAGGGGTATGTATGAATTAGAGAATTGTAGATTGTTAGAGCTGGAAGAATTTTAGAGAAGACCTAATTATAGGGTCTTAGGATCATAGCCTTAAAGCTGAAAGTCACCTGACAGAGCATAAAGTCCCCTCTCTCCTAACTCTCATTTCACAGCTGCAGTAATGGAAGCCATCAGAGGTTGAGTGATTTTCCAAAACCACTCAGGTCAGATTATGAGTTCATGTTCTCTGAAATGAACTAATCTTCCCCTCCCTCCACCCCGCCCCCCCCCCTTTGGGTCATGCTTCATCTCAAGGTAACTTCCCTATGGAAAATTAAACGAGTTGCCAAAATATGTTTGAGCAAAGGTAGCATTAACACACAAGAATGGCAACAACACTAATAGTATTGGCATTATATAGCACTTTAAAATTTGCAAAGACTTTATTTCATTTGATCTTTACAGTAACCCTCCAGGGTAGCTCTACTGTGATTATTCAGAGACTGCATTGAATGCACCATCAGATGCAGCTTCTGTGGCTGAGAAGTGACAAAGTATGGATCCTGCTTGTGCTAACACCAAGAAAACAGAAGTCTTCCATCACCTAGCACTATACCATCCAAATGTCGAATCATCAGTTACAGCAAATGGAGGAATATTGAATGCTATAGATAAGTTCACTTATATTGACAGTACACTTGCCAGGGATATCTACAGAGATGATTAGGTTGACACATGAATTTCCAGAGCTAGCTTGGTGTTTGGGAGGCTCAAAAAGAAAGGATGGGAGACATAAGATATTAGATTGCCTATCATACTGAAGGTCTACAGAGCTGTTGAACTGACTTCTTTGTTGTGTGCCTGTGAAACCTGGTTTGTTTACCAATGCCATGCCAAGAAACTGAATTGCTTCCGTTTGGATTGTCTTAGGAAGATTTTGAAGTTGACATGGAAAGATAAGGTACTGGTAACTGAGGTCCTTTCTCGAGCTAATCTGCCAAGCATTCAAACTCTACCACAGAGAGCACAGTTCCAGTAGGCTGGTCACATTGTTCAATGCCAAACAAATGTTTACCCAAAAGACTAGTTTATGGAGAGTTCGTACAAGGCAAGCACTCACATGGAGGTTAGAAGAAGCTATACAAGGACTCTCTCAAGGTCTCTGAAGAACTTTGAAATTGATCGTGTGATATGGGAGACACTGGCAAAAAACCACCCAACGTGGTGTGCATGCATTAAAGAAAGCATTGTGTTCCATGAGTAAGGCAGAATTGCAGCAGTTCAAAAGAAATGTGAAATACAAAAATTTATAGACATCACCACTCCAAATGTTTGTGTGCACTATTTGTGCCAAATGTGGAACCTTCTGAGTTCATATTGGTCTGACCAACCAATCAGACACAATACCTTGATTCCAGCAGAGTGATGTCATTTTGGTCCTCTTCAAGAACAAAGGACAATAACCAACCACTTACAATTATTATCTTCATTTTATAGATAAGGAAAATGAGGATCAGATAAATTAAATTGCTTGTTCATTCATGGTCACACCACTCAGTTCAAATGTCTCATTTTACAGATAAAGAAATTAGGTCCCAGGGAGGTGAAAGTACTTCTCCCAAATTCAAGAAGAGCTGGGACTAGGCCACAATCACTTTCACTTCCAGGTTGATACCCTTCCCATTTTCTGTGCTAAGAACACTCCCTCCAATGTGAGAAAGTTTCTTTTATTGATGTTTGGGGAGTGATTTTACTTTCTTTCTTTGGATTCTAAACCCATACAGAGATAGTGAGACACTGGAGGGTGATCCAAGGTCTTGCACGGTGTTTCAGAAAATTGCCAAGCAACCTGTGCAGAAAAGATACAAAATGTGACTGGATCCATGATCTGGAGGGAAACCATAGACGTGTTCTATGCTGTATTTTATCATTTCAGACTTAGAGCTATAGGAAACCTCAGAGGTTGGCTCATCAACTCCTTTATTTTACAGATGAAGAAAGTAGACAGGCCTTAAAGAGCATTTGGTCCCAACTTTCCTCTTTCCCATTTTACAAATAAAGAAACTGAGGCCCTGAGAGACTAAGTGACCTCCAGAAAGGTTAAGCAACTTGCCTTAGGTCAGACACAAAGAAAAAGGCAGAGCCAAAACTTGCACCTGGGTCCTCTGAGTGAAGATGTGGAGCTCTTTTCCAGGAAACTACACAGATTTGAATTTTTAGGGAATTGTTTTAGACTCACCTGACCTGAGATTGTTCGTTTCTGCTGAGAGCCTGTGGATGGTACAACCTTGAGCAAACTGGGAGAATTTGACTTCAGCATGGATAGGGCAGGCATGCCCCACTTAAGCGGAGCCAGGCAATAGAATGCAGCAAGCATACTTCCTACAATCTGATCTCGCTCATCATGTCAATAGGATAATTTTCTCTAATGGTCGACACTTTCTCTTTGCTTTGGCAGGATGGAAAGTCATAATATTTTGATGTTGCTGTGTCTATTAGGAAAGGTTTGGCTTTTTAAAAAAAGGTCAAGGAACATGTGTTCCACATTCCAGATTATCACACAGTACACATCTGTGTGTGTGTGTGTGTGTGTGTGTGTGTGTGTGTGTGTGTGTGTGTGTAAGGTCATATAGTCCTGGAAGTAGGGCACCCTCTTTTCCAACTTAATCTACTTGAGTATCACTAGAAATAAAGTTTGAAAACCCCTTCACTAATAAAAAAAAAAAAGCCAACAAAAAACAAAAGCCCATCTTCTACAGTGCAGAGGGATATGGCTGCTAATTTCAAGCCATTCTAAGTAACTGTCATTGACAACACAAGTACATCTAATCAGCTTCATTTAGCCTAATTAATGATAAAAATTAAGATCCACCTGACCTATCATTGACCTCATTAGGAAGGTATTTTTAAAAATGCTCTTATTTCAGTTTCTTGGGAATTGAATCAGCTTTTTAGTGTACAGATTTGTCTTGCTACCCTAGATGCTCATCAATGCTGTGGAGACCAGGATATGAATTTTAATATATTTTAAAACAAATAGTGATGTGGTTCACAATACCCACTTGACTGTAAATATCATCATTACTGACTAGTATTTGCTTTCTCGACCTAATGTGCTTGGTTTGCTGCACAAGAAAAGAAAGACTTTGGTTAAAATCATTTTTAGTGTACAGATTTCTCTGTTGATATGAATACTCATCATCATTGTGGGGGTCATCTAATCCAGGGGTGAGAAATCTGCAACCTCAAGGCTACATATGGCCCTCTGGTCCTCAAGTGTGGCCCTGTAGTTTGGGTTCAGACAAAGGGTCATACTTGAGAACCTAGAGGACCACATGTGACCTCGAGGCCACAGGTTCCCCACCCCTGACTTAACCTGTCTTGCCCACTAAAATGTAAACTCCTTGAGGGCAGGGAATATGTTGGTTTTATAACTTCATCCCCAGCACTTACCACCATCCTTGAACACATTTTGTTTTCTTGTATGGATCTGTGACTCCATTGACAGGGATTCTTAACCTTTTGTGTGTCATAAACTCATTTCTTTTCAGTCTGATGAAGCCTTTGGACCTCTTGTCAGACCAGTGTGGTTATTTTTTAAATGAATGTATAGTTGAAAAATGTCTGTATTTCAGTTAGAAATTACTGAAAATAAAGATGTATTTTTTTCTTCATCCAACTTCATAGTACTCCTAAAATCTTGGGTCCATAGATTCCATGTTCAAAACCCTTGGGGTTTTCCACAAAGGAATGCCATAGATTGCTCTGCCATTTCTTGTTTTAGAAGGTTGCCTTAGGTAAAT
Source organism: Gymnobelideus leadbeateri (assembly GCA_011680675.1). Lineage (NCBI taxonomy): Eukaryota > Metazoa > Chordata > Mammalia > Diprotodontia > Petauridae > Gymnobelideus > Gymnobelideus leadbeateri. The sequence goes on along the minus strand of WOXC01011865.1, from coordinate 13,143 downwards.
CACTTAATCTTGTGTATAGCAGATCCTTAATGTTGAATTGATTTAAATATTTGGTAAGAACAACACTGATATGAACTCATAACATACTGGCTTCCTCTTTTTGGCTATTGTGTCTCAGCTAGCCCCTCTTAGGTCATTCATGTCATTGATGATGCTTAAGCAAAATCATTTACTTAACTCTCATGACTTTTTTGAAATTTAAACACGCTCCCTTCCTACTCGTATAAAAATCCTAAGTCGACCTACTGCCCACATACCCCAAAAGATGAAGATGAAAGGGACTGTTGTATTTTAAAACACAATTCTGCTTAGTTATGCCTCATAGTATAAATACATTTTAGAACTATCTAGTGAGTATTCTGCTTTGGGAGGGTTGGAGCTTCAAGCTGTGTATTATTTTAAATTTAAATTTATCCCTTTTCATCAAAGAGAGCCATAGGGAGTGTACACTTTTTTTCTCTCCCTTATCACCAGAACTGCACTCGACACCATTACCCCCCTCCCAACCCCCAGCTCTGAAAATACCCGGACTTTTGCGATAGGAAGGCTGTGATATACTTCCATGGGAAAATATATCTCTGGTTGATGAAACCAGGAAAATCCAAAATAAGAAATGAAAAATGTCCCCCTTCTACCATAAGATAAAATTCATATTTTGGTTGCATTGTTGCCCTTACTTCCCCACTGAAAATTAAAGGGACAGTCCTCAGTACTTCACTATTTTCTCACCTTCCTCAAATTGGTTTCTTAACTCATTTAAAAAAATAGTGAGAAAAACCAGAGGTCTCTATGGCCTATTCAGGGGCACAGCATCAGAAATTCTAAAGGAACCAGGAACTCATTGTTTAAAATGCAGGACTAGTTTCAATGACTTAAACAACTGACTGATTTCTTTCAGGATTGCTCACAGTATTAACTGAGTTTCTGTCTTTTTCTGCTCAGAGTGAATAATTGACACAGCAATATCTGGACTAACAGTGCCCATGGTATATTTTGTGTCAACTTTTCTACAATTCACTAATCAACAGTGAAAGTGTAAGCTGCTTAACACCCGGATCAGGAGTTGGAATTCCATGTCATGTCCACATTTCATATCCCTCAAACCTAAATGGTCAGGGAGATCTAATTATAAATGTGTCATTCAGTATTTATTTTAAAAGAAAAGCTCACTGAAGGACTCTTAATGTCGCTGACAACTGAACAAAATGAAGGGTACCCCAAGCTGATAGCTAACAGAGAGATTACGGGATTAGAGCAACTCTTTCATTTTCCCATTGTTTCCTCAAATAAATAAATAAATAAATAAATCCTCCAACTAATATATTTCTTTAACCTTTCACACTGTATCTCCCCTGATAGCCTGGTATTGAATATTTAACAGAGGCATTATACATTGAGTGAGCCCACCCTGGAGATAATGCAGCCTCACTGTTTTCCTTATTACCCTGGTATTATTGTGGTTGGGTCATTCATTAGGAAACATATCATATCTAGCAGTCACCTCCTGTACCAAAGCCTGGTGTTTGCTGAATGTGCTTTTTTTTCTAGGAAATATTTATTCCCAATCAGTTCTTTTGCAAATTTAAGATTTATGAAATTCTGAATACAAGTAGATCCCCCATTTAGAAACAAAGAAATAGAGGGAAAATAAAAGACTTTCACTGAACATTTAAAAAATACATGTTCCTATAGACCCCCCCTCCACAACAACAAAAATTAAAAACACCTTCCCTACTGATATATCTTTTAACAGTTCTGTGTCTCCTCAAATTCCTCTCCTTAAAACCTTTATATTGACCATCTCAGCCACTTTCATTGAGGGCATCAACAGGACAGAACACTTTGAAGCCCACTTTCGCGAGTCCTTAATCTTTTATAAAGTTTATTGTTGAGGGATGTGTGACAATTTCCTTCAACTCTGGGGAAAGCCTGGATTTTGTCACCTTCTTCTTCATTTTGGTGAGGCCCATTGCTATGGAATATGCTCTGAATTCCCTATTGCCTGATTTGTTATTTGCTGTTGTTATTGTTGTGGTTGTTGTTGGTGTTGGTGAGTTTTGTTGTTGTTGGACTGGTTTGTTTGTTTTTCTTCTGCTCTAGTGTGACAAAATCCCAAGTGTTGTTCCCCCCCCGCCATCCCCCAAGGGACTGCAAGCCATCTTCTCTTGTAGAGGTGATGTCAGCATTCTCTTGTCCTTGGATATTTATCAGTCAGCAATTTAATGCATCACCCATGTGCTCCAGCTTTCATCCTTTAAGGACTGGGGTATTATTTGCTATATTTCAGGTGCCTCTGTGAGTGTCTGTCATCCCTAGAAAGATGGGCTTTTGAACTAGTGGAGGAAAAAATGGCATGATTGACGTGACTTTTGACATGATTTTTGTCAAGACTTTGGCATGCCATTTGCTGGAAAACCTATTCTAATGAATGCCTTTTACACTTCCAAGATGTGCAATCTAGTGATATGCTAGCGTTTTTCCACCTTGATATCCAAATGCCAATCATCTGGGAGAAAATTATGCCAGTGAATAAGGTAGCATGCAATTTACCCTCTAGAAATTGAACATCTACCTTAAGTGGTAAAAAAGGTGTTTTTCCATACCCTGATCTAAGTTTGCATATAAATCTGCCTGCCTACACCTTATCCATATGCACCAAACATCCATCTTTATGAATCTTCCTTTTCCTATTTCAATGGAGTGCTTAATAGACATTTAAAAATTACTTTTGTATATATTCAGTTACTATATTAAGGTGGAAGGGAGGGGATTGCTAGGACAACAGATCCATCCAGTTTGCTCCTTCCCTGAGGATGCTCCCATCTTTTGAGTTAGAGTGAGTGAAGCTTTGGGCAATAACATCACTACTATTTTAAATAGACTCCATTGCAGCAATCCCAAAAGGTGTGTGTGTGTGTCTGTGTGTCTGTGTGTGACACACACACACACACACACACACACACACACACTTCTTTTCTCTCCTCTGTCTCTATTGGCTCAGGATTTTTGTCTTAATCAAAGTATTTGAGAAATGTACTTCATCATAAAGGGGGTGGAGGGGAGTGAGGCACTTTTACATGATGCTCCAGTTAATTAATGCCGGATTGCTGTGGAATGTTACAGGAGTACTCATGAGCTTCCCATTTACACCAAATGAGTTTGCTGTGATTAATGTTATCACAGAAAATACCAAAGGAATTAATAATGATTAGGCCATTACTTCCAAGTGTTGCTGGAAACTTAGAGATCTTTATTCATTACAAGAAGAGCTTTTTCAAAAAATGAAAGTCAACAAACTTTCAGTTCTCTCTTGCTGTATGTGTGTGTGTACGTACATACATACCTCAACCAAATTTTCAGAAATTAATATTTCCCCAAGAATATGTTTTTGAAATGTTTTTCTTCCCAAATATCCAAACTTTGGGTGGATGTGCAATGAAAAAAAAAAGCCTCCTTTTTTTGGAGGTTAAATGGAAAAGGTGTCACAATATGAAAGATACTTAGGCATCTAACATGCTATATTTCTGTGATACTCAGTGTGACCAAACTCAGTGAAATTCTGGTGTTGAAATAGTCTAATTGTGAAATGAACTCTTTTCTGTTGTTAGATAGGACAGGTACTGTTCGTGAAAGTAAGAGATAACTAAATGTAACCTCTTTGTTCCCTACACATTTCATCTATCATCTCCTTGACTTTGCACTAGCTATACCCCATGCCTACAAGGCACTCCCTCATCATGTCATCTTCACAGAAGGACTCATTTCTTTTGAGATATAGCTCAGACACCACCATCTACACAATGCTATTCTTGATCACCCCAAATGTTAGTACCCTCGCTTCCTAACTACCTCGTATTAATTTGGTTCTTTTTTTTGGGATCCCAACCCCAATTAATGTGACTAATAGAATGAAAGCCTTAACATCTTATTAGGTGAGAATGCTTATTTGACCAAGTTACAGAATCAGTCAATCAAAAATGTAAATTGGATCCCAAGCTTCCTTCAAGACTCAGCTTAAGTCCTACCTTCTACATGAGGCCTTTTCCAGTTACCCAGCCTTTCCCTCTCAGATTACCTTCTGTTTATCTTGTATATACCTAATTGCTTACATGTTGTCTACCACATTATAATGAACACGTTTTCAGGGTGGGGCTTTTGCTTTTCCTTGCATCCTCATCACTTTGAATAATTGACACATAATAAGCACTTGATTAATATTAATTGGACAATTCCTAGATACTTTTATCGAATCAATCAATAAAAGGCACTAGCAAGTTATTTATTAAATGAAAGCAAATAATATCACACAGAATACTTCTTCTGGCTGTTTGGAGACAATAAGTCTAGCCACAGGGTCTTGAGATCAGGTGAAGACAATCAATTATATTCTGTAGAACTTGGATTAAACAGCAAGCCATTTGGAAATCTGAAACTGTAAACATTGGCCAGTCAAATGATGAAGAAGCTCCAGCCAAGCCCCTGAAAAAGAGTTACTCTTGGTAGAAAAAAAAAGCTTTCTCTTTTTGTCCTCTCCATTGAGCAGAGAATGATCTTGTCAAAATTAAAAGGTCAGATTTGCTAAACTTCCCATTGGTATCTTCTAATATCAGTGACTAATAGTAGCAATTGCATCAGGAACCAAGGACAGATAGCATTAGGACTCCACAAAGGCACTGACCCTCAAAAATGAGCAGAAAGTAATACACACCAAAGGGGATTTCATGAAGACGCCACAAAAAGAGAAAAGGAACTGTGAGTTACCCCCTTTGTCTTATGTACTTTCTAAGATTAAGGCAGGGAACTTGAGTGTGCAAGGGGAAATTACCCAATTTGGAAAATATATATATATATATTCGAAAAATATATATGTTTTGGAAAATACCCAATTTGGAGAAACATTTTTGTATCAACTTTTCTTGTTATACCATTCAATTAATTGTTACCTTTTTCTAAAAGCTAGTAAACTTTGTGTGGCTAGTAAATAATGGGCAGTACACACAAAATGGAGTTTCATGATTGACATTGCTAGAAAACCAGTCTAACCCCTCAGGGTTACCCCTAGAATCTTGTGTGAAAGGAGACGTTATTAACTCAGCAAAAATTTGCTAGTTATACGTGTTAATGTTGTGTCTTCTAATAGAATATAAGCTCCGTGAGGGGGTGACCATTTCACTTTTATCTTTCAGTCACCAGTGACTAAAATAGTACCTGACACATAGTAGTAATTAATATCATATTTCAAGGTCCTAGAATTATTAAACACAATACAGGGAATGTTTTATTGGAGAAGAGAGATCAGGAAAATCTAAAATGTGGCGTACTACCTAGCCAATGGAGTCCAGAATAGCTGTGGGTTTACATGAGAACAACAGAAATCCTAGGGCTGGGTATACTTCGTGCAGTTCTGGGATTCAGATTGAGAAAATAACAGAACTGGGTTTTGGAGTGATTCTAAATACAACTTCTCACTTTAGAGTTAGGTCTTAGATTAGTTTGTTGTATTGACTTTGAATAACCTGTGGTTTATTGCAATCCAGGTAAAAAGGAATCATGTCACAAATGCATATTATGCAGACGTTAGATAGTCATTAATGATTCACTTTTCAGTGAAAGTGCTAATGTATGCAGCTGGAAGGTAAAACTGTTCATTTGATGAGTCTTGACCTTAGTCTGTGATAACTGCAAAAATTATATTCAGTTTCAAGCAACATACATTCCTTTCACCCCTGTTCTTTGCAAGGCACCATACTAGGTAGGTATGGAGAGTGATATAAAAATATATAAGAAATTGCTTACATTTGCCCTATGGAAGTTTGTAGGCTAGTAGAAATTACTTTTTTTAATACTTCAGTACTGAAATAAGTGGTTCATTTTCATTGGGGGTGGGGGCGGAAATCAGTGTATTTTCATAGGACTTTTGCTTTACTAATACAGCTAGATCCTGGTTAGTAAAAATAATAAATCCCATCAACTGGCTTCATTGTTTAAATTTTCAGTGCATGTTTAGTTTACACTGGGCTGAAATCAATTACCATGTTTTATGCATAATTCTAGTTTTGAATAGTGTAAATTTGGATAATTGGGTCGCTTCATGGGATCCCTTATTTGCACTAATCAGAGCCTAGTTAAATCATACTATTCTCCTATCAACAACATCTTATGTTGGAATCATATGGAAAAGGCTGGTGATTGTACTATTAGCTCTGTGAATCCCAGCAGCAGGAATATTTGTTATTTGTGGGTCGTACCCTCACAGTTTTCATAACTTTGTGCCATTCTGATGGTACTTTTAAAATTTTCCTTTATGTAATACTATTTTCCTTACTTCTGTGCCTCTTTTTTGAAATTGCCCCCTACTCACACTGTATATATCTTGAATGTACATAGTTGTTTACACGTTCTCTCCCCCTCTGGAATGTGAAATCCTGGAAGTCAGGGATTGTGTATTTCTCTTTCTTTGTGTCCCCAATATTTAGCACAATGTCTGTAGTATAGTAAGCACTTATTAAATGTTTATCAGTTGATTGATTGCTTATCCTCCCAGTAGTTTATAAGCTCCTAAATGACAAATAATGTTCCTTAGTCATATTTTCACCTCCCACAAGATTTAAAACATTGCATTATGTGTAAGAAACACTCAGGAAATGTTCATTGAATGAATGGATTAATGGCTGAGTGAACTTATTCATTGAGTCCTGTCCCAAGATGACTGTTAAATCCATTATCAAATGGCCATTAATTATAGGGCAAAAGAGGATAAAAATGAATCAACTAGAGGCTTTCTTTTTCAATGGAATCCTTGTTTTCAAACAGATCACTCTTGTTTTATGTATAAGAAGGATCACTTACTTGTTGATTGAACTCATTATAAAAAGTACTTGTGATATTTATTAAGGACATGGAGATTAGGATCTATTTCTACTATTTGCCTTATATTAGTTAATGTACTCTGCCATCTAGGAAAGAGAGGTCGTTATATAGGTCTCTTTGATCAGTGACCTTGCTGTGGAAAGTCCATGACTGAATAACTTATCCCATGATATACACAGATAGTCACTCCATATTTTGCTTTACTCCCAAATTATAGAAGAATATCTACAGGGAAAATAATACAAGGAGAATATTAAATAATATGGTTTAACATTGGGCCAAAATAGTATGATTACACATTATTCCACTGGGTTTTCAAATAATAAAAGCTCTCATTTGTAGATTATTTTATGGTTTACAAAGCACTTTTGAAATTAGAGATGATTTGTGGATAATGGCAAATAAGGGAATATCATCCTATTCCACTGTTGACTTTGGGGTTTTGGTGGCCCCAGTACTAATCAAGGAAGGGCATCAAAAATTTAGCCTTATTTTCCACAACTCTGGCTATTTAATAAGAAAATTAACATTTTATTAAAGAAATAAGATCTTTGGAATTGTTACCTTCTTTACTAGGTTTTTTTCCCTTTACTTTTGCCTATTCACTGTAATTCACATGTATTAGAGCTTTGTACTTCTTTAACTGAACTTGGTGGGGTATTGGTGAATCCTCATCTAAAATAATAATAACAACAGTGGCATCAAGTGAAAAAATACAAAAATACTTCTTGAAGAACTACTTATTGAGAAACAATGAAGTCTAGAAACAGATGGACCATTTGAATGTAATTGATTCTGGTTTAACATTGGATGTAGGCTATAATGAGGCTATGATCCAAAAATTCGATCAAAAGGTCCTGCATGAGCAATACTCACATGGACACAGCCCATTTGTATTAATAAAGAAGTGATAAGGGGCAGCTAGGTGGCACTGTGAATAGAGCACCTGGAGTCAGGAGGACCTGAGTTCAAATTCGCCCTCAGACACTTAACACAAAAAACTACCTTTGTGACCTTGGGCAAGTCACTTAACCCCAGCAGCCCTACAAAAAGAAAAAAAAGAAGCGATGAATAGATGAGTGAGACAAGCAGATTCATTTATAGAAATGAAGGTGTTAGTGAACCAAATACAAGATCGAATAATTGCTAAGGCACACTTATAGAGATTTCATTCTCAAGGAACCTGAACTTAGACACTGAGGCAGATTTGTTAAAAAAAAATGATTTTGGGGGCTCACTTTGAGAAGTGTTGTGTGATTTGACCAGATGAGACTCTGGGAAGCCGTTGTTGAGAGCCCCCCGGCTTTGGAAACCCAGATGTTGATTCTTCCCTCTCTGATCTAAGAACCTGTGTTGGCAGCCACTCTGGGGATGCTGGGGTGCTTGCTGCTACAGCGATCTGGGCTGTTGGCTCCCAGAGCACTTCACTGGCCCTCCCTGCAGGGCTGCTGGGCTGTCTTCAGTGGGAGGGAAGGCAAAGAGGTTGGTCAAGGAGTCAGAACAAGGGAACATGGCTGGAATGACTTTGTTGATATAAGGGACTTCAGCATCATCTTCTCTATAGCTTCCCTGCAAGCAAATCTCTCTACTCCATGGCCAACAGTCATCTACACTTGGCTTGAAGACAGCCAATGAAGAGAAACCCATCCTTTCTTTAGGCATCCCATGGTACTTTCACGTCACTGGAACTGTCAAGAAGGTTTCCCTGATTCATACACAAACCCAACATTAGCCTTCTTGCCTCTTAGACTCATCAATCATCAGACCTATCGGGCCAAACAGAACCCATGCATCCCCTCTTCCAGAGAGACTACAACTGAATTGTTTTTCCTCCTACATAAATGAAACCCACATTTCCACCTTTGCCTTAGACTTCTCCCTGAAGGAAAGAATGATGATTCTTTGGTTCTTGAGGGGCAGAGTCCTCCCCAGTGCTTGGAAGAAGAGTGGTGTTCTCCATTCTGCCTTGGAGAGAGCTGTCGCAATCAAAGTGGATTTTCTCCCACCAGGTCCACCTTGTGTCTCAAAGATATTTAAGCATCCAGGGATCTCCACTGTTTCATCTTTGGTTTCTGAGAGCTAGATACCACTGACATTAATTTATGTTTATTTGCTCTCCCAATAAAAGACTGATTATTAAAAAATGATTTTATGTTTCTGTGCAATGGAATGCTAAATATGAGGCATAAATGACCTATAATAGGATACCAACTTCTCCTAAGACAATTTTAATATGAGCTCAATAAAACAGAATGAGAACAGAATAAAAATAGTACTAATAATAATTAACATTGGCATTTAGTTTCTTTTATGGTATGCAATGCACTTTGTATACATTTCTTAATCTCCACACATAACTCAGAATATTTATTACCCATGACAGATAGCAGACAAGAGTGCCATAAGAGATATCATCACAGAGATCTGTACTCTCCCGAGACACACATGATGTCAAGAGGTCTAGAAGAATGCTTACATTTGGAAAGGGGAAACATCACCCCATCAACTCATCCACGATGTGCAACATATGGGAAGATTAATGATAAGGATTATGATGCAAGCTTATGATCTATCATTAAGTATAGTCACCTTGTACATTTTGTTCTCTCTTTTTCAAAGTGAATTTTGATCAGTTCAAACCATGATTTTTCCATGGTCCAACCTGTTTTATAACCTATGGATTCAAAAGATTTACTTTGCTAAAGCAAAGGAAGGAAGGTTTTTCCAGATTTTTCTAGAAAAGAGGAGTCCATTGCTATTCCTTCAGACTGACTCCAAGGTGACAGCGAAGAGTTTTCTATGAAGAGTAGGAATGTTTTGCTCTATAGGGCCAACAGGAGAAGAATCAAGCTAATTGGTAATTTGAAGGACATATTAATACTGCAACTAAATTCTGTTTATCCAGCATCCAAATACCAAATAATTGAAAAGCTCAAATGATTGAAAATTGCCACCACTAAGCCATATATTCTGAACTTCACTCTTTAGAAGAAAGTGACAAAGACAGTCACAGAATCTGATATCCTAACTGTATTTTTAAAAGCAACTTTCAGGGTATATGATTCAATAGAGAAGCAGATCCAGGGATGAGCTAGAACCTCCCAAATTGGTGGTCCGTTAGATGGTTCAGATGGTTAGAATTAATCGCCTGTACTTAGGCTTATTAGGCTATAGGAGCCCTTGCCTCACCACACATGGGAAATTGAAAGTTCTTTGAACATGCATGAATTCTCCCTTTGAACTGTACTTTATGGAATTTTCTGATCCTGGTTTTGGTTCCTGGACTTTCATTTTTGGTTAAACCCTTGGATTCATCTTCTTCCTGCTACTGACAATTTTATCCCTCTTAGAGAAAACCCCTTTGCATTTGACTGTACATAGTTTCTGTTGAAAATCTGGTATTGATCTCTCCTTGTATGTGCAGAGCCATCCTTTGCTTCTGGCCCTTTATAGACTGTTTGACCATCCCCAAGGTTGAACATGGAAGCCTGTGAGACCTCAGCCAATATCACAGAAGATTTTCCAGTACTTTGTGCTTCAGTATATGGCTCTGGTCCCAAAGTTGAACTGGATAGAGTAGAGTTCTGTCTGCTCACAAAGGCCTATTTATCCCCAGTTCCTATTTATGCTCCTTGTAATAATTCATTTTAAAGTTGTAATCAGTAAGTATGGCTGATGAGGCCTTTGAGCAGAGACATTAAGGCATAAACTTAATTCACACGTCATTGAAAAATAAACTGGTAATACTGATTCACAAAACTTGACTGTGAGGTTACAAAGAATCACTATTATATGAGATAACACACAGTGTTAACAAGAGCACAAAGAAAATAACTTTTTTTCCTCCTCAGACTTACAATTTTGTACCCCTCATTTTTGCTAATAACATGTAGGTCCATTGCTTGGTAAGCCAATCATTTATTTTTCCTTATAACAGATTCCAAACCAAACTTGGAGACTCACAGAAAACTTATCTCAAACTTCCTTTCACTTGAGCCTCTTGGCCCATTTCTCTCTGCTTATTTTTTCTGTTATGGTCATCCATCTGTTCAGTGGCATTTCTCTGAGTTTCTAAATGAGGTATATCCTTTTCCCTTAAAAAGGGGAAAACTTTCCCTTCTCCTCTAGCTTTTACACCTAATAAGCAGAAGCAACTAAGACAGAGGTTTTTAATCTTTTTTGTACCACAGCCATGTTAGACAGTCAAGTCAACAAGAATTTACTAAGCATCTGCTATGTGCCAGAAAGGGCAGCTAGGTGAAGCAGAGGATAGTCAGGTCTGGAAACAGGGAGACTTATCTTCCTGAATTCAAATCTGGCCTCAGGGATTAGCTGTGTAACCCTGGGTGAGTCACTTAACTCTGCCTCAGTTTCCTCATCTGTAAAATGAGCTGGAGAAGGAAATGGCAAACCTCTCCAGTGTCTTTGCCAAGAAAACTCCAAATAGGGTCACAGAAGAATAAGACTGGACTGAAATGATTGGACAGCAGCAACAGTGTGCTGAGCACTGTGCCAAGTACTGGGGATACAAAGGAAGGGAAAAACATGATCCTGATCTCGAGAACAAAGAGTTTACAGATGAATGAGGGAGACATTATCCAAACAACTACGTACAAATAAAATATATACAGGATATCTTAGAGGGAAGGTCTTGAGGTTATGGAAGACTGGGAAAGGCTTATTACAGAAGACGGAATGTTAACTGAAATTTGAAGGAATCCAGGGAAGCCAGAAGATGGAAATGAGGAGATGGAGCATCCCAAAAGTAGGGGACAGCCAGTGAAAATTCCAGGAGCTAGGAGATACTCTCTTGTAGGAGCCACAGGAAAGAGGCCAGTGTTATAAGATCTTAGATTATGTGGGAATAAGTAAACATTTTAAAAAACTAGAAAGGTAGGAAGGGAACATGTGGCAAAGTGTTTTAAAAGCAAAAGAGAGGATTTTATATACGTTCCTGGAGGTGATATGGAACCACTGGAACCTTTGGAACTCCTCTCAGAATAATATTTTGTTGTTAACATTCATAATTAAAAGAAATACTAAATTTCAGTTAGAGGTTAATAAAGATAAAAATGTATTTTTCTTATCCAAGTATATCAGTTCTCTGAAATCTAACACCAGTTTAAGAATACCTGAACCATGGCTATCTATAATGCAAAACTATGCTCATTGACATTCATAATAATAACTCAGACCCACTACATATCTAGAAAGTACCTTCTGAATCATCTAAGAAAGTTTAAGTAATGCTTATGGGGGCTCAGGAAATGGTTAATGGCTTAAGTATGTATTATTGCATCTTTCTGCTGATAGTAAAAATGAGATGCAAGAATGTATAGCCAGAAGTGAGGCTGACTCTCAAGTGTTTAATTATGGGAATTTATTCTCACTCAGATTAAATTTCTTGGAGTGAATTTTTTTCCCATTTTTTCTGACAATTTCACGGCATAGAAAAGACCCTACCATTTTCAATGAAACCATGTACATTTAGGAAGGCTTTTCTCTCATAGGGAGGGAGGTGTAGCAGAAAGAACAAAGCAATTTACAGTGGTTAATGTGGGCAGGTTTGCAAAGTATCATTGAAATGACATCTCTTTTGTGGAATTTGTGCACAAGATTCTTTACAATTCTTTTGAAAATATGTGTGTTTCCATGTGGTCCTTTGTATTCTACCTGCCTTCATCTATCTTTGTATTTTTTATTTTAGAATTTGTCCCTCAGACCACTCCCTCACCTTGATCCACTCTCCTCCATTGACTTCTATTACATTGCAATTTCATGGTTCTTTTGATCTCTCTTGACCAGACACGGGTTTCAACCTCATGTCAGAACAACAGCTCCCCTTCCCAGGTCCTCTTAATGTGTGGTCTGTGCCCAGTAGAATGTAAACTCCTTGAGGGCAGGGATCACCTCCTTTGCTTGTAGTATTTGTATTTCCAGTGCCTGGCAGGATTTAATGAATCTCTCTCCTTCTCCCCTCTCCCCTCTTTCATATTTTACTGCTACTGCTCTTTAAACTTTGCTTACTCATCTTCAAAGGTTCTGACCTTCGTCCTCTTTCCTTTGCACTGTCTATTAGTAAAATTATCATGCTTCTGACTTAATTAGCTCTATCCACTTGAAATAATTTGTTAATAATAGTAGCTAGCATTTATATTGCACTTTAAGGTCTGTAAAGTACTTTACCTATGTTTTCTCATTTGACTCTCAACAATCCTAGAAGGTATTATTATCCTTATTTTTACAGATGACATAAATGAGGCAGGAAGGGGT